>JBAMHZ010000112.1:4034210-4054631 GCA_037177395.1 Alpinia galanga | reverse complement strand
TCTTTTTCATGCAAAATGTATATTAAATAAATATTTTCTTCTGCTGTTGTGAAGCATGATATTTCAATGTATTTAATTTGTTTTCTATGTATATTTGTAATGGACGGGGAAAATAAAAAGTAGGTCACTGAGAGAGGTGACCGACCAAGACAGATTTGAGCTCGTATAGATCCTAACTCAAAGCTTGCAGCCCTCTCAGGGTTACCACCTTGATCTATCGATAAAATTTAACTAGTGTGGATATGAGAATAAGTTATCGGAATGGATCTACGTATGAATTTAGGGGGTTATGGCCGTTCAAATCTATATGATTTAGATCGATTTCGTAGAATTAGAGACCGATTTCCAAAGTCGATCTCTAAATTTAGAGATCGATTTCTGAAGTTTAGACACCGATTTCTAAAGTCGATCTCTAATTTAAAGATCGATTTTTGAAATCGATCTCTAATTTAGAGACCGACTCTATAATTGATCTCTAAAATATATTTTTTTTTAAAAAATAAAATAAATTTTTAAAATAAAAAATACTGAATGGTTATTCTTCCCAAGAAAACAAATACTTTGAGGGAGCCAATCAATTTAATTTCCAACTATATTGGCAACATTTGAAGTACAACACTTGAATTGCCAAAAAAAAGGGAAAAAAAAAATACATTCTTAGCACACAGTGTGGTTGTAAAATTCTTACAAGTATCATGAATGCATTTACTATAGGCCTTACAAACATACAAGACGATACAAAAATTGATCGATAACGACCAACCGTGCCAAGCATCAAGAAGAAGTCATAGCAAATGCAAGCCATGTAGCCGAAGAAGGAGGTTTGCATGAAACTCAACATGTCGGAGCAAGCATAGTAATAGTACCAACAGTATCCGTAGACAAAGAGGCCAGTTGATCCTCCACATAGAAAAGACCTGGATCAGATGAAGCAGCGTGTGTATTTAGATCCAAGCAACATAAAGCATGGTGAGCAATTTGCACTTGACAAAGCCTAATATAACACTAACACGATTATAGATTTGTAAACCCAAATGATTTTAAGAGAAAATAGATTATTAGCAGCATTAAAAGTAACCAATAACAACGTACCTTGTTCATGTGAAAATTTATCTTTCCAAAAAATATTATAACATTGCCAAGGAAGTGAAACCAATGATACAATTATAGTTAAATTGAGAATGAGACGGGAAACTTTTGACTGAGAACGTCTAAAGATGTGAATAAGCAGGGAGCTATTTACATGCCTGGAGTAGCTTAAAAATAGTGGACAAGCACAGTAACCTTTGAGAATGAAATTCACTGAGCAACAAGGTCATAAGTTCTTATGGATATGTTATGAAAAGAAAGAAAAAAATATACACACAAAAGAGAATTAAACTTAACCGTATAAGAAGCTTTCAAATGTGCGAATTAAATAAATAGAACATCTACATTACCTCCACCACCATTCATGATCTTCAGCAGCGAGTTGAAAGTAGGTCAGCGCGATGGTAATAAAAGCAGTGACAATGACGAGGATGATGAATACAATGAATAAAATGCTATAAATGGTATATATTCTGTGCCCCCAAACACTTGCAAATATGTAGTAAAGCTCAATATAGATTGCACTGAAAGGAAGAAAACCAGCCATTATCATTTGTGGAACAGTATGTCGATACCATGGCAATTCTGGAATCTCTCTAGGATATTTTGTTATGCGAACAGGTGCTTGAAACTCTGTTTTGCTGTTTTTGCCAGCAATTCCACCTAGAACGAGTAACGGAGAGGTCACCAGCGTCCAGATGAGGACAATAACAACAATAGTTCCAAATGGTAGTGCTGCAGTGGCACTATATACAATCGCAACGGTGTTAAGAAAGCAAAACATGAGGAACAGAGGCCCACAAAAAAGGCATCCTGTCAATAGCAAATTGCTCACCTGCCAACCAAAGAAAGGGTTACATTCTTTTATGATAGGTTTTATTTCACATTTTTAGTAAGCATGCAAGTAAAAGTGCCACGATGCATAGATGAATTTATGTAGTTAAAAAAAAAAAAAGGATGAGTGAATGTCGAAGATAAAAGTGCATACCCAGTTTGTCCCTTCTAGCTGGCAATAAAAGGAGGTAGCAGCATATCCAGCAATCCCAGAGGTAAGTGCATAAATGACCACAAGTGCAGTAAAAAGAGCCCCGCGATTGTACGGGTAGAAAACCCCAACAAGTGCAAGAATGAAAGTGAAAATTGTGCTGCCATAAATGAGAAAAGAAGGTTAAGGAGAGCTGAATAGAAAATATGAGAAAAAAGATGATTCAACAGATTTTGTTTCCTCACAAGTTTATTTAAGTGTAAGGTTTTACAAGACACTCACAGAGTAAATAACTGTGTGCCAGAACCAACACATGCAGCCAGTAGAGACTTGTACTTTGGAAACCTAAAGACATCGCCATGGATATATTTCCAACCAGTCTCTTCTTCATCATCAGCAGACTCTTCATCATGTGCATACCTATGATAAAAGTCAAGAGGTAAACGGGACGCCAGATTTTTTACCTCTATTTATATATATCTCTTATGCTAGATGGCAACTCCAATGTAACGCCAGGTTTTGAGTAATTCCAGCGAAGAAAATCTTAAGTTAGTAAAGTAATAAGTTTCTGTCTAGACAAGTGCCTCCATGCTACCAAGAAGACTAAACCAAAACAATAATGCATATTCTAGTGATTTAAAACAAAATTTCATCTCCTTTCTTATACATCTTGATTAAGGGATTGCACACTCAAGGGTGACATAAAGGCTCCATGTGGATATTAAGGAAAAGATAGAAATAGCACATAAAAGTAATATACTTCAAGTTAAAAACGAAATCAACTGAATGACATGTTACATTGGCCTACCAATCAAGTGAATTCTCGAATCTATTACAGCAGGAATTACTGTCCAATGCCAATGTCATGATGATTCATTCTAGATATTTCCATAAAGAAAATATTCAGCATAGCATCCATAACTATGCACCTATTCCTAAAGAAACTTTCTTATTTTATCAATTTAATTTTTCCTACTCAGTTGGATATTCTCTGTTAATCTATATTCATAATCTAAGGAGCAAACAAAAATATTATCAAACTTGAATTGTAATTTTGTGGAAGATGAAAATTATTTTCACCATAAAAATTATATACTCGATAGAATCTAAATGGATGCAATGCAAAAGTAACTCATTCAAACAAGGTGAATGGTAAAATAAAGAGACAGAAATGTGTGAGGTTCATTACTTGACAAAATCATTCTTCAGCACCCGCATGAGGATTGTAGCCAGGAATCCAGTCAAGAGAAGAACTGTCACACATGAATTTATAATGGAAAACCAATGGATCTCTAGGTGATGAGGTAATGAAGAAGTCTGAGCATACTTCTCCATCCTCTTGTCAAATGAAATGGTGGTATCCTTCCACTTAACAGAATACACAAATACTACTTCAATATTCTTATCTTCGGTCACATCCAACATCGAATTGGGGTCGGTGTGAACAGTAATCTCAATCACCCTGTCGTTGTTGTACAAGACTTCAAAGTGGAATCGTTGGTAGAGGAAGTACTTGTACTCCCCAACGTCTTTACCTTCCTTGTCAACCTTCCCAATGAATCCCCAGAGAGGAAGATCATCATAGTACATCTGGAAGTAGTAGTCCTTGGAGACTGCACTTCTGAACTTGGCAACATCTGTTTTTGAGAGATTCTTTTTGCAAAGCAATTCAGACTCTTGATCGGTAATGAAATCAAGCTTGTATGGGGCATCTACCAAACGGTCCCCATTCAGAACTTCTCCAAGTGCTTCTTTTTTATCAGTTACATGCTCTGACACCAACAACATAATAGATCCTCAAATCAATGAAAAAGAGAAACAACGACAAGATGATGAACATAGACTATGGACTACAGACAAACCTGGGGTGCAAAATGGTAGATCAAAATAACGATACGTCTCGCTGCGCAAGTACAAAAATGTGGAAGGAGTAAGAACTACGCAATCGAAGTATAAAGTTTCTATCAAACAGAGTCGAACATATCAAAAGGTAGTTGAAAAACGAAATCATTCAGCATCGAACATATTATCACGTAATTTAATCGAAAGCACCCTACAATCATTTGTCATAATTACTTTCACAGTCGCTCTTTGACTTCCAATTCACAATCACCGATATAGAAATCTTCAGCAAATGATCACAAGCAGTTAATTATTACCGCAAGTTCATTCACTGAAGGAATGGAATAACCCAAAGAAAACCTTAACAAAAGTGAGGCGGTCATGTACGAACTCAGAATTTTTTAACGGATCAGATCCAGCAAGGACTTCAACATCACTTCGACCTTCCCCATTAAACTCGAGAGTGCGGATGCACTCGGATCAGGAGAGAAGGGTGGCAGATCTGAGGGAAGAAAGCGATGACTCACCTAGGGTTGTGGAAAGGCCCGACTTTGTTGACGTAGAGGGGAACGTGGTCGCCCTTCTTGTACCGGTGATTGGAGGCATCCGACGCGACTCCGGCGACGCCGAAGCACAGCAGAAGCGCGGCCACCGCCATCGCGAGATCCATCACCGGCTTCCTCATTCCCATCGACCGGTCGAGATCTCCGAGATCCGCTGCCCCTCGAAGCTTGCAGATCGATGCGATTCGATTTTATAGCGATGGGGATCATGGAGTCGGATCGAGTCCAATTAGCATCTTTAAATCGTGGCTTGAAATGTGAAAGACCGGAGAACGGAGGGCTGGGATCAATTTAAGTTGGGTGGTGGGTGAATCATGAACCGGTTTGGTTGATTTCACGATGCGAATCATGGAGTAACACCAAACAACGCGTTTAAAAACAAAATTAAAATTATCCCAAAAACATTAAAAAAAAATGAATTATTTAAGTAAATATTATTAACTGGAAATTAAAAGAACACACTTTTTATCTATACTTTAAAATATCAAAATATTTCATATACTTTATTTTTAGAACTATTTTATATAAAGAATTTCTTTATATCAAAAGTCTTAAAACTACTCGGTATAAAATAGTATTATTTTACAATTATTTTATACAAAATTGTACTTAATTGAAATAATTTAGACTAAATCTGACTTAAAATTACTGTGAAGTGGAACTGTTTTAAATTTTAATCCATCCATAATTTAATATAAAAAATATATCTGATATATTTTATTTTAAAAACTATTTTATAAAAAACAGTACCATTTTATTTTTTTTAGTTATTTTAATTGAGATTTTGTCGCTCTCGCAAATATTATAAAAAATTGCAATGTGATTGATCATGCATTGCAGCCAGTGAATCTAATAAGTATTTAGGACAGTATTTATAAAAGTTTTAATATAAAAATTAGAGATTGTGTTCGGTTGAATGATTAGTTGAAATTTTATGTATTTATTTATTCATGGGCAAAATATATTAGCGTGGGAAGTACCACATGATTAAATATAAGTTTTGGTATTAGTAAAGAGAAAAAAATTAAGTTATTTATTATCTAATACACAAGTTGAGTTTGCAAAAAAGTCCTAATTAAGGAAGTTTGATCTGAAAGATTAAGTAGAAGTCTTTATAGGTCGAGGACATCAAGCAAAAGTCCTGAGGGGCGTGGACACCGAGCAAAAAGTTCTGATCGAGGGGACTAGGCAAAAGTCTAAATGGTCGGAGAACCAAAATTTAGCAGAAAAGTCATAAAGTCAAGATCTGGTGAGTAAAAGTCCAAATAGTTAGGTGAACTAAGGTCTGACAGCATATAACTTATCCTAAGTAGAGTGTGAGGACGTGCTCTTCTGAGTATGAGGTGTCAGTCTGACTTCAAATTTTATGGAAACTTAAGATCGAAACTTGATAACTGATATGACTATCGATAATACTTAATTTTATTTATTATTATGCTAATTTTTATGTTGCAAAGATATTCAATGTAAAATCTATTTTTCAGAAAGTTCCAAGTGACCAGATAAGCTTTCAGTCGATCGGAATTTCAAGTGACCAGAAGATTTCTAGTCAACCAGAACAGAGTAGACGAAGCTAGGCAGACCAAGTCAAAAAATCAATCACATCACCTTTCCAAGTGATTGGATCAATTTCGAGCGCCCAAAACAAAATAATCATCGAGCAAATAGGATCAATCTAATCAAGCTGGTGGTGTCCGGAAATGTTTTTGGGAGCCCAAAAAAACTTATAAAAGAAGACCTCAACCAGAGAGCCAAAAACAACAATTCACAAGTACTGATACTATCATCTTCCAAATTTGAAAAGTCGTTCATGTTGTAACTCCGACTTAAGTCGTTTTCATTGATAATTTTTTTCAGTATATTTGTATTCATTTCTTTGTACTTAATTGTTTAAGGACAATAAAATTGTTATCATTCCTTACTTCTTTTCTAATACTCGTGTCTTTTATCTTCAACAAAAAAGAGATCAATCAATGAATTGTTCATCGTAAAGCAATAAAAAATCATGGATTTTGAATTAACAGTCTTTGAGCTATGAACCAAATAAAAATCTCTGTATTCTGTTTATTTATTTTTCAATGTATTTTTTTTAACCAAAGTGTTTTTTTACTATTCACCCTTCACCCCTCTAGTAAACTATTCGATCATACCCAAAAAAAAAAAAAAAAGTCGTCACGTGATAAACAAAGAAATATCATTTTAAAAATACCCTTATTTGGATATTATTATTCTAGTAAATAATTTTGTATATATATGCAAAGCAAAACTAAAATCTATTATAATATTAGTTAAAATTATTTAAATATTTTCACGTCTGATTTATATTAAATAGAAACCCTAAATATTATATATTATTTAAATAGATCGGGGCTCTGTCACGTGCACCTAAACCTCGTTATTTTTAAATTACTTCGTTTTTAGATTCATTTTTGGGCTGAATTACGAGCCCAGCCCAGATTGATCATTGACCCGTCACTATAAAACCCTCTGGTCTCTGCTCGTCTTAGACGGTAAACCCTAGTCGAGCTCACTGGTTTCGCCATGGCGCAAGCTGCTCTCCGCCTCCGCCGGGCCGTCGCCTTCTCATCCTCCTTGATGAGAGGTAGTCGCTCTTTCTCATCAGTATCTGCCTCTCGTTCTCTTCCAGCGGTTCTCTACTCCTCCCCCGCATCTCCAGCCCCCTTCGCGAACTCGAGCCACCGATCGGACTGCCTCTTTGCCCAACGTCGCTTCTTTCGCTCGTCGATGGCTCTCGGAAGCAGCCATCCTGGCGGAGGAATGGACAGCAAGATATCGCCGGACGAGATTCTCTTTGAGGGATGCGACTACAACCACTGGTTGATCACCATGGACTTCCCAAAGGACCCCGCCCCAACTCGCGATGAGATGATCGAGACATACATCCAAACGCTGGCCAAGGTTGTCGGAAGGTAAAAAAAAATTGGAAAACGGAATTAAAAGATTTATTCGAATATGCTTAATGTTCTTCAATATATTTTGTTCCTGCCCAAATTACCAACATGAATCATGAAACCAGCAGTGGTTTCCTCATTCACGATTTTTTTTTTCTTCCCCACAAGATTGGGTTGGAGTTGAAAGACAAAGTTGTGACGATTTGAAGTCTATAGAAGCTCAAAGGTGTGGATTCCTATGTCGGTAGTTGCTTTCATTTGATTCTCATCATCTCAGACGAGGAAGGAAAACTATGTTTGTGATATGCTAGTTAAAGATGAAGATATCGTGACCTTATGCTAAGAATCTTGATTGGTATGTCAGATAGGGTATTTAGAGATAATGGAATTGACGTGAGTACATACTTATATACAGACGAAGTAGAGATGAGGATAGTTTTTAAGAGCGCCTGCTTTCTATGATATCCAAATTAAATGAAGAGAAGCAGTGCCCTTCAATGTGCATGTGGATGTACATCATATAGTAGAACTGAGCCTGGTTTTCCATGGCTTTGATGGTCTCAATATACACTAACTTTACAATTTTTTAAATAAAAATAGTAGTCTATCTAATAAAAACTATTGTCTCGTTTGAGTTTATTAAGTCTATATGTTTCGTTCCGTTCTTGTTTTAAACTTAAAAAGGTTTCACTTCATTACATTACATGTGATTGTTGCTGCTTTTGTTTTTTGTTGGGATGGATATGCTGATAAAAAAGAAAGTGTTAATTGGTTCTTTGCAGCGTGGAGGAAGCTAAGAAGAGAATGTATGCCTTGAGCACCACGACTTATCATGGTTTTCAGGCTGTAATGACAGAAGAAATGTCAGAGAAGTTTAGAGGTGTATTGTGTTTTTGGTCCATTCCCATACAACTTATTCTTGGAAGTGTTCTTATCAGTTTATACTTAATTTGACTGAATTAGGTTTGCCCGGTGTTGTCTTCATTTTGCCTGACTCATATATTGATCCTGTCAATAAGGAATATGGAGGTTTGTACAATTTTCTTTCCTATCTGTTTTCGATATGGACATGGTTGAGACTTATGCATTAATAGATATGGGTAAAACTAAGTTATGTGTTATGCACTTTTACACACGTTGCCAATTTTCAGAGTTCATTATGGTTTAATAATGTTTCAGATTTACATTTGCTTTTACTGACTATTCTGTATTTTCTTCAACCTGAAAAAAAAAATTTCAGGTGATAAGTATGATAATGGTGTTATTACTCCACGGCCGCCTCCAATTCAATATGGAAGGCAAAGTAGAGTACGGAATCAAAACAGAGGTGAACGACCAAATTATAATAGGCCACCGCCACAAGGAAATCCGCCAAGTGGGCAACAGGGTTCGTTTCAAGGTGATGGGTGGAACAATGCCCGCCAGCACGGTTATAATCCATCTGGACAATATGGAAGGGGTTACGATACTCATGGTGCTGGAAATTTTGCTCCAAGGAGTCACTTTGGACAAGGAGAACAACAAAACTATGCACATTCAGCAGTAAGTGAAGGTAATCGAGGAGGGTTTAGGGATGCAACACCTCCACCTCAGAGAAATTTTGGCCGGGGAGATCATGCAAATTATGTCCCTTCAGAGCAGAGGAACTTCATGCACGGTCCTGGAGGACCTGGAGGGGAAAATATGCACAGAAGCTCTTCTGGTTATGGTGAAAATAGTCAAGGATCAGGTTATGATTCTAATCAAGAATATAGGCAGGCAGGAGTGCCTGGTAAGCATTGGGATTACAGACAAGGTGTGAATCCTGGCTATGGTGGAGAAAACGACGGAGGAGCTGGTTTTGATGGTGATTACAAACAAGGATCAGCTTCGGCCTATGAGCAAAATCATCCTGCGCCTAATCAGCAAGGTTCTTGGCAGGTATTCCATCCTACTTTTTAGTTTGCTTTCTCATCTACCTGCTTTATTAAGAATAATTCTACAACAGTTAAGCCTAGAACATGGGATATCTGTCTGTGAAAATTGAAACAACTCCATCCTTCTTCTAGTTCTTGTTATTTGAAATGTAGTTCTGCCATGGCTTAATTGTGAGTTTTATTTAGTAAATCAACTCTCAATTAGCACTGGGTAAACTCATCCCTGACTGCTGTACCTCTCCATAAACCTAACTCTTTCTTTAACTTAGTAAACCCTAAACTTAACGTAAGCTTCTTCAGATCCTCTTCTATGGGGAAACTCATGTAACTAAGATTTAGCTTGCTTTTGAAATCTCATGGGGCATGGTTTGTATAAATTGGAATTCTCTCATCTTAATTGTCATGTGATTTAGTATAATAAATTTTTTTTTTTTTGATCTCATATTGGCATGGAAATTGTATGTGGTTAATGATCATAAATTTATATTCTCATATTTCGAAATGTAAGCTGAAATGTAATTTTATCTTTGTGCAAATTCATTTTTATGGATGATTTCAGATCGATCAATTTTCTTTTCCAAACAGGGGAGGCAGTAAAGAGGTGGAAGGGATTCAGATTCTTAAGCTAGGTTTCACAGTTCCAAGGTGCCTACCAATTCATCACCTCTCTCTAATCTGTATTCAGTATCAGAGATCTGTAGTCCTACAACACACCTACAAGGCTTCTCCCTTTTCATGTAACTTGTAGACTTTTATTCTTAGTTGTGGCCGTGTGCTTGCTTTTGGTCTCGAAAACTTTAAAGGGAAGAACGAGGGATTGGGATTAGGGTTTAGAAATTGAGAGTTGATTTGCTAAATAAAAGAGATCAAACTCTCAATCTACCATTTCGAAAGTAATAATTAATTGAAAATATCACTTGAATGATTAATTATTAACTCTGCCGTCGTGTAAATAAGGTCACAGAGTTTAACTGTAATCGTTGTCGAGAACGGTCAATTAATCCAGTTCGTTAAAAATAAATATATAAATAAATTAACAGTTAATCGACGATTCTAATTTTAAGAGGCCTGTCGTGGGCCGGTTGTGGATTTAGCCTGTGACCCTGGGTCAATTATTAAGCGGACCGTTGTTCGAATACGGCCCGTGGTCGGGTTTACTTTTCCGAACTATAAGCTTGTGCGGTTACCCTCACCGCGGAGCTGCCCTCTGACGCATTGGATCGCTGCGGTTGCCGCCGCTCACTTCGCCTTCTTGTTGCCGCCGCTCCAAATCGAGAGAGAGAGAGAGATGGGCTTCCTCCTCCATGCGCTCCGTCGTTCCCATCCCCTGCTCCGATCCCGGTTCCCTCATCCTACTAGCACCGGCGTCCGGTGGATCGGCTCATCGTCCGCCCGCCGAAAGCCGGAATCTGCAGCAACCGACACCTACGACCCTGCTGACCTGCCGCCTAGGACCTCCGTTGGCGGCGCCAGGTTCCACATCGACAACCCTGAAGACGCCATGGAGGTCTTCGTCGATGGATACCCCGTCAAGATCCCCAAGGGGATGACCGTCCTCCAAGCCTGCGAGGTCGCCGGCGTCGACATCCCTCGATTTTGCTATCACAGCCGACTCTCCATCGCGGGAAACTGCCGCATGTGCCTCGTTGAGGTTGAGAAGTCCCCCAAGCCCGTCGCCTCCTGCGCCATGCCCGCCCTCCCAGGTCCTTTTTTTGGTTCCAAAAGTTTCTTTTTTTTGTTCGTCGCAGATCGGATGATGATCTGTGGGTTATAGGTATGAAAATTAAGACGAACACGCCGGTGGCAAAGAAGGCTAGAGAAGGGGTGATGGAGTTCCTGTTGATGAACCACCCACTGGACTGCCCGATCTGCGATCAGGGAGGCGAATGTGACCTTCAGGATCAGTCGATGGCTTTTGGAGCGGACCGTGGACGATTCACAGAGATGAAGAGGTCGGTGGTTGATAAGAATCTGGGGCCGCTTGTAAAGACAGTGATGACACGGTGCATTCAATGCACAAGGTAATTCTTTTTCGAAAGAAATCCACTTGTATAAGATGTCTTTAGCTGAAATAAGCGAATAGATTCAAATAATTTCTGATTTCAATTACAGTGCATAGAGATTGAGGACAGAACTTCAGTATCTTCATTTATAGTTTTTTTGTCATAATACATGTCTCTCCTGTGTTGAATTTGTCTCAACACTTGTAGGAAACTTTAAATTTTTTGTAGGTCAAAGTATAATTTTGTATTATGAACAGCCACATTGTTGCTAAATCACAATGCTTTATATGATTTTAGCAAGCTATGATAAATTGTGCAATATGCCTGGTTTATTTGACAGATGCGTGAGGTTTGCCACTGAGGTGGCTGGTGTTCAGGACCTAGGAATGTTAGGACGTGGTAGTGGGGAGGAAATAGGAACTTACGTTGAGAGACTCATGACAAGCGAGCTCTCAGGCAATGTGATAGATATCTGCCCTGTTGGAGCTCTGACTTCTAAACCTTTTGCGTTTAAAGCTAGAAACTGGGAGTTGAAGGGTACAGAGACTATTGATGTTACTGATGCAGTTGGATCAAACATAAGAATTGATAGCAGAGGCCCAGAAGTTATGCGAATTGTGCCACGTCTGAATGAGGTCCACTATTTCAACCTTAGTCTTTTATGTTACATGTTTTATTCTGTTGAATTTCTCATTTGTATATGCCACATTTATTTTATTGCGCTACATCTTTAAGGATGCTCCTCTTTATTCGACTGGTCTATTACTGATTTAAGTATTGAATATAATTCAGCAGTATAATACATAATAAGCTCTACTATAACCACTTTCTACGTTGTGGTGTTGCTACTATAACCACTTTCTGAACTTGATATCTTAAATGCTTTTTTCCTTGTAAAAAATGATTTCTAATATTAGTTCACATCTTGTAATGCTACATTTAAATACAATTTAGTAGTATCATATATTTCTCTGATCAGGTAATTCAATTGGGATCATTTTAACATCTTAAACTTGACTGCCCTTCACTGTTAGAATTGCAATGGCCATAACTCTGCTAACAAAATGCTTGGTCTTGATTATCATCCGGATTAGAGAACAGCTTAATCTTCACTCTTCAGGAACTTTTCTACTCTTGTTTTGTTACTATATGACTAAGTTGTTTTCTATTGTTGGAAATTACTTGTCTGTGGGCAAGGTTTAAAATTTTGAACTATATCGGAGTTTCGGTACATGATTGAAACGATACAATTTCAATATCATATAATGTCGTGTCGATACTCACGGTTTCAGTACTTTTTAAAATATAAAATATATTAATTATAAATATTTTTATTAATATTTAATCATTATAGATGTTTATTATTAAGTTATATTTGCGAGTCTAACACAATCCTGTGAAGGCCATTTTCTCTTCAAAATAAAACTTTCCAGATCTTGAAAATTGGAGTTAGACTACGCTACAAAGGAAGTTAAATAGAAATGCTAAGTCAGGATGGAAAGTGGTTACTCAGTTCCATGAATGGAACTAGTTTTTGTTTAGATTCAGACTTTTACTGCCACTGAAAAATTCTGTGAACTTGAGTTATACTTGCTGAATATTGGTTTTGAAATTCAATATACTGAATGGCTTAAGAATGTCTCATAATAGCTTATAATCTGCAAACACAACCTTGAACCTTGAATTGGCTAAACAATTGAAAAATAGCATTAAAAAGTCAAAAACTGATACACTGCCTTTTTGTGAACCCAAATTATTTGTAGACTAATTGAAATTCCACTGGTTATGTCTTTAGTGGAAGAAGCGTGATGTGATTAACCATTGAACTCTATGTAGCTTCTTAGTTAAATTTAATATCTCAAGTCTACCCTACTAGTAAGTAATAGCAACACTCTAGTGGTTGATCAGTTACCTTAATGTCTTCTTGTTTCATCCATTAGAACAATCTCCCTTTTGATTTGTTGTTGGCTGACAATAAATCCTACATGGATAAATATTCTTATAGTTCCTTTATTTTAATCTGTGCATTTTCTTTCTTATATTTATATACTTTTATCTTCAGCAATTTCTTTCTTGCTAAACCAAGTTCTAATATTTCTCTCCAACAACTAAATGCTTTATTTGGTTCCATTTGTGGTAGATAGGATTTTTTTTTTTCCTGTATGGCGTTCTACCTTTTTTTCTTTAAAAAATACTCCTTATCAATTATGACTTGTCTTGGAGGATAGCTATAGATTTCTGGGTCATGGCTGGTGACTCTACTTCAACAGAAATTATCTCAGAGTTTGTCTTGTAATAATTTCCTGTTCCTCATTTTATAGGATATTAATGAAGAGTGGATATCAGACAAAACACGTTTCTGTTATGATGGTCTCAAAAGGCAAAGGTTAAATGATCCTATGATTCGTGGTGCTGATGGACGATTCAAGGCAGTGTCTTGGCGAGATGCACTTGCAGTGGTTGCTGAAGTCATCCAACAAGTTAAACCAGCTGAAATTGTTGGAATTGCAGGTCAACTTTCTGATGCAGAATCGATGATGACACTGAAAGACTTTTTGAACAGATTGGGATCAGAGAATGTGGCATGTGAAGGAAATGGTGTGAATCCTAATGCAGATTTACGTCCTAGTTACCTTATGAACACGCATATTGCCGGTCTTGAGAATGCTGATGCTTTCTTGTTGGTTGGCACCCAGGTAATTTACTTTTATTTCAAAAAGAAGTCAGAGATGAGTACTTTCCAACTAATGATCTGTCGCCTTTAACCTCAGATGAGATTCATTAGTCTGAACTTGTGGAATTTGGTATCTTTAATAAATCTATATGCGGATTTGTAATGCTCTGATTCTTAGTTCTCATAAACTCTTTTATTAAGATGTTCATTGCTTTAAACTTTAAGGTAGAAACTTGCTGCATTTTCATAAATGATAAAATTTTGATTTGCGATTGATGTGATGATGGGCCTGGGATGATTCAAAGTATATGGTAAAATAAGACACATTAATATGGTATGAAACCATTAGGTTCAAAGATGAATAATTTGACACTTTGAATCAATTATAATTAGGGACAAGCTGGAGAGAGGTCAAATAAAATTCTACATAACATAATTAAAAGAGATTTAGATGTCTTCTACTTTGGTAATACTGTAAGGTTCTATGTTATTTTAAGATCTTTCAAGTTAACCTCAAGTAATTGGGACAAACAGTTGTAATACTGCCATTGCAACATCAACATAGGGTTTAGGGTTTAGGTTGTTTTACAAGCATCTTATAAGGCCCCAAATAAGTCTCCATATGCATATATACCTGGTGACAAACATGTGCCATATGACTGCATTTGAATATGCGTTTGCATATTGATTTAGTCTTCAATTACTTATCCAGCTCAAGCTAGTTTGTTAGTTCATCATTAATATTTTTGGGAATAAAGTAGATGAGACGTAAGTCATTAAATTGATCATTTTTAGTTTACTCCCATTATGAAGAATTAACAAAATGAGAAAGAAAAAGAAGGTATAGAAAGTATAATAGAATCCTTGTTGATTTAAAGCATTCTTTTTGGCATATAAATGCTAGGTGTCAAATGGATTTTGGTTAATAAAAATATACCTAACTTGTTTTTATAGGTTTTGTATTTTGATCGAGCTCTTAACTAGTACTTGAAACCAATGAGTGTAATAAATAAATACTTTTTTAATAAGATGACTTAAGCAGCATGTGACAGTCACAAACAATTTGTACATGTTTTTCTCAGTGCGGACGGAGGGGTAGTAAAGTAGTGGTGCATATGGATCAGCACATAGTTGATAGTTCAAAACGTGTACAATGGCGATGAAGAAACTAGGATTTTAGCTCAATAGCCCTTTTACTGGAATGAGAAGAAAGAAAATGAGGGAGGATAGCAAAGCTAGTTTTCTACTTACATCCACCCTATTTTATGTCCTCTCAGTTCTCTGAGTAAACAGTCCCTTGGTTTAAGAATTGATTGTTCAACATAATGAATCTTCTATCATGCTTTGTTGAATCTGGTTCACTCGAAGTTTATATGTCTGCTTGACTCGTGTAGATGCTAAAGTTTTCTTCAAGTTTTTTTATTTTATCTATGTTCTCACCATTCTTGTTTCTATTTGTTTCTCTCAAGTGCAAAAGTACATCCATATCTTATTTGATCACTATATTTATTCAATACTTTGTCTAAATTTCGATTGCTTTTGAAGAAAACATTAGCTTTGATTCTCAATTTCCATAATCTTGATGATAACTTTTGACTTCCAAGTTCCACAATTTTGACGATTCCTGATCTGTGTGGCAGCCTAGAGTAGAAGCCCCATTGATAAACGCAAGAATCAGAAAGGCGGTACGAGCAAATCAAGCTAAAGTGGCCTATATTGGTCCTCCATCTGACTTCAACTATGATCACCAACATATCGGCACATGTCCCAAAACACTCCTTGAGATCGCGGAGGGCCGCCACCCTATCTGCTCAACCCTGAAATCTGCAAAGAATCCAGTTATCATAGTTGGTGCTGGAATTTTCAAGCGCAAAGACAAGGATGCCATCTTTTCTAAAGTTGAGTCCATAGCGAAGACTTTTAATGTTATCAGACAAGACTGGAATGGCTTCAATGTCTTGTTGCTCAATGCTGCTCAAGCTGCTGCCCTTGACCTTGGTCTTGTAGGCAGCCCCTCTGAGAGCATCCAATCTGCCAAGTTTCTTTACCTGATGGGGGCCGACGATGTGAACTTGGAAACGCTCCCAGACGATGCATTTGTAGTTTACCAGGGTCATCACGGCGATAAAAGTGTTTTCAGAGCCAATGTTATTTTACCTGCTGCGGCATTCAGTGAGAAAGAAGGGACATATGAGAACACTGAGGGTTGCGCCCAATGGACAGTTCCTGCAGTCCCCACTGTCGGCGATGCAAGAGATGATTGGAAGATCATTAGGGCACTCTCTGAGGTGGCCGGCGTCTGTCTGCCTTATGATAACCTTCAAGGCATCCGCGATCGGATAAGGACAGTGGCACCAAACCTACTGCAGGTGGACGAGAGAGAACCATCCACTCTCTATTTTGACATCAAACCAGACTGCAAAGCTCAGTTGAGCCTCGAGCCATTCACGGCTGCAGTCGATAACTTCTACATGACTAATTCGATAACCCGGGCGTCGAAGATAATGGCTCAATGCGGTTCGGTGCTGTTAAAGAAATGAGGTTTTTGTCGATGACACCATCGATCGGTGTTGGTATGATTTATTTTTTTTGGCCCTTTTGTTGAAACTGGGAGGGATCCTGCTGAAGCTAGGATTTGCTTGTTGTAACTGCCACTCTTGCTCATAAACGGCCAGAATTATGCCATGTTTTTCTTTGGTATGAGAAAACCAAAGTGAATTTTTCAACGTAGATGATTTTATTATATTCCTCTTTGGTATGAAAAAACCAAAGTGAATTTTTCAACGTGGATGATTTTATTATATTCCTGGTTTGAGTAAATATCATCTTGTTGAATGTTCACGGAGCTTTACTAAATGCCATTGCTAATATCTTAAAGAGCAAAGTCACATCCTCCTAAATCAGGCGAATGTGGACATGTTCATGGAATCGAAAGTGAAAACTATATATGATCTGCGATTTCTATTTCTAATTTGGTTTCTAAGTATTCATAATTTGATTCGCAGCTACGGTGAACTGTAGAATTTTCTTTCAAATGTAGAATTTTCTTTCAAATGAAGTAAGATATTGGAGTTACTGAAGCTACTCTCGCGCATTTCTCAATTTACCTCCTTTTTAAAAGCATGAGATAGTCACAGGGGCACTAATACAAAGATTACACATAATTTAAAATTGTGCTCCCTTGAATGTTAAATATTTTATTAGATTTATTAATCAAGTTGATCAGTCGACTAATAATAGACAATTAAATTAATCAGTCAAATATTAAATATTCTATTAAATTTTTCAATCAAATAGTTAAATTGATCATTTAATTATTAAACTCTCGATATTGAACAGTCAAATTTAACAATCCATTGATATTTTTTTCTTTTGATTTTAAATTTATCAATCGAGTTGACTAATCAAGAACAATGGCTTAAAAATCATCAATAAATTGCTAAAATATAACAAGATCTCTAATTCGATTAATCTGATTAAATTAATTTTTTAAATTCTAAATTTAAAACTGAATCAAACTAACCAAATTAATAAATATTTTTTAAAAAAATAAAATTTTAAATTAACTGAATTAAACTTTCAATTTAGACCGATTAATTTAGTTTAACCAATATTTCACTCAGCCCTACTCGTGATCCAATAAGGAACCAAGTTAGCCTTCGATGGCCCATTGATATTGATATGGAACAGCAGAAGTTGCTGTGGCATGACAAATGCAAAGCATTTGTAGTATCTATTATTTGTGAATTTCAACCATTTACGATAGAAGCTGAGACACTGAGAACAAAAGGATCATAATTTACACGAAACTTTCTTTCACACCTTTAACCAATAATTACAAGACTGGCGAACACTTCCCAAACTGATACATCGCATCGTTTTGCAAAGAAAAAAAAAACAAAGAAAAGAGAATAAAAAATAAACATTATTATTTCTTGATGAGCTGAAAGAAATAACTACTGCTATAATGCTAGAGCACTCCCCCAATTACTTCCGATAGCCACACATTGCTGACTTGGGAAAAAAAGGAATCCCATGAAACTTTTCGTTTCACCGAAGAGAGGATGATACTAGGGCTCTAGTGATCTGCTTGGTCAATAAAAAAATCGACTATCCAAGCATCTACCTGCATCGTAAAGTAACCATTTAAACATCCTGTCGAATGATAAAGCTTCTACAATGTGACATAAACTAACATAGATAGGGCAAAGCACAAAAAATATCAAAATTTGTTGTATATATTAAAGTATCAGCTAGCTGGAATTGGCACATTGAATCATTTCATTCATATCAATATGGGCACCATCAGAATCATATATATTACTGATAATGAGTATACCGATTACAATTATGTGCAGTGTGAAGGAAATTATTGGAATTTTCATGCTAAATGATGCATGAAATTTTGAAAGTTTAGGCTAATTTCTTCTAATAACCTTTAGGTGGTGCCTCCATAATGGGAAAATGCCCAAACAAAGACTTTGATTATACCATCTCAGAAACTCCATCTCAAACCCTACGAACAGCTAAATCCCAAATTTGTCCTGAAAATAGTATTTTTGATCAAAATAATTGCTAGTCAAAATTGTGCACTTTAATGTTTTGTTTAAACAAAGCATTGGTCAGGAAGTACTTTAGCTATTCTATTTGTTAAAATCTTGATAAGGAGACCAAAAACAGGGAAAAAGGTCAATATCTGCTGGGCATTTTTAAACATGATGGCCCTTGTTTGGACATTCACCCCCAAACAAAGCGGGTGTGATTTCTTAATCACTGATAAGGTATTTAGGGTTTTGTTGATAACCTGAAATGAAGAAAAATTATTTTCTCCAAGACACGTTATGCTACAGATGAATATATAGCATTGCTATAGTTTGCATCTGATTGCAACTTTTATTTTATATAATATAGAATCTAATATTTGTATATTACATGATATAGCAAACTATCTAGTGTAGTTGTAAAAGGGCATTGTCAAATAAAAAGAATTCTTTTAAGTTATGACTTCACAAACTGAGGACCTCAGATCAAGAATGACCAACTTTAGCCAATCACCCAAAAACGGTCAGTGCAATAAAACTCTGTGGCAGGATAATGCACAATAGTCTACATGCATTCCATTGCCAAACTATTATGGCGAGCAATCATTCATAATGTGCCATCTAGATCACACCTAAATGACCTAGGTAATCACAAAGTACAAGGAACAAAACCTACTCCCAAATGTCACACCTAATCGGCATCACAATCAAGAAATGGAACTGCCCAATTGTGTCCACTGCTTTTCAATAATGAGCAACCACCACAAGAGGTGGTCTTGGCAGCAAACCATGCGGGGTTTAGGAAGTAAGACTCTTGAGTTTTTGTTCCTCCTTTGTTTATCAGGGAATGCCAGCTTGGAGAGTTGTCAGAGACAATGAACCTTAGCTAGAGGTAGGATCCTCTCCCCTTTCTTAGTGGCGTTTCAGTCAAATTGGGTTCAAACCAAAGGCTTTGGAGATGAGGACAAAATGAAGAAGATTTTAACTTGTGTCGGCTTGTGAAGTGGTGTTGGCCTATATCAAGAGATCGTTTGATGGGACATTTCCCTAAGAATGTGAAATATGTGAAATTGTGGTGTTGTCCATTGAGAATAAGTGTGTTGAATCCATGTGGTAAGTTGTGCCACCTACGAATTACTTTGGAGTGAAAGCATCCCTGGTGTGGTTATGTGGTGGTGTATGGTGCCCTTGATTGTATTTGTTGTACCTATTGTAGGGACTAAAGAAGTGAAAGGAGAAAAGTTTATGTCAAGGTCAGGAGGGTAGGTCATGAGAAAGTTATATATTATATGATTAGCCTATTTTAATCGCTGAATTGGTATGGACATGGCCCTAAATTTGTAAAGTTGGGGACTGACCATGAGTTTGACACATTGAGATGGTTTAGTTAAAACCCTAACCTGACAGAGGATCTCCTTAACCTTATTGCTTCTTTGCATGTGTTGCTTTATATAAATATTTTTGGATCCTTCATAATGGTTCTTTGTCATGTTTATCATTAGCTGTCATGCTTAGGTATTTCGTAGATGCATACTAAGAGCAATTGTTTTTCATCTAGCTGATGTGAGCAAGGCAGGGCACATTTGTGTATTGAGATCAAGGTTTAAAATTTCGACCCGTATCAAGGTTTTGATCTGCGATCGGAACGATACGGTTTTGATATGACATCGTGTCGTATCGACAAATTTTGATAATTTTTAAATATAAAATACATAAATTTTTAATTTAAATATTAAAAATAAACAAAATAATTGTGAAAAAAATCATAAAATTAATTATAATAGTAAAATTAATTTAAATAGGATTAAAAAAATAAAAGAAATTTTAATAATAATAAAATTATTATTTATAATATATAAATTAATAAAATAAATTTTAAAATAATTTATAAAATAT
>JBAMHZ010000112.1:4008657-4018951 GCA_037177395.1 Alpinia galanga | reverse complement strand
AGTACTACACTAAGACAAGACCTACAAAGACAACATCACACAAATTAAGAAGGCAAAAGAGAGTATGCTCTCTTTACCGGTAGATTTAACTTCCTACATCCATACATTGACCGAAAAATAATCTTGGCTGGATTTCCAACAGTTACAAGAAGCCCTAAAATGGCTACATACAAACCAGCAATCAGGAATCACAATAACTTAAGAAGCTGGAATAGATTATAAAAGGTCATGTGCAAACTCTTCCCACACATGCGAAAAGACAATGAAATATGGATGTAAATGCAAGCTGATATACAACATCAGAATAGCCAACATAGACATCAACACCTATACTCCGATCTGCTTCAGAGGCCAGTTAATTACTCCTTTCCTGCTCATGGATTATGGACTAATTTACAAATTTTAGGGGCGGGATATAGACACTACTCAGGATTTTCCTGGAAAATTAGAAGATTGCATCACGCATCTCCGAGGAGAAGAAAATTTCCTCAGCATCATAGTCTGTACATTTGAAAGCTCGCCCCCAGAATGGATAAATGTTCAACTAGAGCCGGCGAGACATCTTATCAAACTATCAACACACTTCACCATAACAGATCAGCCTAAGATCGAAGACTATGAACCCACAGATCTAGAAGTCGACTGGGAAGCAAATACTCGAGCAAAACAGCAAGTCAAGCATTGGAGAGCATCGGTTCAAGGCTCCCAATGGCTCTGGGACGATTCGGATGAAGAAAAATACATACTAGCAGCCGAGACTTTAACGGAGAAAATCCACTGGCAAAAGCATTATGGAATGATGTTTTCTCATTTAGAACAACCACCCAATACACCAAGTTATAGGAATACTATTCACTCCATAACCTCAAATGGCTCCAAAGAAAATTCTCAAGAACAACCCAACAGTATAGGTAGGAGCTCAGGATGACCCGGCCCAACGACCAGCCCAACAACCTAGAAAGGGTCTCACCTAAAGGATCCACATAAAATCAAAATATAGACAATCTGATGGAAATATGAAGACAAGCAAGGACGTCCTCACATGCAATACAGTAGCAGGAAAGACAGGCGGGGACAGTTTCACGTGCAAAAGTAAATAGACAAGGACAACTCTATATACAACACAGTAACAAAAGTAAAGGCAAGGGTGATTCCACTAAACTAAAGCAGAACCACCAGTTGTACGATATGTACGATAAAGACACAACTCTCGTATAAGCAATAACAGCAAACTAAGGAACACCAGAATGGCCTCCTCACCAGTCCTATAAATATCCACCTCCATCAGAAGAAGAGGCATCCATTTGTCCATACCACTCCTTCCATCCTTCTAAGTGTGTGCTTCGTGTCCAGTGTGCTTTTCTTTTAGTGTACTTTCCCAAAGTGAGCAATTGTAAGTGTCTGTCCTTGTAGTGTTTATTTCCAGTTTGATTTTTCCTACTACTAGTGCTTGAGTCTCTATCTATATAATTGCTACTTACATATGAAAAATACTTTTTGGCTAAAATTCCAAGAGTGAGCTAAAGGGGATCATTCTTCCCCGTAATAAGCTACTTGAACTCCACTCTCCTACCACTCATACTGTTGGAATATTGAGATTTCATAAGACCTGTGCTAATAGAAGAGATTGTAAGTCCTCAAGGGAGGCGGTTAATTCTCTATCCAGAGAGCTGAACTGTTATCCCAGTACTGAAAAGGAAGAGAGAAATCTCCCCAGAAGTAATATACTCATTGTCTCCTTTATTTGAACTTTGCAGAGCAAGGTAGTTCTCCAAAAAAAAATCTCAAGAAAATCACTATAGACGTAAGACTGATTTTCCTAAAATTACATCACTGTAGGGAATAAGGAAAGAAATTCAAAATAAGATTGGAAAAAAAAAACCAAGTAACAAAAACATACTCGTTAAAAAATTACAAGATTGATTACAACTTAAGATCTATATGATTTCTTTAAAATTTAGATAAAACAGACAATAAAAATCCCAGTTTTTCAATATATATATTTTTTGCAAGGAAACAGAATCCCAACTCCAACGGTTGAGCAATATCTTCCCTTATCACCCGACTATTAGTAATTTACGAACATAAAAAATAAAAACACTTGTGCACTAGAGGAAATTTTTATTTTCAACTCTTGATTCCAATTAAGATCCTCAAGATAAATACAAGTACTACAGAGAAATGTTTATGAGGCGTCCTAATGCCAACTCGAGTTCCATAAATAACGGGAAAAAATGTCAGGCAATCCAAAATCTTGTGGGTCTTCCAGAATACATAGATCTTCGAATGATGCGGTAAATGAACCATAGCATCTGCTTGCAATCATCTCGCGCATTCTTCTACTTATCACATTAATATGACACGAGCCCACATCTACTTGTTGTAGAGGTAGACAAAGGTGAATATGAAAAATGCAACCATCTGCCAGAGAAGAGAAGAGATTTATAGAACCAAATTAAAATTTCATTAACTAGACAATCTATATTTGTGATATCAAATAAAATTAATTAACTTTGTGACATCCAATTGGCTTGGAGTTTGAAAATTTAAGCAGGATTTGCATATGAGAAGCAAAATAAATAATGTTACAAATTCTTTTACGATAAGAAATGGTTTCAAACAAGATGTAGAATATGCTGGCAAAGCTCGACTAGCTTGGGATGAAATATGCATGCTATGCAAACTTTTCCAAGGACAAGTGAAAAGAGTTATATATCTGTAATTCAATGTTCAAGATGTTTGATTTTGCAGTACCCTTTTGATTTACAAGCACAATAGTTGAAACTTACTAGAAAGAAACGTAAGGAAACTCACAGTCGAAAAAGATGCTCCATAGTATGGGAAGGCAGTGGTAATGAATCTCTCATACTCGTTGTGGTGGAAAGGTCGAACTGGTATCTACAAAACAGTTAAATTTCATTAGATCAAAACAATAATACCATCTCGATTTTTGGGGGGTCCAGACTGGATTATGATTAATTATGGAACAGATTCCAACAGGATATCGACGCTAGTATTTCCTGGATTGGCTGCAAGTATATATTTTTTAGAACAGAACATTGCCTTAAAAAAGGTGCACATTGAACCATAAGCACCTAGACAATACAATAACAATAACAGCCAAGCCTTATCCTATTAAGTCGGATCGGCTATATGGATGCTTCTTTATCAGTGGACTCTATCTCCTACTATATCGTGATCTATATTTAAATAACTTTTATCTTATTTATTGTTCCTAATAAAGTCTTTTTTGGTTTTCCTCTTCCGTGTGTGTATTTGTCATAGTTAGGCACCTAGACAATGTCAGATCTATAAATTACTTTGCCTTAACTACTAATTTTTAGTAACAAGAGGCTAAAAATGGAGCAAAATGAAAGAGTTGACGACTGCTTAATAGCTAAGAAACTCAATGAAACTTTCATAGGAATTTTCTCAAATTCTGTGTTTCACAATCTTTCATATTAGGAGAAAACATGATCCTTGAATTAACATCAGTGAAGAGTTAAGTGTGATTGTAATATCCAATCACATTGTCAAATTGTTGTTATGAAACTCAATCCACTAATTGGCAGACTGAAAAATGCCTATGTAGAATATTCACCTCTTACCATTACAATTGAATTAAAAACCAAAAAGAAGGGAAAAGCGATACCAATTATAAAGATATGACATACCTGTTTTGAAAGTGATAAGCTTGTGTATCCAAGTTTCTGGTACTCCACCTTAAATTGGAAAACGCCATAGACATCAGGAACCTTAAATGAAGTTGAATACAGGCCCTGAAATTACAAATATATATATATATATATATATAAACAGCTACTTTGGTCGTCATTCATGAAGACAAGCAAGAAGAATTTTAACGTAAATATACCTTCTGGTCAGTGGATAAGGTTTTTAGTACATAAGGGCTCATCATATAAAACTGAACTTGAACATCATCTGCTACATATGGTTTCCAGCTTGATCCAGACCACTCATAGATTTCAACGGAATATTCCTTCACCAAAAAATTCATTGAGAGAAATACTTGAGCCACATGCTTTTTCCTTCCTGCTTATTGTGCATACAACAATGGAATTTATGGATATGAAACAATTACCAAATCATCATTGATCCTGTAGATAGATGGCTCATTTGTTTCTCCAACTTTGTGATGACGCACATTAACAGCCTATGAAAATATTTTCCGATGAAAGCAAGGTATATGATGTCATTACCAGTAGAAAGATAGCTGATATAGATGTTCAACTGCCAGTTCTTCGATGTTTAGCAAAAATTAAAGGAAAACTGTGTTAACTGTAGATTCAGGTACAATGCGAAATTCTTTACCTTGAGATGGCCTCTTTCATGGAAGACCCATTTGCTAATCTCTGTGAGAAACTGCTGATTACCAGACTTTTCGTTCCTGCATCAAAAAGGAAAAGAAAAAAAAATTAGACAGTATTTCAAATGTCATGGATTGCAAACAGAAAGAAGAAGAAAAAAAGGAGTGTGGGGGCTGGGTGTTGTGCAGGGACGTGAATCCAGGATCCACAATTCCATCACTTGGATTTTAAAGAAAACACCTTTCAGGAATTTCCAAACATTCTAGAGTATTGATTTAACATCGACGATACTATTAAGAAAATCCATTGAATTTTCCATACAGTAATACAAACAATTATTTATTTTGCCACAGAATAGAAAGAAAACTCTATAAAAGAAAACTAATTTGCATGAGCTACAATTAACTTGAGTAATGGAAGATTTAACAACTTATAGCTATAAGATTGTTTTATTAAGGGCAGTGAATTGTACAATTGGAACCAAAAAAGAAAGTATGCTAAACTTTAAAGGCAGCTCTCCTGGAAAATCATGGGCAAAACCAATAGGTTCTTCTCTCATAGATTCTTATTCCTAGAATTTGACACCCATTGCTGAAACTTTTTCAAAAAATCAATTTTAATTTGCAATTAACAAGTCCTTTGGGTAAGAAGAATAAACTGTCTGATACAGAAAGATGCTTGGGCCCACCCTTGAAACATATTCTTCTCAAGCTCATTGCAATTGACAAGATTAGTCATACCCCAGCAGCAAGTATGCTTAAATACTGCCCCCTGCCTATATAACACTGCTTAGCATGCTCATACCTAGAGATACCAGTCATTTAAACTAATCATATGTGTAAATTCTGGTGTTGTTCTTGAACAGTTGCTAATTCCACAATGTTCATCTGTCTATGCTGCTTTCAATGAAGATGAATATTCTTATTTTCAGTATGTTTATGTTGTTTAGAGAAAAATTTATTTAAAATAAATATTTTAACACACTCAAATTAGTAGATAGATGAGAAAGGCAACAAAAAAAAACACATTTAAGAATAACTCAACTCTATTTTCAGGAAAACAAGTTGAATTTACTTCATTCAAGTAAGCATCAGATTATGATCACAAAAGAATCAGAAGCTGGTCTCAAAATTTATATTTCATTGATTTCGAAGCCAAAACCAGTTCATTTGAATAAACAAACAAAATGCTATTAAAAAAAATTGTATTTCTCTACGACTTCTTTTATCTCATAATCCCCTTCCAGTTCCAGATAATGCTTTTGCGTATCTGCACCATTTGTCCATGGTCCGAATCAATCTGGCACTGGCTTTGGCCCCCAAAAGATATCTGATGTAGTCTCTGGCAAGAAGATACAGTTCTTGGCCTTTGGTTATCAGTATGTACTGCATGCCAAGAATAAAAAACTATCATATCCAAAAATTGTATTAGCTCATCCAAGAGCTTCAAATGAACCTACAGATACAAGTCCATTGATCATGCCTTCTAGATAGGCTGCAGTTTTCGCTGACCAAGATATCGAAGGAAATCAGCACATATCTTGATAAAGATGTCCAGGCAGCTAAGATGCATGTGCTATAGTTTTTGGAAAAACAGAGATGATGGATATGCTTGATGTCGATACCCAATAAAGGACAGTAAGTTGATATTTAATCGAGATACCAGCTGGATCATTTGGGAACAAGCAGACCCTTCCTTCTTTATGAAATGTTTTGCCGGGTAAGAAACTTGTTTACTAAATTAGTTAGCTTTGATATAAAAAGGAACCTTCATCTATTTACGAAGAAAGAGAAACTCGAATGCTGTGAAGTTCAACAGGCCAATAGGACATTGTAACTAGAATATGAATCCCATTGAATTGGAGGAACTAATTCAAAAGGGGAGGGGGAGGGGGATCTGAAGATTCCAACATTAGGATCAAGATATTCAAAAAAAAAAAATTTTCCAATATTTTGTTCACTAGTGTAGGTGGGATAAAACTTAGTTGTTGTTGTTGTAGTATTTTGTTCACTAGTGGCTACAAGGAAAAGGCAAGTCTATTGCATGACTGATAAATGGCGATCAAATTTTGAAAGTAGTTGTTACTAAAATAAAGTATCCACAAAATAAGCCTTTTGGTACTGCAAAAAAATCATACAAAAAGGGATAAGACGTGTAATAATTACCAGGAATATAACACCAATGATTGCCATAATCACTTGAATGAGTTCATCAACTTGAAATCCTTCTCCTTTCAGGCCACCTGAACCATCACCAGCATCCCAGAAAGCCCAAAAAGACTTTCCATGACCGCCATTACCACTTGACTGTTTTTTCTTCTCGTACTCTCTTAAAACATCTTGTACTGTGAGCTCTTTCCTAAAATTGTTACTGTGTTTCTTTGGGAATTCCTGTGAAGAATGTCAGGTAAGTAAAAATTGGCATATAAAATCTAGATTCCTCAAAGAGACTTGGAAACAAAAAGATGACCTAGAGTTGCATGTTCAACTTAAAATGTCTTTTCCTTTCTTTTTTTTTTTAACTTTTCTTAGCTAGGACAGGTAAAAGAGTTTAAGCTTAAACTTGATTTACATGGGTAGTTAGATGGATAACAAGAATGAAGAAGTGGAAGTAGAGGAAAACAACACAAAAGAGTTTAGAGGTGATCCATGATGCGTGTCTAATTTTTTTGTTTCTTTCCCTCCTCACACTGATCTTTCCACTCAGGTAAACCAAGCCTAATGCTTTAATAAGTCATAGTTGAATGGATGAGTTTAGAGCAAAAACGCTGTAAAATCATCTAGTAAATTTTAAGTAAATGTTTGTTTGGGAGATGGTTTATTAAGTGTCTCTTGCTAATGCATAGAAATTTGAAAAGAAAGATTCAAACGATGATTGGCTGTCAAGCAGTAAGTGGCATTATATGCCGAGCAATGACAGCACATGGCACTGCAATATTAATTACATTTGGATGCATATTGGAAAAAAAACACAACAAAGCAAACAAAATACCTCATTTTCACTCATAGAGTCTCCTTTTTTGCCAAAAGCAAGTACAGAAGCACATCTTTTATTTTTGAGGGGATTAAAAATCAATCTCAGGTGCAATTTATCTCTCCGAAATCTGAATGATTCAGAAGGAGGTAGACAAGAAGCTTTTAAACATGGACATCCAGAACATAAATTTTCAACATTTCTGCATTTCACTTCATTCAAGATGATCCCTCCAGTTATATACAAAATAGATTGAGCTGCGCTCATCTCCTTAACCAGATTACTCCAGTGATATCTTGAATCTTTAAGTTAGCAAAGGTTTGCTTAGTTCCTGAGATTTTGAAATTTAGCCTTAACTAGATGCAACTTTTGAGCATGAAAGAAATATAAATTGAACATCAAGTTATTGCGACAATATAGATAGTGTAACTCAGTATAAAACAAACAATTAGTTGTGGCAAATATGGATAAAGCAAGCCCCAAAATACCTAAACAACATTTTTAATTGATCACCACCCCAGAAATATAAAATAACTTAACTCGGATTGACAAGAATACATAAAGGAGGTATATTAAATTGTTTTAGAAATTGAAATCAATATTTTTTTTTCTATAGAAAAGTCTTAAGTATCCTTTTAAGTGAGTCCTTGAATCATAAATTCAAAGCCCATTAAATTCTGCAGCTAACATTCCCTTCATCTTGCTTCTTTTAATCTCCCTAATATTTAAAAAAACTCGTCATTTGCATCACATTAACGTTTTCTGACCCAACCTGATCAATATTATTTCATGGATTTTTTAGGTTCACTTTAACAGTATGTAGATGAATTGAATTATTTAAGATGTTGAACCATTTATTGTATGATTCTTTTTAAAAAGAGATTTTATATATAACTCATTGGCTTAAATTTAACCCACCAAAACTTAATCCAATCTATCATAAAAGGATTTGAACATGTTGTTGCATGGTGAAAGAATTTAGGAAGAGGGTTATCATGAAGTTGATGGTGAAGTAGGATTTAAAAAAAAAATCTTGTGCAAGATACAGAATCAACTCTTAGAGTACAATCGTTGCCTTAAAGTGGCTATTACTGTGATATTCTATCTAAGACAACAATTATTCAATTGCAACCGACAAAATCGCCAACTTTTCTGTCCCACAAGATTACGC
Organism: Alpinia galanga; assembly: GCA_037177395.1. Lineage (NCBI taxonomy): Eukaryota > Viridiplantae > Streptophyta > Magnoliopsida > Zingiberales > Zingiberaceae > Alpinia > Alpinia galanga. The sequence continues at coordinate 4,010,479 of JBAMHZ010000112.1, read as the reverse complement.
CGAGAAGGAAATACTGCCATCTCGATTCAAAAGCAATCGCTCAAGAGAAGCTGGAGACAGGAAGGGAGAAAACAAAGAGTGGAAAGAGAAGCGGAGTACCTATGTCGACGATCTGAAGGGTGCTTTGAGAGGAGGCCACAGACGAATCGCAAAGGCCAACGGATCGGGGAGGCACGTACGGTTCTACAAACTTTCACGAGCGACGTCGACGAATTCGCCGTTCCGAACGAAGCTTTGACAGATTCACTAGGCGATCGCAGTATCGATTGGAAGGGGTAATTGCTATTTCTTTATCTCAATCAATTTTATATATATTTTTTCCTAAAAAAATATTTTTTTTATCTTTTTAAAATGTATTAAAAGTTTTATTTTTCAAATTAATTAAAGGAGACAGAAAGAAATTTACCCATCAAAATCGGAGGAAAAATAAAGATAAGGAATTTTTTTTAAAAAAAGAAAATTACATAAATATCCTTCTTAGGTTATATACTCTCTCTTTTCCCCTTCCTCGATCTCCAGAAGCTTGCTGCTAACGCCGCCGACTATAACCTTCATTGTCTTCTGCGGCGATCTTCCTCCATTCTCGTCCCCTGCGAATGCTGCACGACCCCGCTCCGACCATCATATCCGTATTCTACAGTAATCTTCCCGATCTCCTCTTCGTATTCTACAGTAATCTTCTCGATCTCCTCTCCTAAATTATAGATCGACCGCCTCCCTGTATTCGCCGGGCGCATCCGCTGCCGCTGCTTCGACGACGACCGTTCTCACCGGAAGAATCTTCCCGGATCGCTTTTCTGAACCTCAATCGTAAGTTTTTATGTTTCGATGGAGATCTATTTGTTATTGTTTTTGGTGTGAGCGTTTTTTAAGATCTTAATATTGCAATGAATACGATCGATATATTTTAGATCTGATTTTCTGTTTTGTAGATCTTGTAAATGATGGAGAGAATCGGAATCTGTTGGATCTTGTAGGAGATGTAGTTCGCGTGATGTGGTCTTGCGAGTTTTTTTTATTCGATTGAATTATGTTTGACTCTTTTATCTTATGAAACTGTTTCAGATTTGTTATTTTGTCTTTATGGATCTTGTATTTCTTCTTCTTTGTAGACTTGTATGCTGCAGTATTCAGAAGACTGAACTTAAGGCCTAATCTATCGTGTAAAGCACTTGAGCTTTGTTTTTCCCTCATTATCTTGTATGATCTGAATTTCTTCTTTTCTTCAAGACTATTTTTTGATCTGTTCATGCTTATTTTTGAAAAAAAAAATTATTTTGGTCAAATAGGATGCCAATCTGCAATTTGGCTCTTTTACCTTATCATTAATCTTGATTAAAATATCATGTTATTGCATCGTTTGAGCTACTTAGTTTAAAATGATGAATCCTTCCTTGCAGTTAGATGTTCAAATTTGAATCATGATTTGTATTTTCCTTACTCCAGTTGCTTCTAACTATTCGTAGGTTTGCTATATTGTTTTCTTTTTTATATTCTGTGGCAAAAGATAAAATTAGATAATTCAATTTCTTTAACAGCCAATGCCAGGTAGTTGGTGTAATAATATCATTGATTCAGCTAATTGGATTGCATCCTTTTCAAATTTAATCTGATTTCATGCTTTAAATGCAATATTTGATCGAGCATGCAGTTTTTCAATAAGCATACAAGGATTGGAGCAATGCCTGCACAGAAGATAGAGACTGGTCACCAGGATGTTGTCCATGATGTGCAGATGGACTACTATGGCAAGCGTTTAGCAACGGCATCTTCTGATGCTACCATCAAAATTATTGGTGTGAGTGGCTCTTCTCATCAGCAC
>JBAMHZ010000112.1:3982164-3998433 GCA_037177395.1 Alpinia galanga | reverse complement strand
TACTTTGTATTATAGAATATAACTTGATAAATTTAGTAACTCAAGACATTACCTGAAGACAACTCCACATCTTATTCGTCCCAAACCTTATAAGGAAATCGATTTTATAAAGAAATTGTCATTAGATTTTTTTTAGGAAAGAGATAAATAAAAAAATTTATTTTTGATGTGATATCACTTGGCATCAATATGACATGGGGGGAGGAATGCTCTCAGCTGCGACGAAGAAGAAGAAAAAGAAAGAAGGAATGAGAAAAGTAGTTCACCCTGATTCGCTCCCCCTCAGGCAAGTATCAGACGAGGATCTCCTTCATGAACTGCACCTTGCCATCCCACGACACCTCAAGCATACTGGGCTGGAAGTGCTACTCCAGGGAGTTGAAGATTGTCAGGTTAAAATCTGACTGAACGTCATCGTACCACTCAGGCTTGTGCTCCGTGTTCGGGTTTAGTCTCAAACGCCGGTCTATGTATGTCGGCCTAGCCGGCGTGGCCTGGCCCTCGGCCGGTCCATTCCCATTATCATTACCGGCCAGGAGACCGTCCCTCCAATCGATGACGCCGTCCAGAGACATCACTCTACTGGCGGAGCCTCCAGCGCCAGGTAAAGGGAGATGGGATCACTACCGGCGGCCTATCTGGGGCATGAAATGAATCCGAGGAGACGGCTTAGGGCTAGGGTTAGGGTTTCGGTGGATGGTAGAGAGAGAGAGAGAGACAGAGGAAGGGAGGGACCAATGCTTGCTGTGCGTACTTGTGATATTGACTGGGATATAGGAAAAAGCCACTGGGTGTGGCGACTTATTACGGGCTTGCCATTGAAGAATGAAGGTGGTGGGAGAACGAAGTCGTTGGCTACTGGTGCAAAATTAGGGTTTCTTTTGGAAGGGACGGCGAGAGACGAATCCCCTGTCGGAAGCCAGATAGCGTATACACTTTTCGATGTTCTATGAACTGGACACGTGGCACCAATTCCCATTGCTGGCCCACAAAGGAGAAATTCCTTTTTAATAATAGAATTTATGTTCATGCAATGAGATGAATTAAATGAACATAACAAAAAAAAACGTGAAATCGTCTTATTAGTAGCCCCACTGTCCTTTCTACATGTGGGAGGAAATAAATTTAGAATCCAAGGTGGTTAGTATAGAAATATAAAGTCATCGATAATCTAACGATAAAACTAAAAAATTGACCTCTTGCCCTTTCAGACTTTAATATGACTGCTCTGGCTGTCTGAATAAGTCCTGAGGGCTTAATTAAATAAACATAACAAGCCTATGGACATGGTGGAATGGTAAAGACGATGATGTATTTTATAGAAGAATATAATTCAATACTCTGCTGAGGTACAGTTCGACGATAATTTTTGAAAAATTCATAGAGGTGGCTCTCTATCCAAGAATTTGTCTGGCGGATAAAATACGACTTCGGCATTGAACAACCTTTCAAAGATGATGCAATTGTAGAGTCCGGATTCACCCACTAAAAAATTATGAATGCTTCCTTGATTTACCTAGGTAGTGAGTGGAGATCCATCAGGACTTCAACCTCTTTCGGCTCAGCTGTTGAAGGGACGTCCCCGAAGGACTATGGAGCAAGGGTGGTCATTCCTAAGGATTAATTGGGCCGAAGGTTCGGACGCTCCGGTGCTAATAAAAAAAAAAAAAGAAACTAAGTAAATTACAGGGGTATTCGCATAATAACATGAAAATTGAGGGGCAATATGGAAATTTGGAAACGAAGAAGTTGCATGCAAAACACGTGAGAGGCTGCTATAGCTGATCCAGCCTTGACCCGAGTCGCACCGCATAAACCGGCACGGACGGTGAGATATTAACCCCCATCCGTCCGTTTCGCTGCCCTTCACTTCGCCGCATCTCTCCCTTCTTCTTTCGTCTGCTCCTCAATTCTCCTACGCCGCCGTCGTCGCCGCCTTCGTGATCTCGTCCGCTTTTTACCCTTTATCGCTCGACTTAACTCGTTGACCGCCGGAGCGCCGGCTTCCTCCCCTTCGAAACCCTTGAGGACCGATCTGGCCTTCCCCGCGGCTGTTTCTTTGGGAGAATCTTTGACTGTTTTAATTATTGTAGGTATAATCATGTTTTTTTATTACATGGATCTCTCGGTACGTGATTTTTTCTTATTCTGATAGTATCCTTGCGTTTCATAGGACCGAATATTTGGACGCCGTAGCGACAGGCTGTGGGATTGAAAGGATAGACTCATGGCCGATTGGGGTTGGTTGCCTTCCAATTATTGAATAGATATGAACTAGTTCCAATCGATTGATTTATGTTTGGTCAAGAAAAGTAGTAGTCCTTTCTTTGTCTACTTCACCCAGTGATTTTTGAACGATGTCTGCAGAAGCTAACCGTAGTTATTCTTTTGATTCTTGGGGCTGCCTAATAAATTAGATGCTAATTAACTATACATTTTATTTTCTTTTCCCTAACATTTACCACCTCAGTTGCTTTTTTTCGTTTTCTATTTTTCCTTCCTAATTTGTTCTTGAAGTAATTGTTTTAAGGTTCAGGAAATTATACCTTTTTGTGTTGCAAAAAGTAGTAAATGTTGCAACTTGGACTCATCAATTTACGCTTTAGCAACTAGCTTTAGACAACACGGAATATTTATTACATGAGCAGTTAATAAATTACGTTTAAGTTTGTGAGATTGGCTGGCATGTAGAGCATCAAGTATAGGGTAGGGTCAGGCGTAAGCAACACAATGGCCCCAAGCAAATGTGCTGAATCAAATCTGGAATGTATTGAACTGGTGGACAAACAATTGGCTTTTCTTTCATTTAAAAGAATATTAGATGTTTCTTTAAAAAAATTTCTAGATGGCACTAAGCAAAATTGTGTTGTTATTTCTAGTTTCTCTAATATGATCCACATATGTCTCCATATACTTGCTAAGCTGTTGGTTGACCACATATTGCATGTATGCACCTAGTATGTAACTTTTCAAGCATCTCTTTCAAAAAGAAATCTATGGTTAAGCATATATCTATAGTAGAATCATTGAATTTGGTGCCTCACAAAACTATCTCAAATTGTAGTAAATTTATGAATTGAATGGATTTAGAATGCACAATTTCAAAATTCAGTATTAGTGATAACCACTTTTGAAGATCGCAAGTTGAGTCACACTTATGTAATGAAATGATGCAAAAAAGGCATTGGCGGAGGAAAAAGTGAAACTGTGATGCATATGACCTCAGCCAATTAATGACGATCAGTTTGTCTTGTTCAAAAACTTCTCGATGCTTGATGATAATACCTTTCCAACATTGGTGAAGGTTTCTGATTTCTTTATCCTTAAAGTAACTCAAAACAAAATCTTCTCTAAATATCACCTTTTTGTATGTACCTTGTAGTAATAAGTTATCCATCAGCATCATCATTGGTAAATTTTAGTGAGTTGGGAATTATTTATTCTTGATGTATAATTATTGTTGTTGATTGATTCCTGTGAGTCACCAGCTAATTGGTGAAGTGAGGATATCAGTTCGGTTGCCCCTTTCCTCAATATTAAATTGCCAATCCAGAGGAGACTCAGATCACTCTTCCCTTTTAGTTTTGGTTCCCATCCTTATGGTAATTTTTAAAACAGGATTGCTATGTTATACATTCTTCAAGTCAAGTTATGGATTTTTGCACTATGTTCTGCAATTTATTAAAGAAAGACTAGTAAAACCATAAATAAATCAACTCCAAATTCTGCTTGGGATAAAATCTCGAGTTTAATGAAAGATTGATATTTTTCATGTCCCTTGCCCTCTTGTGACACTTTTTATTTCAATTGAAGTTATCCACTGATAAAGGTATATTTTGCAAGTTACCTTATTAGTTCAGAACATATTACAATTAAGTATAGTAATAGAACTACCATGTTCATATTTCCTTCAGATCATTCACCCTCCAGTTCTTTAGTTAATTGTATCAAGTTGGTGCCCACTGGTTATAGATAGGTAATGTTTAATTTCATATATTTTGGTTTGCAAAGGGAGCATTAAAATTCTTGTGAGGCATGTGGGATTATAATTTACTTAAACACCTAACCCGTTGATAGCAGAGTATACAGGTTCATATCCATAGCTACTAGTGTATCTCATCCCTATCCAATAGAGGACCCTTTCTGATCCCCCTTGTAAATAACTATCGTATGTGTGCAATATTGCAAATATATTCCCTACTTGTTATATAAATTTGAAAGTGTATTGTTCATGTTGGATTTTCTCCATTCCACTAAATATTTTCGTTCTTAATGTTCAAATTTTTGAGACAAGAAATCATTTTTTTTTATATTGGTCAGTTCTTATTTTGAGAGACGAGTCATATTTTTTACATTGATCAGTTCTTATTTCAAGATATAAAAGGAGTTAGGATTCCATGTAGTGGAGTATCTTGAGCTTAATAAGACTCTCCTCTTCATGAGTTGTGAGATCGAGTTTTTTAACAACACAATTAGTTTGTGCTATGTCAAGTGATATCACAGTCAAACTTCTGGTTCGGTTATTGGTGTAAATTTCTTTTGAGTTTCTATTGCCTTCCATCATCCCCTTCCTTCACCACCTGCACGTGTGATTGCTGCTGCCTATCGCCCGCCCCATCAATTAAAGAAAACAGCGATCAAAGAGCATACTAACTACTTGTCTGAAGTCGAGTTCACCTTGGTCAAATTACCTTGGTTAGAGAGAATGAAGTAATGTAGTGCTTTATTTTATTTATTTTATTTTGAATAAAAGGTTGTTTATATTTATTTGGAATTTTTGGAACAACCAAGTCGTATGCTTACAAAGAACAACTCTTATTTCAAGTCTATAGAAGGGGTTAAAATCCCATGTAGTAGGGCATCTCAAGCTTAATAATATTTTCCTCTTTTTAAGTTGAGTTGTTTTGGTGGTACGATTAGTTTTGCACTACATCCGATTTCTTACTAAATTTGTATGCAATTCAATATTATAAGAAGAGGATGCATTGTTTTCAAATTATATCTTGTAGTTACAGTGCTACATATAATGAAATCTTTCTTTTTTGCAAGTCTACCATTAATCTTGTATGCTAATATGCCCTTGGATACTTCATTTTCATTTGTTTCTTTCAGATGAAGAAGATTTTGAACCAGCAGTTCCCGGTTTAGTCACTAATCAGCCAAAGACCCAGTGGGATGATGAGGATGCCGAAGATGCAAATGTTAAAGAATCCTGGGAAGACGAAGAAGATACTCTAGAGGTAAATTATTAATTTTCATAACTTCATCTAATCTTTTACTGATGTTGCTAATATTGCCCTTCAAGTTTTTCCAAAAAAAATATACTGTAATATAATATCTAGTTTCAGCGTCATGTCTTGGTGGCATTGTGTGTAGGAAATTAGTAAAATAATTCTTTGCCAAGTATAACATCTTGTGTTGATTATGTCCATGCACTAAGATTTTGCAATTCTGTGCTGTCATATTTCTTTACCTAAATCATTTTGGATATCAGATCACTATTGTCTTTTTTAGACTAGTTACTCAGTTGTTAAGACGAAGCTGTTAATGTGTTTGCAAGATGATTTTTTTAGTTGATCTAAAACCATTTGATCAAATTGTTTTAACGATGGAGGAAATGTTCATGGGTAGTCTCATGCTATTCAAGAAATGAACTCTAAGCATTTTGGATACACTGAAAAGGAAACAGAGACCATCAGTTCTCGTTCAAGGAACTGATTTTTATTGTATGGGCTCGATATTAATGGTTAGATTCATGATATAGAAGAGGCATGTCCACATGATGCTTAATGCAGCTACATGTGGCAGTTTTATGAAGTTATTATTCAAATGACATGTATGAATTGTTAGGGGGGAAGAACGAGATTACTAATTAATTATATTTTTAAAATGGCATTTTGGATTTATGCAGGCACCAAAGCCAGAACAAGCAGCAAAGGCTACTGCTTCAAAGGCAGGCATCAAAAGTGCTGGAAAGAAAGACAAGTTGCCTGAAGCTAAGACAGCTGATGTAGCTGATGAAGTTCTAGCAGATCCTGTTGCTGAGAAACTTCGCCAACAAAGGTTATGTTTATGTTTCTTCCCTACTAAGTTTAGTGGATTGGGTTTGCAAAATTTCCTTGTTGGCAGTCATCACGTAAACTTTTCTGTGTAACCCACACTAACATGTAACCAATTGTAGCAGACTTGTTGAAGAAGCTGATTACAAATCAACTGCAGAATTGTTTGCCAGGAAAGGTGATCAGAAGACCCTAGAAAACTTTATTCCTAAGTCAGAGAATGATTTTCTAGAGTACGCCGAGCTGCTTTCTTATAAAATTTGCCCATACGAGGTAAAACTTATAGTTTCTTATCGCATCTTCTATACTCGTATGGTACCGACTATTTTTAATCCCCCATTCCCTTCAGAAAAGCTTTCATTACATTGGCCTTCTTAAAGCAATCTTGAGGCTTTCTATGACTTCGCTAAAAGCAGCAGATGCGAAAGAAGTCGCTGCCTCAGCTTCCGCAATTGCAAACGAGAAGCTGAAGGCAGAAAAGGAAGCCAACACAGGAAAGAAAAAGCAAGGTAAGTGTATCATGCACTTAAAATGTGTTTCTTCAGTTCTTTTGGACAAATTATAATGATGGAACGGTTGTTATTATGATCCAACAGGTGCAAAGAAAAAACAGCTTCTCGTAGACAAGGCAGATGATTACAGCGCTGCTGCTGGTTATGATGATGTGGATGATTATGATTTCATGTGAGAAGTCTCGTTCGTTCCGTGTACGATTTACGCAATAGATCATAAAGAGTCGATGTGTTTACTCGTGTCGGAGGGGAAAGAAACAAGCGTGTCTCCATTTCATGAGCATCCTCCCAGGCTTTTCAAGTTGTGCCTGATAAAGCTATAACAAGTTCCATGATTGAGATTATTTTGACCTTGGGTTGAATTATTCATATGTTACGTTCGTGTTCCATGGAGGAGGAAGAAAAAAATAATTGTTCATTTTGTGAAGATGTATGCTTATTTCTCCGAGAGGAAGCCTTGAGGTTTAAGATTTCTTTTAGTAATACGAGTTTAATTGTGTGGACATGCCAAAATGTCGAACTCTGATCAGGTAATTATTTTTGCTGCTATTTGGAAGTTTTTATCAAACGATTGAAAGAAAAGAAAAAAATTTTAACAACATAAACTTGTAGGTTTTGCAATTGAATATAATATAAATCATTCAAAAGATCAAAATGTAGCTATCTCTCTGTGCAATCTGATGCCTTACATTTGGCTCCTGCTTTGCCTATCATTAGCATTTTATCTTAGAAAATATCTAAATTAATAGAATCTCCGGTTCATGAATCTTCTATCTTATATGTAATTTTATTCTATTTTGTAAGAGATTAGCAATTTATTAAGTATTTTTGACAAAAGTATTTAAGATGGCTTTAAAGATATTGAATTTGTGTTTTAGGAACATTATTACACCCTAATAATATTTTAAATTTTGTTTATATTATTATATTGTACATTTTGGCTAAAGGTGTTTGAAAATTTTAAAAGTATAAGATTTATGTCAAATTAGCATCATTATGTTTTTTTAAGTCCATATATATATATTTTACTTTATTGTGAGATTTATATATTATTAGATACTTTTGATATAAATTTTTTTTTTTTGGCAAATTCATGTCAAATGTCATATGAATACCATTATTTCCTTGGTAATTCTTTAAATTTATTTACTTCTTTTTCCTATGATTTTTGAAATCGACAAAGTTATCAAGAACTACTTTAAGGCAAAGTATTTATAAGCTAATTGCCCTTCCGAATTGGCATAATTGATAATTATATGAATACTTATCACTTAATATTTTAGGATCAATTTTTAATGGATGTGAAATGTTTTACTAGGTTTTTTAGTTTCTCCATACAAAGGGATAGTGTTAGCGTTATAACATTTTTTATCATATTTATCACTGTGTGGCCATTTAGCATCCGCCAAGAATTAATCATTGTTCCATTAATACAAATATGTCATTTAATAAATATCACATGTCCGTGGAGGTGAGTTTGGGTTAAACTATTATGCAAAAAGTTAAATTTCACCAATTTAACAGTCTCTACCAATTTACTCTTGAATCATCATAAGGGAGATAAATCATTATGAATTTTTGGTCTTTGAGATTAGTAAACGAACACATGAAGGAACGGTGCCCTCGTATTTATGGGGGATTGACCTATTATCTTATTGTGCAATGTCTATATACACTAGTCACTGTACCCTTCTCGCAGAGGCAAGTTTGGATTAAACTAATTCATAGCTATTAGGGTTCATTTGAGGTTTGATTATTGTGATTAGGTTTATTTGAATTAAAATTGGATTTAATTTATATCTATTTACAAATTTAATTAAAATTGAACTAAAATTTGGCTTAGGTTGAGCCGGTTCAATAGTCGTATTTCTGCTCGGTTCAGCGGAGTTTTTATCTAAAAGGAGTTATTTAAACCGCTCCGGTTTTTATCCGATCCTAACCTTTCGTCGCCGCTTCTCTTTCGTGCCCACTTCCCTCCTGAGCGGCGCTGGATCGTTATCCGATCGGTCGCGCGAGCGATCCTCCGGCAAGCGGCGGTGCTTCTTCCTTCTCTGACTTGTAGAAGTGTCTCACCGAGACCTGATCGCCGTGTGGGCTGCTCTTCTGGCGGATCGGGAAAGCGGAGGTACTTTTAAAATTTTTTGGGGGCTGTGTGTAGGTCTCTCGATTGGATCTGTTTCGTCATCAACTGATCAATTATACTGAATATCGAATGGAAAGGGATCAATTCTTGGCGGTAAAGGGCATTTTGGTGAGTTAGGAGGAGGAGATGGAGAAAAATGTTCAGAGAACGAATAAGAAGCTGAAGATCGCAATAATCCACCCCGATCTAGGAATTGGTCAGTGTGTTTTTCTCCCTACTGAGACTTTTCCTTTCTGCAGAAGAAAAACTATAAAAATGCTCTCTTGCAGCATTCAAAGTTGACTTGGTTAGCATAAAACAGTTTGCAATCTTCATTTGCAATATTTGTTAATTCTAATGCATCTAGTTATCTAAGAACATAAGGAATTGATTTGCAATCTTCATTTATGATAAATTAAGAGATTATCAAAGGTCAAATGAAGGTATTATTCTATAGACAACAAAGTCAGCTGGTTCTCTGGTTGCGCCTATTATATATCCACTTAACAAAAATTTTAACTCTGCTTATGGAAGAGCCAATAAGAGAAGAAAGGAATGAGATTTAAGAATATATGAAAGGGTACTCTAAATGTAAATGATAACCTTGGAAAGAGTCTAGCTTTGAATAAAGGAATTATGTAGTATACTAATTAATTTAGAGTGACTCTACTAGGTTTTGTTAAGCAATTAAAACTGACAGCGCTTGCTTGTTACTTGGTTTTTCATTTTTTTTTTTATCTAAAGATCCCATCACATTTGACTTATTAAGAGTCCATAACAAATACTGTTAATAACATTCTAATCTGTTTGTAGGTGGTGCTGAAAGATTGATTGTAGATGCAGCTGTTCAACTAGCATCTCACGGGCATAATGTCCACCTTTTTACATCACATCATGACAAGAATAGATGTTTTGAGGAGACTCTTGCTGGTGAGTCTATAGTGGGTTTACCATTCATGCTGCAATATTTTGAAACCATTAGCAATTGAGTGTTTCAAATCCAAGTTGAATTAGATACTTCTCAACTGTCAGATTGCAATATTTCTACTTATTATGAACTTTCTAGATGACATATTTAAAGGAACTATGAAATTACAGGTTCTTTAGCTAATTCTATGATGCAAATATCAATCTCTTCTTACTTCTCTAGAGGGTGAATAGTGTTAATAAGTGCAAACAATAATGGATGCTGAGCCAATTCATTTTATCGCCATATATATCAGATGACATTCAACTTATATTCTATCTGACCGCAAAATAACTTGAGCGTTTATTTAGTTTTGGTTTCTGCAGTCACACGCTGAATCGAGTAATGAATTACTGATGCTAATATTGGTATCACCATCTGTTCAGGTCCCTTTTCTGTTCATGTACATGGTGATTTCCTACCTCGCCATATATTCTATCGGTTCCATGCTTTATGTGCTTATCTTCGATGTATTTTTGTTGCACTTTGTGCTCTTCTATTGTGGCCCTCATTCGACATTATACTGGCGGACCAGGTCTCTGTTGTAATTCCTTTGCTGAAACTAAAACGCTCATCTAAGGTATTTTTCTTAATTTCATGATTGAAGGGATTGTAATCATTCTGAAATCTTTGTAATGTATCTTATAAATTCTTTTTCAGATATTATTCTACTGCCACTTTCCAGATTTGTTGTTAGCACAACATACAACTATGCTTAGGAGGTTATATCGTAAACCAATTGACATGATAGAAGAAGCAACTACAGGTTTATCCTCGCTTTTTGTTTATAAATGCTCTTATATGCCTTTTTAGCACATAAACACAAAGTTATCTCATGCACATACACATGCCATATGTATATTCTTGTGCTGTCCTGTAAGAGAAATTATGATATTTACAGGTATGGCGGATCTAGTTTTAGTGAACAGTAAATTCACTGCATCTGTATTTGCCAAAACCTTCCGCCATCTCCATTCAAGAGGAATTCGTCCTGCTGTCCTCTATCCAGCAGTCAATGTGCAACAGTTTGACGGGCCTTGCACTTTTACGTAAGTACGTAACTGACATTCTCCTGTATAACTTGTTTAAAATACAATTCTAGTTTCTTCAGATCATTAATTTCTTTGTCTGCATGATGTTTGCTAAGTCTGACTGATTTTAGATTTCTTTGCATTATTCAGGTTGAATTTCCTTTCAGTCAACCGCTTTGAGAAGAAAAAGAACCTTGAATTAGCAATATTGGCATTTGCATTGCTTCAGTCCATGGGAAATGGACTTCCTAGTCCTGCCAAAGCCACCTTAACCATTGCTGGTGAGTATGCAGTTCTGATGCTATCATTATTACTTCTTGTCTATTTTTGGTTGCTAGTAGGCATGCCAATCAATTAATGTTTGGCATCCATTTCTTAGATGTCAGCACTTGGCATGATGTGATACAGAGCCTAAGCTTGTATGAAAATGTGGTAGACATGACGAGCATGAGCAGAGCAGGATCTCTTTGTTTTATGTGCATAGTATACATGTGGACAAACAATTCACTTGGTGTGGCCATAGAAGAAAAGTGTTCTTGCGTATTATGCTTGCTGACATACCTCCAACATGAAATGACATTACTCTAAGAGTGTCAATTGGTTGTGCCTGCAATAGACATAGGTTGAATCCTCTTTAAGTAGTGTTGTGCCAAGCACAACCTAGACCAATTGAACAATAGCCCAACACAATCCCTGGAATGGTTGGTCTGAGTCCTACCCAGCTCAACTCATTGGCCCATCAGAACTAATAATAGATTTTTTTGGTGGAATAATAATAGAACATTTTAAACATGTAAATCTAAGTAATTTTGTTCGGCATTTTGAATTTGTAAGGTATTTTAGTTGATGTCATGGCCAAATGACCATTGTGTCTCTTGATTTTCAAGATTTGTGACCATTTGGGTTTAGGGGTAAGTTTAAGAGCGCTTGAGTTTGATTTTTCTGTGGAAAATTATTTTGGGTGTGCTTGGCCAAATTTCACCTGGACATATCAATTTGCCTTTGGTTCAGTACTGCTCATTAGGGTCTGATATGGTACAGGATCTATAATCTTGATAAGCGAAGCCTAGCATGGGCCTGTAATTGGACGGCCAGGCATGAAATGACCCATTTGTTGGTGGGTTGTGCATGCTTGTGCTGTGCAACGGGCAGCATGACATGGTTGACAACCCTACATTTTACTTCAATTCTATTTCACATATGCAAAAATGGGTCGCATTTTAATATATTGAGGTGTACTTTTCAGTACCTATACTCTATGGTCAGAGCAAAGTGCCAATTACTATGATGCCTAGATTGCATGGCTAAGCAAGCATCTAGTTTGTTTTTCCTTAAAAGAGAATTTTGTGGCCTATCACCTCAAGAGCCTCACTGTGAACTTGTCCAGTTAAGCCATCTAGTTTGTTCTGGTCAATAAGATTGCTCTTGACGAACCTCCACAGACACATAGCCTTCTCAGTTGGTTCTGCATTCAAGCTAACTTAAGCTTTTCAGTGATTCATCAGTTGAGATAAAATAGCCACCTGATGCATATGACCCATAAGCCTCTTTGGCGCAAAGGGAACTTTTATGTATGGATCTGATTTTTCATTTATTTCTTGTGGACTCCTAACCCATCTGACCCCATGTTTTCTGTCTCAACTAAACAAGCATGCAAAGCTCTGAAACTAATCATGGGAAGTAATGTTTTCACATGATAATTTCTTTGTCACAGGTGGTTATGATAAACGCCTGAAGGAGAATGTTGAGTATCTGGATGAATTAAGGGAATTGGCAGAAAAGGAAGGAATATCTGAGCAAGTAAAATTTGTTACTTCATGCTCAACCGCAGAAAGAAATGAACTACTTTCACAATGCATTGCTGTTTTATACACACCAAAGGTAACATCATATTTTCCAGTCATTTAATGTTCCTCTTTTTCATCAAGTGACTAGCTAAAGATTCAATCAACGTAACTGTCAAGTTGTTTCTTAGCAGTTCACAATTCCTCTGAATTCCTCTTGTTTATTTAGTTGCAACCATTATATCCTGCAAGTAAATTTTTGTATGTGAGAATTCCTTAACGTTTACTCGTGCTTTGTCAACGTCATTTTCTCTAAACGCATCCATTTCTATCTATCTAGGATGAACATTTCGGTATCGTACCACTGGAAGCAATGGCGGCGAAGAAACCAGTAATTGCATGCAACAGCGGGGGACCTTTGGAGACGATCAAACACGAGGTAACAGGGTTTCTTTGTGAACCCACACCTTTTGAATTTGCACAGGCTATGTCGAAGCTCTTGGCCGTCCCGGAGACCGCTGTAAGGATGGGCGAAGAGGCAAGGATTCACGTAACGCAGAAGTTTTCGACAGAGACCTTCGGCGAGCATCTAAATCTCTATATCCTTGACATTCACCACCATAGGATGGAGTAGAGAGATTTTTGATCCATCTACTTCACAATCACGTTGGACAATTATTTTTCATTTCCTGAGGATTTTTTATCCTTTTAATCATATTTCTTGCGATACATCTCATGCAGAAACTGTAAAACTTTCTGCAATCATAAATTGATCACAAAGCTAGAAAGAAGGCAAAACTACGAGCAATCTTTTGATTGTCCAAAACTTTTCCCCTAGCCATCTGAATTAACCAGCAAGTCATTCATCAGGAAACAGTTCATCCTTCAATGCCGGAGCAATCCACTGAATCTGAATATTTGTTGTATCCCAGAGTTCATTATCGTCTGCCTGCACCAGCACCTCCTTCTCTTTCATCTCTACTATCATCTTCTTCAGCAGCGCCGGCACGATCTCCGGCAGGACGCCGACGTGATCTCCGATGTCCTCCTTCATGCAGGTGTCCATCCTCCTGAGCATCCCCAGCCAAAACGTCCTGAACCCAGGGCTCTGCGACAGAGGCATCAAGAACTGCAGGAACACATCCACCAGCAATTCCATGGCCAGCTTGAGAGTCCCCTCCATACTCCTCATCTCCCTCTCCGAGTTCTCCCTCCGCGAGTACTCCAGCATCTTCTCGTGCAGGTCGTCCGCCATGGCGAAGATCACCAAGTTGAAGCAAGCGAGGCAAGTCGCCGGCGTGAAGTCCAGCCCCTGCGCCGCCGCAAAGCATTTTCCGAGCTCCAAAATCGCTTGGTTCCGGATCTCCTCGCGTCGCACTAAGCTCGTCTTCCTCAGCGCCTCCACGAGCTTCATGAACAGATTAGCAGCGAGATTGCTACCTCCCTTTTGACCTTCCTCGAACGAATTACCACCACCACCACCGCTGCTTCCTGGATCAGAGTAGCCGGACTTGTGCCACTGGACCAGCAAATTCACCGTCTCAGCCATTAAACTCAGAATCCTAGAGCTCTTCTCCAACGGGCTGATCTTTAGCGTAGCTAATCCAAATGCAGCCTCGATGCAGAATGCGTAATTGTTCCGATTGATATTGGTTCCTTCGCTCATTAGCTTGATCAAAGCTTCAACTCCTTGATCGAACGTCTCCGGATGTCTGCCGGAAACGTTGAGGAGGTGGAACAATGTCTTCCAACCGAAGATCGTCTGTATATTTTTGCCGTGCTCATTGAGAATCGTCGTAGTAGAATCCATGATGCTCTCGCAGCAAGTGTCTAAGATCTCCTTGTCGAGCTTCCACATCAGGTTTATCGACTTGAAGATAAGCTCTTCCGGAGCTTTGTCCAGGCGAGACGGCAGCGAGGCGAGCTTGATCGCGACCTTAAACAGCGCGACGATCGCCTTCTCCGCGAACGGGCAGGGGGAGAAGAGGGGGAACTGCGAGACGATGGCGAAGCTCTCGTGTAATTGGGGCCAAAAGGAGGCGAATCTGTGGATGTTGACGAGCGCAATGGCGACCAGAAGATCCCAACAGAAGGTAACGATCTCTTCTTCTTCGACGGGGGTGCTGAACTTTTGGCCCTTGCCGGCGGCTGCGAAAATGAGAGCCCTCCCCAGATTCTGCAGGGACTCGTCCGGTAACTTGGCGCTCTTGGTGAAAATGTCGCCGATCTGACACTGCTGGATGATCTTCAAGTTGTTCTCGAACTCGCTGCCGAAGTTCAACATCGTGTCGTTGTTGTCCAACGAGAGGAACTGCGAGAACCGGCCGATGAATCCCGACACGGATTGCTTACTGTTGGCTCCGCGGTGGGACGCCGGGAAGATGACGCCGGATTCTCCCCCCCTGTTCGAGCTGGTTTTTGAGTCTGGAGCCAAGACGTTGTCCGGCTCGATCAAGGACTGAGGTAGCAGCTTCAGCCGCTTCAGTTTCAGCAGGCAATCGATCATGTTCTTCCACGCTCCGCGGATCGACTCCCCGAACTTGTTGGCGATGGTGAAGAGCGCCAACGTCGCCATCCGCGGCTTCACCTCGTTGCTGAACGTCAGCAGCGTCTCCTCGGCGGTGGCGTACGGATTCAAGATGCCGGTGAACTTGCAGAAGCAAGAGAGGAGCTGGTCGAGGACGTCTTCCAACCCGTATCGCGCGATCCTCGCGATCGATATCAGCCCTTCGAGGCTCTCATGGAGTAGCTCCTCGTCGTCGGCTTGCTCGAAAATGGCGGCCAGTGTGGCCACCGCCGGACCTGAGATGACCACAAATGCTTCTCTGCTCAGCTTGTGCTTGTAGTCGCACTGGATGAACGGCTCGACCACTCTCGACGACTTGATGAGGTCGTTCCATTGCGCAGAGCTTAGCTCCGCCGGCGATGCGCCGGTCCCGGAAAGTTTGATTTCATGGGTGGCGATGGAATGGAACAGTTCAGAGAGGTACTCCCTTGGAAGATCCACTCCTCCATTGATGGCCCTGTTGTTCCTTATGAAGTCCTCCTCCGTCATCTTCTTCTTCACCTGCGGATTGTGTTGGTCGGTGTTGAGCATGATCAAGGAGTAGGACAGGATCAACACGGCATCCTTGCTCGCGAAGATGTCGCCGGAGTTCTGCTCGTAGAATTGGTCCGCGAAGGCTTCGATGATTCTGTGAATCTTCTGTGACTCTCCCGGCAGCCTGAACGTCTCGAGGTAGCTTCGCAGGGCCGTGTCGAGAAGGACACGCTCGAAATCGAAGGTGCCAGTGAATTCCCTGAGCACCTGAATGTTGAACTCGTCGGGATCGCCGAGGAAGTCCCCGATGCTGTTCTTGTCCAGGCCCGGCGTGTAGCGGAAGAAGTAAGCGAAGCTCTTGGGATCGGGTGGGTTGGGGACGAGATTCGCGATCTTCAGAAAATCGATCCCTTTCTTGTCGTCTCTGTTGTAGTGGTTCGCGGCGATCATGATCTTCTTCTTCTTCGTCTTCCTCATCCTCACGAACTCGACCCACGAGTCCGAATTCACAGAGCTGCTCTCCCCGCTCTTGGCCACCCAGAACGGCTTGTAGTCGCCGGCGTCGACGTTGTAGGCCTCGCGAGCAGGGACGTGATCGACCTCGATGTTGTCGGCGATGGTGCTGATCAGGGCGACGAGGCCTTCGAAAGCTTGCATCTGCATGGTCGACATGGGTGAAGCGGCGGGGAAGGCGATCTTGCAGAGCAACTTCCCCACTTCCTCGAAGACGTTGTGCCTCATCGGATCGCAGTCG
>JBAMHZ010000112.1:3955087-3967874 GCA_037177395.1 Alpinia galanga | reverse complement strand
AACCCTATTTGTTTTCCCTTCCGCAGCATTTTGTTGGAGGAAATGAACGAAAAGGTCCATTTTCTTCCCTTACATCCAAAGACATACCCTGAGGTTGCATAATTGTTCTTGAGTACTCCTCCACGGTTGTAAATCAACTATTTCAATTTAAGCTTAAGAAATCGCAACTAAACCTGGGGAGCCGACAAAGCCAAGGAGATTCTGTTTAGTGCTTATAGTCCCAGGAGCAGCAAGTGACCATGACACATCAACTGAGACATTTTCAAGATGGAGTTATAAAATACATAGTAATGTCTTTTATGCCTAGATTGCAAGCAGCAATACCACTTCCTCTTCCAGCCGCTCACTTGTGACCGTCCCTAAACAGATATCCCACGGATGAACCTCCTCCAGGAGCAGCTTGCACTTTTGTGGACGGTCGTTCCTGCACAAGTAAAAATTCACAAACAGCTCCAAATGTAGATGGTGTGTGATTCGGTCATCACTGTGTTTCTGTTACATTATGATTATTGAATATCATGACATTAGAACTTAATGCAAAATATGAGGTTGTTGCAGCTTATTGTTCAGCTAACTGCACTACCACTCCCTCCGACTGCAATATGGTCTACTTGCATTATTCTAAATGCGACTTCTTGTAACTACTTTTATCCAATACAGTACGGATTAATTGTGTTCTTCATTGCACAACGATCTGATTTAAGTTATTGATGGAAAGAGGGAGCAACAACTCTAGTCAAAAGTTGATATTCGCCATATAAATTAACTTAAATTCATCTAACACTAGTATACAGTTACAAGAAAAATTAAGCATCATTCTCCATAGACTCTCCAGAGCTGACTAGCTAAGCAAGTTTTATAGCTCCTCCCTTTTAACTCCACTACCTTCCTATCCACCTCCTTCATTCACCACTCTCACCGTCCTCAATATCACCCCTCCACCACAATCTCCATCCAAATCACCAATGGCATCATCTATGCAACCATCTCCATTGGCACCATCTTCTCTCACATTCACTCTTCTGTCTTTTTCTTGTAAATAAACAGCATATGGAAGCAATTGCCCAATTAAGCAAGGGTGGTGGATTTTGAACTGAGGAATTTGTCCATGATAAGTTCAAGCTTGGAGAGAAATGGGAAGAAAGAAACTATGAATGATAAAAATAACTAACTTGTCCAGAATAGTTAGTTTTTCCCTCCCATTTCTCAAAGTAAAGGTGCCCTAAAAGATTCTGTGCAATAGTTAATGGCTCGCATCCAAGCCCACAATAGGCGCTCAATCATTGCTTACTTGGTCTACAAGCTAAATATACTAAAAAAAAAAAGAAGTTTCAATTAAGTCTATAAAAGAAGATGGAATTAAGAATCCCATAACTCATAATAAGAGCAAATAGAGCATAGGATGCTTACAGTGATGAAGTTTCCAGAGTTCTGCCCATCAGCTCGATGGTAATTGTTAGCTAGGTTCCCATGGATACCAGCAGGATTTTGCTTGTCATCAGCCTGTGTTGGAGGAGCTAGTTTTTCAACTGGTTCAGCAGGCTCTGCAGTAAGTTTAGGAGCTAGTTTTTCAACTGGTTCAGCAGGCTCTGCAGTAGGTTTAGGAGCTTCACCACTACCAAATAGGTAGCCCAAAGAACTTTGACCGCCTCCACAGCTTACTCCACGACGCATTTTTACCTTGAAATCTGCAGATTTAAGAGGATCCTATTTCCGTATCACAATGGTAAATAATGCTCAGCTTTCATCAAAGCTATCTGTTCTAAAAGAATACTCAGGATCGTGCAAAC
Source organism: Alpinia galanga (assembly GCA_037177395.1). Lineage (NCBI taxonomy): Eukaryota > Viridiplantae > Streptophyta > Magnoliopsida > Zingiberales > Zingiberaceae > Alpinia > Alpinia galanga. The sequence goes on along the minus strand of JBAMHZ010000112.1, from coordinate 3,966,084 downwards.
CTAGTAACTTCACACGAACTAAGCAAATGCTACTTATGCCACAACTCCATGATACCTATACAATCGATGGATAGTCTCAAATTGCGAAAACAATGTTTTTTTTCTTTCAAAATTCAAGCAAATGCAAGTTTTTCCTCTTCTAAAAATGCATATGAATCTCTCCCACTCGCTTCAATCTCGGAATTCATACAACACGAACGACCAAGGCCAGGAGGAGTCTAATCTTTTTAGACAACCATAGTGTTGAAGAGGAAAGTACCAAAAATCCATCTAAAGGAACCAACATTTTCGCTGATGACCAATTACCCTACCACAACGACGAGCAGAAAAGCCCAAAAGCACGATTCCGAAGGGATCCGAGAGAAATCAAGACCCACACGCGACAAAAAAAGAGAGGGAACAGCGACAGATCCGAGAGGCGGATTAGTATATAAAAAAACTAGAGCTCCATTCCTCTTGCTCCACAATGCGGGAGGCTATCAAAACGCCAAAAAAAAGAAGAGAGAAACGGAAAACAAAATGAGAAAAATTAAACAAGAAACAAAAATTATGGCTTCAGACCTCTTCCTCTCCAACTCCGATCTAACGAGGCGCTTCGATCGCTCGGCAAGCGAAGAGAATAATTGAACTGGGCATCAGGTTCGACTACCTTCTCTTCTCTTATTTATAGAGGAGGGAAAAATGTCAGAGGTAAAGTTGCTGATAGCGTGATCTCCAACCAGCCTAAACTACCCAAAGCTACACAGGGGCCCCACTCTTTTTTTCCTGATATCGAGCAACAAAAGCATGAATACGTAGTGGGTAGATAGAGGCTGGGTGAGAAAAGCGATGGTTGCTATTTATGAGATGCAAAAAATTCATGAGGTTTCGCATTTCATGGGCGCTGCGCTGGACCGGACCGGACCGGATCTGGCTCGGCTCGAGAGTTTGAGCTCACCCGGTCCAAATACGAAGCTAAATTTGTTGATTAAAAACAATGGAGAAAAGAGACCCGTCAGGGGCTTTCAAACCCTCCGAACGTATTCATGTCGTAAAGAGTTCCAGCATGAGCCCTCTGAGATGGTGATTGTAGCTGCTTTGAATCAGGTGGCAATGAGTCTCAGGCAGTTTGATACTTCAGAACGAGAACGAGGTGCATAAAAACGTACCGAAGTGATCTGCTGCTCACTGCCTTCAGATCATAAGGGATATAGTGCTATTCAATATAGTACTTTGGACTCGATCTGCCACTACAAATCGCAAAGTATTGCAATTTATACTTGAAACCCACGAGACAGTGATAAATTTCTAAATATTTATGACAGAAGACTTGTACTGATCCTCGCACGCTTTCTTTTTCCCTCGTGAATCTGAAGGATCAACGATTTCATCGTGGAAATGCGTTGCCACTCCCTTGGCCTCTTAGGCTTAAGATTACGGTGAGAGCATACCAGCCACCTCTTCCTCCACCAGTCGAAGTCGGATTAGATCGTCCGCCACCATCTCATTCCCGACAAAATGACAAAAAAAAATTTGTACGTAGCATGTTGGAGCAGCTGCACCTGATACAGAATTCCTTCTCCAGCAGAGCTCCCGAACCGCCCGAGGCCTTCGGGCCGGTCGGGATGATGAAGCAGCTTGTGCTCCGGAGCAACGCCCTTATCAGTTTCTTCCTATCAGAGAGAAGTTTAACAACTGATGATATTTGCAGGCATTTCGTGCAACAACAGAATTGGATCGAGCAAAGAACTCATTGTTCTAGAAGGCAGCTACTACTAAAAGACGACCTGGTATCTTTGACCCATTTTTCCTATGAAACTTACGCAGAAGTTTCCTGCATTCGTATGATCTTTTACCATCCAAAAGCATGCGTTCAATTTTGGGTGATGCTAGAAGTTTATGCTTGTTAATGATAAAAGGTTAGTACGATTTAGGGGAAGAATGTATGTTATACAAGATATGTTTATTAGTCAGTTCTCGTTCAATTATTTAGTACTATGTAGGTTGAAATAGATAAATAAAATGTAGCCTAAGTCAAGTTAAATTCAACCAAAATAGATTTAAACTGTTAATTCATTATAACAAATTGATAAAATAACCTATACACACCGTAGCGATGGCTCCGTCATGTCCCATTAACTGCCTCGCTACAGTATTTACAGAGTTACTAGGGTGCATGGAGTTACTATGGGTGTAGCGGCATCTGGCCCTGTTTGTCTTCCGGTTTCTCTCCCATGTTTGTAGAACCATACTGACTGCTAAACCGATAAGCTTTCACTATTTTTTTTTTTGGGGTGCTGAACTGAACTCGATTTGGTTCGTTTTTTAAAACACCGATTTCCTAGATTTTCTGAAACATAATTTGACTGCATCTATAAGAAAAAGATAAAGGTAAAAATGTTTTTTTGAAAGGAAAAAAAAAAAGGAAAACCGGGAAGATGGCTTTAGCAAACAGAATTATAATTGTTCAATGTGTATTTTCATCAGAATCAGGTATTCGACTTAAACTTGCGATACTCTCTACTGCATCATGAGCAACAGAACCAGAAACGACATCAGATACAACATGGTCACTTTCCAGATCATTCTCTACCTGCATGTTGTCTTCAGTGAGATCATCAGCAAAAGGAGGTGGCTTCTCCAGGGAAGCCGAGTGACAAGTATCCTGGACTACCTCATTTTCTGAAGCTTCTGAAACCAATCTTTTGGTTTCTTCAGAACAAACCGTTTCTGGGGCCACAGGTTTTGCATATCTAGTGGTCTGTTTACGATAAAGGGACATAGCTTTCTGCAAGGAATAAAAAATCATAAATATATAAGAAGTCGATCCGGAGATGGAACCATGGTCACAAGCATATAGGGCAACCCAGTGCAAACTTTGGAATATAGCTTTGGCCATTGGCCAGGCATGGCCTGATTTCATGTCAAAATCAAGCATGCCTCGTGGCAGAGAGAGTTGCATCAGGCCAGGCATGGCATGGCCTGTTTAGGGATGGGTTGTGCTTTAGCATAGACTGTCATATAGTGCTGAGCTGGGCTAAGTCGTGCATCATGGTCCATTTGACATCTCTACCATAGGTGTTGTGTAAAATCACATTTGAGTTGTCAAATGCATGATCAGACAGGTTTGAGTTGCATACAAAACATAAATCCAATGTAATAATCAGCCTAATGTATCAGTTACAATTATTTATGTAATAAGCAAAAAAAATTCATAATTCGTAATCCTAGGAAATAGCATGACAGAATGTCTTCTAAAACCAAGCAAGAATTAAGTTTGTCCGAAAAAAAATTCATGTGATAAGAATATACCTTGAATACATCATCTTTGGCAGTGGTATAGATTGACTTCAAAATAGAACTTGTGTCCATTTTTTCTATCCTGCCATCTTTGTTCATCTGAAAAAATAAATAAATAAATTGCATGTTGTGGTACATACAGCATAGCCAAATAAGCCATATTTCTATTTTCTTGTCAATATGGGGTATTATATACCTGAAAGCATCGAGAATTAGTCAAACTGCAGACATCTTTAGTATTCAATATTCCCACTTGGGATGTGCATCTTTCATACAACTCCAAACCAGCAAGATCAGATGAGATATCAATCCTGGAAAGGTAATTAGCAACATAATTCACTTTATTCTCTAACATGTGAGAGGACTTGAATGTCTTCATGGTTACAGCCTCGTGGGGAGACTCCATATCATTCTTAGAAGTGGTTGTGTCACTTGATTGCTTTCCACCAATGCTTTCAGTTGGCAAACACTTTGATTGGACTAGTTCATCCGTCAAAGACTGTGTTGAAGACTGTTCTTTCCTCAATGTTGGATCCATATTGTTGACATTGTGATCCTTCCACATCTCAGAACCCATTTCCCAACCTCTACTGCCCATTAGTTGTCCATTCTCATCCCATTCTTGCCTCCCATATATATGGGATTCATTACCAAATATACCATTGGTTCTATCCCACATCTGCATTTGAGGATGGCATAATTGTTCAACAGAATTATGCCAACCAAATGGCCGTCCATGACCAGAAAATCTCTCAGCCATCTCATGCATGTGATAAGAAACACCACCATGTGCCAAATCTATAGGTCTAACTCCAAACAAGGGTGGAGGTGGAAAGTGGGACATTGCTGGATGAAATCCAGGAGGTGGTCCATGTTGTAAAGGCATAAAAACATTTGTTGCTGGTGCAGACCAATTAGGAGCACCTTTCCATGCATTTCCATGTCCCCTTTCAAATCCCAGTTCACTTGTGCGTTTGTAACGACTGTAAGATCTGCGGTCATTACTATGAGCTTTATTATCCTCTTGATATGGGCCCAAGACAGAAGGGCTGTCAATCCCAACCCTTGAAGATGGAGGACGTAGGTGATTAGGTGAACGATCTGAAATATTACTACTTCTGTAGATAGATGATGACCCAAGAGGTGTTGTTTCCCTAGCACTACCAACAGCCTGGGACATATCATCGGGAATTGGCTTTTCTGAATCGTACACTCCACCCTCATTATAGCTAGCATTCCTTTGTATAATTTCAGTGTCAAGGCTTGGTCTATAAGCTCGTTCATATTTAGATGGCGATCTTTCATAAATTCGATGACTACTTTTAGTTGAAGAAGATCTTCCCTTTGACTGATTCGGCGAATTACAATCATCTGATCTTGGAGCTCTATCATACTTTGAAGAAGCAACAGTTTCTATCAGTAGTTCACCTGAATGGATGTCATCCTTCATAATTAGTTTCCCAGATCGTGAAGCAGCGTTTCTGTCACAAAATCCTGAAGAAGTAATAGAATCTCCTTTAGCAATTGTGTTGGGACGTCTTTCTTCAGGTGACAATACTCTATGACCTGAGTCTTCATACCTCATGTCCCTGCAAAGGGGAAAGATTAGTAAAAATTGAACAGGTTAAATGCAACCAAGATCAAATTCCCAACGAAAAGGCCTCAAATACTAAATCATGCAATTGTAGATAACAGAACTAGCCTGGCTATATGCATCACTTTCCACCAAACAGAACTATCAAAAGAAGTTTAACTATTTGCTCAAACTACATGTACACAGAGGGAGGCAATAGACAGTCATAATGCATAGCTCAATAAGAAATGGAACTAACAAACCTATGAAACTACTGTCAAATCAATATCTTAACCAAAAATGAAATTAAGCACGCACACATCAATTATTGTCAGCTTCACAGGAAACACAAGATTTATCACTAGTCAACCACTACCTTTGCTGTTTATAAAGCAGGGGAAATGGATGAAGACATAGAGAGCCCACTGTTAGCTACCATTACCAAGGAAATAGCTAAAGGACCAACAAGGTCATGAAAATATGACAAACCAACCGCTTTGGCCTAATTTCATAGAATCTATACATAAACAACCAAAAAAAAAAACTGACATAAAGATGCATATACTCTCCAGAATTCTCTCTTAATTATCTCACTGATGAATTTCTATCCTATTTTATTGGGCTTTTATTCTTTTGTCTATCTCATTCCCAGTTCCCAGCAAAAAAAAAAAATCAATTAAATAAGGACAAATATCAAAGGTGCATCTTTTTTCCAATCCATCAAAGGGGTACCCTCCTTCCCAAAATGTCAAAAGGTGCCCTGCCTAAAGTGTTCTCTAGAATAAATGTCACCCACTATAATCTGTCACCCGTTTGCCCAAAAAAATAGACCAGCCACTCGTGTGGTTAAACATGCACTCCTAAGCAAGCTTATCTAGAAGTTTTGGTCGATAGTATTACATGAGTTATAAATTCAAAATAATATGAGAAAACAATAACCAAATTAAAATATATTAAAAAAAAGTGAAATATAAATTAAAAAAATCGTAACAACTTTGGTTAAAACTTGTGCACAACTAATAAACTTTAAAAAATATATCAATGAAGCTCTCGCCATGCGGGATTCTAAACAAAAGTTTATTGTACGCAGTCTTACTCTACTTTAAGACTATTTTCAGAACTCGAACCCGTGACCTCTAGGTCACAAGGTAGCAATTTTACCATTGCGCTAAGGCTCCCCTTCAAATATATCAAAAAATATATTGAAAAAAAGTAATAGAGAATAAAGTGATAAATTCAATAACTATAGGGGAAATTTAATTTGTTAAAATAAATAAATAAAATATAAATATAAATTATAATAGTTTTACATGCCCACTTAATCCTCAAAATTTGAATAGAAACATACACTCTAAGAGGCTATTGAAGAGCATTAATGCCTTTTGCAGTAACTAAATGATTAAAAAAATGACCATGTAGCAATTTTGGCTAAACTACGACATGGCCAGTTTCATTTTCAATTTTAAATCTGAATAGATAGACTATTGGGATCCACCCATTCTTTCAGTGACCAAATGAAAATTGATCATGAAACAATTTTGGTTAAATTTGTTATAAGAAATCAATCTGACATGTAAAATCTATCTAGACCTCAGTAGGGAGGATTGAAGCCCTCTTAGAATCAGACGAGAGTTTGTGGGAATTGGATGAATTAACCATCCCCAATTCAAGAGTTGCTGACCACCACAAAAAGAGGATAGGACCATAGAGCAAAAGTGTTGATTGCTCAGAAGCACCACACTTGGCAATGTGGTCCGTGCATGATGGAGTTAGACACAGGCGACAAGAGGAAAAACATGAAATGAGGTGGACATGCAGTTTAGGCAAGATACTAGCAATCAATATGGCTTATGCAGGATGGTTATACTAATTAATGATAACAATACATCAAGAAAAAGGTTTTCCTGATAGTTTGTATATGGTATTTATTAAACCATTACAAAGGGAACTACCTACTGTTATGTCTAGTGAGTTATTAACAAGATGGACTCAGGTAACTACTCATGATTAGTTACTTTACCATATATGAAGAAGATAGGGGGCACATCTGAATGAACTCTCAGAAGGGCTTCTCTACAATCAAATGGCAAAGAAATATATCAGTGAAGATCACTAGATTAACCTTGCATATCTCAGGATCAGGCTCGTTCCTCCAAGCACCACACATGATCCTATCATCATTGAAGTTGAAACCTTTTTCATAAACAGCTGTGTCTGACTTCTGAATTTACAGCCAATGATGAAGGAAATAAGTAATATCAGGTTATCCGAAGTGAATAATTGCTGATTACTATCCCTCCGAAAAGGGATACATACCTCATTCAATATTCTCCCTTCCCGTTGTGCTTGCCCTCTTTCAATTTCAGTAATACCTACTCCATATGACACTCCACCAATTGAACACTTGAAAAACTCCATTAGATTTCTAGTTAATGTTCCTGTTTTGTCAGAGAATATGTACTCCACCTACACCAAGAAGTTCACACATTTAGTACCAAGAAAAGTACAAGAGCTGATTGAATGGATAAATAGCAATAGTTCATCCCCATAGTAGCAAGGAAACAAATTACAGGTGATCCCATCACCTCCATGAACTGGAACTGGAATGCACAAAAAAAATTAAAAAAAAAAAACTAAAATGGCATGCTCAACTCATCTTTCCAGTTTGAATTGAGTTAACTTGACCCTGTTCAGTTCGAATTTTTCAATATTTTGTATCAGATATTCTCTTTTTTTCCTATATACATGATGTTAAATATTTTGAAACATGTTAATAAACCATATATCTGAGTTTGGTCAGGTGTTCAAGAAGGTTAGCTATGATATATGAAAAAGGATTTTTTTTTATTCTGAGACTTAATTATGGATCATTACAAGCATGGCTTTACATTTCACTCCAATAGTGTATGGTAAATCCTACAGGTTAAGAGGATAATTCTAAGATGTTGTGATATCCTCACTGGTGTTTTCTTGTGTTGTTAAAAGATGTTTTATGAAAAGAAGTTAATTGAGGGATTTGGGTGATTGTTGACGTGATAGTCAAGAGTTAAAGAAGATGGTGATCCAATTTTGCTAAAGTTGTTAAGATCAAGATCCTACCTAGAAAAACAAAATAAAAAAAGGGGTTAAGATGCAGGCATGTTTAGAGACAGATGGTAGTTTATGTAGAGAAGTAGGATTAAATAGGGTTGAGGGCATGAGAAATAGAGGGATACCAAAGAACCTCAACTAACTTGGTGTAATAAGATTTACATAGCGTTCAATGGATGGATAAGATCTATATATATAATTTAGCCAACACAAAAGTGTTAGAACTTCACACCTTATATACTTGTCTATCATTGTTGTTGTACTAGATTCTGCTTGTCTTGTTCCCTCACTCCTGTTAGGTCTACTCAATCTTCTGCTTTGAAGATCCCAATCCTCCAATTCCTCTACTCTAAAAAAGAAAAATAAGTGATATTCCTAACAATTTTCAGATTTAAAATTTATCTACCCATCACTTTGTTGCTATTTACTTTCCACAATTTTCAGATTTAAAATCCTTTAATTAGCTGACAAATGAGCGCTTCTAATATCCGGCTCTAATTTCGCTTCTTTTGTTATTTTTAATCCACCAAATCCTTCATAAATCACAGCCTTCCTATCTGAGGTAACTCAACGAAAGGACTAGAATCCTAGCACTTGTTCTATGTTTCAATATAGAACTTGATTCCATTCTAGATCAGTGATCTTAAACATGGTTAGTCAGATGGTTTTAAATTTTGATCAGTGTCAAATAGTATTGACAGCCTCGAGTGGCTGCAACAACCTCGCGCGGGGTGATCTCCACAAGGGCCTTGCGTGGCGGCGACGACCTTGAATAGCCTCCACATGGCTACGGTGACCTCACACAGGGTTGCAGGGCCATAGGTAGCCTCATCCAGGGTCGTGGCAACCATAGGCGGCCTCCACAAGGCTCGCGTGGGGCTCCAGTTGCGAGCGGAGCTATGTGCATAGTGAAATTTTAATTAAAAATTAGGTTAATAATTCTAATTAACTTCCAGCTAAAATTATCGGCATGGCAATAATACGATATTGAAACCGTATCATTCTTGACACAGATCGAAACCTCGATACAGGTTGAGATTTTAAACCTTGGTTAGTCAAACCATATTCATTTTCATAATAAAGCCAATTTTATAACATGTTTTAATTCACCTGGAAACAAATAAGACTATAAAAATTGTAGCATTCACATGGATAAGTAATAGCATTCAAATAGTGCATGAGAATTTGAACGCAATGAGCATATCACTATGTAACTAAATAATCATGTAAAATTATATCTACTATAGCTGAATCTTATCTAAACGCATAGACAAATAGATATTAGAATAATGAAAATATGTTGGTAGAATGAACAAAATAACTGGATATTGTTACCTGGCCAAGTTCCTCATTCAAATTTGATGTCCGTGCTAATGCAGGGGTGTTAGTCTCAGCATGATACATATGCAAATCTTTGTTGATAAACTGAGCACATTGAATGAACTTGATCATCTGAAAGTAAAACAATCACAAAGTTCTAGTTATATTAAATAATACACATTGTGAATTTGAAATAGCACTCGCGTCAATGGAAACATAAAGAGAAATGGGTATGATAGTCGAATATAATGTTATCAGTGTGAACATAGTCAGAATTGTGACCTACAGAAGGGCAAAATGCATATTCAGTCCAGGACAAATAACTATTTAGAATTTTCACTGTTAAAATTTTCACAGTTTACCACAAATCTATTGCTAGGATTAAACTGCTGTTCAACATCTCCAAAAAGTTCAAGGTAGTAGTATTTGCGATTGATAAAGACTCCACTATGAACATATCAAACAATTACCGTGTTAACAGAAACAAATAACTGAATATGTGTGCATGACTTGAACAGTTTGAAGTTTTTGAACTAACTGGATATGTGTGCGTAAAACAGGAGAATAGTCAAGGCATTTTTTTTTCAGCTTTGGCAGTCCAACTAATTATAGAACACTATTTTAGAACATATAGAGAAAGGGAACCTTGGCGCAATAGTAAAATTCCTGCTTTGTGACCTAGAGGTCATGAGTTCAAATCCTGGAAACAGCCTCTTGCAAAAAAAAAACAAGGTAAGGCTGCGTACAATGGATCCTTCCCCGAGACCCCGCATGACGGGAGCTTCGTGCACCGGCTGCCCTTTATTCTAGAACATATAGAATGATTTGGAGGGGGGGGGGGGTTCGGGATAAATTTTTTATGGTTGCATGGTTATAAAATACTATTCTAGAACAAATAGATACAGATAGTCCAAAGATATCTATTTTAGAATCAAGAAATACAATGATTTAAATACTACATTTTCAAATATTGCAAGTTTTCTTAATCTTAATGGGAATGAGGAAAAATTACACATGTAAATTAACATATGTGATGGTTGTATGAAATGTTATTGCGTTTCCTCTATAAGTACACAATTACAAGATAGCACTTCACATGTGAACTTAAAATTATCAAATCAGCCAAAGCATTAAAGTTTTGAGTTACCAATTGATTGCATACGGAACTTAGTGGTACCTCAAGTTTAACATGCATTATTAAAGTACCAACTCAATGTGGCAAAAGGTGATTTGTTCACCCCAAGTGTCCCTACCAGCCAGTCCCACAGCTATCATAAGGGAGATAAATCGTGGTGACCAAGTGGCCTCCTAGTCGGGCGGATCATACTTCTGAAGAAGACTGCCGGGGATCGACCCCTGCTTCAATGTGGCAAACATCCGCCCGAGTTCCTGTTAGTTAGAGCCCTAGAGCCAATCATATGATGATTGTTGTATGGACTCGTTGTATCATATTCCTACATAGTTTAAAGGCAAAGATTGATTGTTATATTTACTTTATGTTTGTGTCAACTAAATAAATATAATAATGCCCTTGAATAGTAGGTTCTTATCTACAGTATATCAATTGGTGGAATTGATTATGAGAAGCTGTAGAGAACACTATTCTTAAAGTATTCCTAGTCAAGTATTGTATTAATAGACAAGGGCTATATTGATACATTGAGACTAGCATGTAGGTCAATTGATGACTTGATCTCACAAGTCATGGTGATATGTGATATCACATTGACACATG
>JBAMHZ010000112.1:3934663-3954649 GCA_037177395.1 Alpinia galanga | reverse complement strand
TGGGACTAAAGCCCCATTCACAAAGGAAGCCTCCTTCATCCCTTTCCACCTCTTTTCCATTCACACTTCTAACAGGTTGACATAGAAGTTTCATAAGGTTCCCTATATTGTGAGGCTTTCTTTCTCCATACCTCACTTTCATCCCTACTCCTCCCTGTCTCTTGGTTGTACACTTCATCAACTCCTCTTTGTGTAACAATCCTCTGTTTTACAGATTGTAATTTTTTTTATATATATCAGAATAGCCGACTCTACCTAAGCTTTGCTTGTGGTTGTAGATTTTATATTTCAACTGTAGATCTTTTATTTTGAGAGCTAATGAATATTTAATATCTTTTTTTTTTTTTTTGGTTACAGGATTGACAGCGACACTAACCGCTGATGGATTAGCCTGGTTCTTGATAATAAAATGGGCTTTGGAATATTTTGGTAACTTCTTTGATTTGGCCTTTCTATCGTCGTGGTCTAGAATTTGGAGAAAGAGTTTGGATCATCATTATTGTAAAAACTTGTCAGAAAAACGCTTGGACAGTCAGATGACTGAAGAATACTCAAACTTTCACAGGCTCATCGAAGAACACACTCGCAATGTCTTGAAAGTCTTTTCCTCAGCCTTTAAAGTTTAGGTATTTTGAAAAAGATAGGATATTCTGAATAAGATCAGACATGTTAATGGTATTCATTGAGCACAAGAAATCAAATCCATGATTGTCTTTTAATTGGGGTTGGCGATGATAGAAGCGATTGAAAAATAATGATCGGCTCACAAATTGTCTCATGTGAAAATATTTATAAAATTGACTGTCAGGCGAGTGGTCAGCTTTAGCTCTTTTAAAAATTGACTGAGTTGGTTGGTTCGTGTTCTTCAGGTTTTGTAATTTTTAAGATATCGACACTAAACAGGTATTACAAAGTTTGATTTCCACAAACTATCAAAGGATAAACCAGCTTGTGGATTTGATCCATGAGCAAAAAAGTCAGACTACAACTTGGCCTTTGGGGCCGATCGAATGATACTTGATTTTTTGTTTAGGGTTCAGGGATTAAGAGAAAACATTGGTCAACATTTCAGACGTAGTAAAAAGGACCCCCATAACTGCCAAGTATTTAATTTACTCCTGGAATGGCTCTTGTCCCTATTGCTCATTAAATAAACTCAGGGGATCTTTTGACGTTTCTTGCAATTAATTGAAAAAGCTAAGCATAAATCTTCAAAGCAGCGTATTGAGTTAAGCTTCAACGCATTGAATCATTGCTAAATTCGCTCAATTAAAGTTGTAAAAAATATCTGACACTTTACTTCTTTTGAATATTAGAGAAGAAGAAGAAGAAGAAGAAGAAGAAGAAGAAGAAGAAACATTTTTGAATGACACAAGTGATCTGTTTAGGTTGGAAGTTGTATATTATACTCTACACTTATGAGAGTCCTATTGATTTCTCAATTGAGTAGGAACCTCTTAGGAACTCTAGGCCAAAACTGTCGAGGATTCAAGTTTTTCCAAGTTGTTTCGATCACCTTTGAGTGAACTTCATCATCCATCGTCAAGTCATTGAACTAATAACTACTTTAAACCTTTAGTCTTAGAGTACACCTTGCCAAAAAAAAACATTCATACCCTATAAAATGAGTAATTTAGTCAAGCATTGTCCAACTGGACACAAATCAGCAGCTGTTCCATATGCTGAAAAAGTCCAGTGAACTCCAAATCCACAGTTGATGCATGAAATTTGGTAGCTGAGCATGTGCAGGCCACGGAGTTGGGAGGTGGATTGTGTACAATTGTACCGTGCCATAGCTTCTTGATTTGAAGAATAACATGTAGGGAAAATTCTCATTTACACAATGTTAAAGACTGACACACAGTGTAGAGGTGATGTTTATCTTGTAGAAATATTTTTGGCTTGGTGGATGGATATATAGGTGGTGGTTCTTTTATTATGGGTTAAGAAGAGATTAGGGGGTTAATTGTGGGTAATTAGCAGTATTTAAGATTGAATGGGTGAATATATAGGCTGATTTTATTGTGTTTGAATCCAATTTGAGTTAAATTTGTAGTTAGTTTGACTGACTGAAGGTTGCATTAGGTGGAGATTGATTTGGGTTTAAATCCAGCTGGATTTGGAGTTGAGTGGTTTTTGGTTGAAACTGTATTGAATGGGATCAGTTCAATAGGTTAGGATTTGGTATGTTGTTAAGCCTTATCTCTCACTCGCCCTCTCTTTTCCTTATGGCACGAATTGCCTTTTGTACCATTCTTCACTCTCAACCCCCATCCTCCCACCGGCACTCACCTGCTTGTGTGACACCATCATTGCAGCCTGCAGTCACTTCTAGCATCACCATCACCTTATTTTAGGTTCCCCTTCTCTATTTTCTGGTATGTGTAGACAGGTGAGTTATTGTATTATAATTTTGGGGTTTCCTGTGCAGTTCGATTGTGAATTTGTATTGCCTTGGTGTTTTTCATTTTCAGTAGCCCCTGAGTGTGCAAGGATTATCTGCTGCAGTGAGGAGGCACTCTTCTTCCATCTAAAACAGTATATTTGTCATTACTTCAATGAATCACGGCTTGTATAAATAGGTCCCTCTTCTCTTTTGTTTTGATCGAGTGAAACTGTAAGAAGAGGTAATCAAAAGGTTAGGAAGATTAGTTTTGTACAGTGTATTTGAGAGTGGAGTGGAGGAATCAGGCAAACTGATCTGATAATAGATATTCAATCAGAAAGAATCAAACTTGTTAAATGGGTATATTTAAACAATTTTATGGCACCCTTGTGTTTCTGCAAGCTTTCGAGTTGAGGGTTATTTGATGAAAGAGGTCAGTTGAGAAGGAATGATGGTATATTGAGGGTTAATCTTGGGGTTATTGTTTGGATAAAAAGGGGGGGATTGAGTCATGATTGATGTGGACGTTGAGAATTTAAGAAATGGTGAATTTGGAGTTGCAACTTGCAAATGAGGCAGTGAAAGTTATTAGCCTGGTTGTAAGTTATTAGTCGGTTGTAACTCGGCGATTGAGTTGTGAGGTTAGATTGGGTTGAAGGCAGATTGAGTGAGCTTGGAGTTGAGCTCAGTCTACCAACTCTTACAGGAAATCTACAGTTAGCTTGTTGACTCTTCTACTTGCCTTTGCTAGTGTTATCTTATTGGCCCCTATCAGTTTCTTTTGTACACAAATCATATTAACTATTATAGATGTGAATTATTGATGCAAAACATATATGTTATTTTACATGGTGATGTATGTTGATATTATTCCATATTAAGGATGACAAATATTAGATTTCATGCCTTGGTTAGGATATGTTCAACAAAAGGCATAACATTAGATGACACTAGTTGAATTACTTGCAAATGCTCACTTGCTAAGTATGAGATACTTTTGAATAATGACTCTTTTGTGGATAAAGTCTCTGGCCTATAAGATATTTGGACCATAATAGTTATACTAGTTTTTCTCTCCTTAAGTGTGCATTGGCCATGTCGATGAGAATGAGCTTGGAGCTTTGGTAGTCACCCATATGGGGCATCCGCATGCTGTCATTCTGTATCAGTGTAGGAAATGCAAGGGCACCGATGAGTGGTAGGTCCAACAATGCCCATTTGATTGCATTCTAACAATTAGCAGTTTGATGATAAATTACACGTTCTTATTCATGGTATGAATTGCAGGACATGTATCTAGTTTATTGTTTTGTAATTTCACTTTATACCCACGTATGCCTATTCAATTCTCCGTGTTGATTCCTCTTTCTTGCCACTCTATGGTCATCAGAAGAGGGTGTATAGATCATTGGTGGGTTAAGGTCAACTTTGCATGATTTTTCATAATTTTGGATTTGCTCAGTTCTGTTTACCTATTTTTCTTAGCAGTTGAAGCAATATATCTAATTTGATGCTCATCTTTCACTTGATAATAGCTATTTCTATGCAATTTTGGGCTTTTACTTAATAGATTCTTCATGGTATGATTTAGTGAACCATGATTGTTAATATTAATATTGCTTAAAACTGTATGGGTGTCTCTAGCCTAGCAAGTGCTAAAGAGATTAACGTCTAGCTGTGATGGGTTCCATGCAATATGAAGGTCATAGAGAATCACTCAGATGTGACAATAGGTAATATAAGGAGTGAACTAATATTTTCAACTGTCAAACTTGCTGTTTTGGATGTACAAATAGAGATGGAAGTATGGAGGAGCAAATTGTTATTCCTAGCTGTTTTGTTTGTGTGTCTGTGCGTGCGTGCATGTGTGTGTGTTTTTCCTTTTTTATTTTTATTTTTTTTGCTAAGACCTTGGTTTTGGGGCAGGCATCCCCTGTGGGATGGGTAAAAGGTTGTGTGCACTTTTGTGTTTTCTCTTTTTCATATGGTTTGGATTTTTAACTAGAGACTAAATATCTGAATATCTTTAAAAATAATAGTATCTTCACCTTTCTTGTTGAAAAAAATAACATTGTCCTACTACCACATTGGCCATTAGCCAAGTTTGGGTTTTTTGAACTAGACGTTGTATATCTATAATATTTTGAGCAAGTATTTTCTCTTGTATTTCCTTTCCTGGATCCCCTCATTGGCGAGAGCTTCGTGCACTATACTGTCCTTTTATTTTCTCTTGGATTGTTGGAAAAACAATATAGCTCTAGTACCACGTTGGGCAAAGTTGTCTAACGCGCCTACCTCTACCCTATTAGCATAACTTCATGAATGGCAAAAATATCACAAAACAAATACTTACGAAGTAGCAAATAAGAGACTAAATCTAGAACATACTAGAAGCTTCTTTTAAAATGAAAAAAGCATGATTGCAGTTTGTATTTGTTAAAGAAACAAGATATACTATAAAAATAATAAAAATGGGAATAGAAGTCTTTGTTCTTACTCTAAGTAGAATTTGGTTTGGAGAGAGAGGTAACGTCTGATTTTCAACAATAAGGTTTCCGGTAAAGGTGTACAGTGAATTGTTTGGTTGTTCGCACTGTATTTCCCCTGCACATGGATGAATAATGTTGGATAGGGGCATTAGTTCGATATCATGAAAAGTTCTCATGCAGAACAATAGACAATTTTCATTAGTCAATCAAGCTAGCAAATAGTGGCAAGTGCAGAGGCTCTAGAGAAAGAAATGGTTCATACGGGCAATAGCCTAAAAATTGGTCATAATTTAGTTACGTAGCCACATCAAGTTTAGGGGAGACAAAGCTTCTAAACTAAGAAATATAGTTTGCAGATTAAAAGCAAACAGATCTAAATTCTAATAAAATATAGAAGGTCATCTAAACCTACACTTTTACCACACAAAACCTACATTTTGAGTAAGTGGAGATTGGATAAGAAACATATATTTCAGGAAAACCTCACTTGTGTAATTACTAGGAAGATGAAACAAGTGTTCCTAACTGTAATATAGTTTGAAAAGGATCTTAGAATGAAGAACTCTATGCAGCATGAGGCACACATCCTATAAAGACAGACCTAAAGAAACTAATAAGAAATAAAAGTATTTGAAATTAGATGGTTCATTTGATTAGTATGTATCTAGAACTAGAAGAGCATAAAAATCAGGAAACAAATATCAAAACATATAAAATCTTGAAATAGAAAATTGAATTTTCCAGTGACAAATATATCAAAAGAAACTACTTAAACATGAGATAGAACTATGCAAAGAAATCACTCTAAGGTGTCCAAGAAACCATCTTAATAGATTCAGAAACAATCTTACTAGCTGAAAGTCCAGCTGCTGCCAGAGAATGAATAAATAATGATAGAATATGCATGTTTATCTCTTGTTGCACTTGCATCCATTAAACAAAAGAGAAGAAAGCACAAGTAAAAAAAAAAACCCAAAAATGTCATCTGGTTCATGCAATCCTTGAGAATCGGTTATAGAATCATGTCTCAGAGGAATCAATAAGAACACTGATAAAAAGCAATTATTGAAGTTAATCATCAAGAACCAATCAAACCTTTAAATTCAGCAGCTTTCTCAGGAAACACGTAATCCCATGTTCTTTCTAAAGCTTTTCTTATCTTCAAATTGGTTTCCCCATCCAGATTTGCAGTCTAAAACAACAAATACAGACATGTCAACCATCAACTACAAGAAGAAATAAGGCATCAAAAATCCTGATATTCAAGTTCTTGAACAAATCTTCCATGTGGACATGTCCTTTAAGTAAAAAAGATACCTCGATGTAGCAGACTCCATCAGGATTTGTACTAGCTAGGAACAACAAATCAGCAGGAAAAAATTCATCGTGCTTGACCTGCTCCATGTTGAACATCATTAAAATATCAGCATATGCACAGACCACAGCCAAAGTAATAAAAACATTGGGGAAATAGTTTGATCACAAATGCAGTCCAAATCTACAGAAGCATTGACTGGTGAACTGCCATACTGATATCTTGAGAAGAGAACATCAATGCGAGAAAATGGTTACATGGGAAAAACATGTTTGGAACTAAAAGTTTAAATCTAAAAGTTCATATTCATCAAAAAGAGCTACAGTCAGCAACTTTTTGACACTGAAATAGTCGACAAACAAGCAAAAGAAACTTGATCCTAAATTCAAGAGAGCACTAATCTGGCCATTGGATCATGCACACATAAGATGCAATTTGGGTTAAAAAAATGTAAGGCAAATTCCATCGCCAAACTTGTTTGTTTGCTGTGAAAATTGGAAATCTGTGATTGGCCCACTTCTCCAAAACAGAAATTCAAACATGAATTGATATATGATAATCTTTGTAAAAAAGATGCATAGTATCGAGTTATAGTATGCCTTTAAGTAAATATATAAGACACAAAACTAGTAGAGGCTAGAAAATATCCAGTTAGAGAACAGAATAATCTGAAATTGTTGAAGTTAGAACCAAGTGATAAATATAGTTTAAAGGGGGTGGATTTGTCATTCTCATCCATGTTGCCTTAGCATGTCATATTGTCAGCATTTGCCAAACCATCCAATCAGCATTCTAACAGCTTGCACCTCACCCTTAGGCTGTTCCACTTGCCAACCTCAAGACAGAAAACCCAATCACATTCCCATAAATTCAACATCGTGGACTGCCATCCCAACTGACACCTTCATCAGCCATTATTTCAGTCACGTTCCAGCTGGTTCCCTGCTTCTCTGAACCAATCTTTGGCTTGATAATTATCATTTGTGGCTGACAAAAGAGCCATCAATTATGTTGGTCAATCGTAGCCTCTCCTTGCCATGCAGCCCATGGAGTTGAACAATTGATTCTTCCAGGTTTGCATATTGTATTTATTTAATGTATGGGTAAAATAGCAAGCAATGGCAATGATGAAAGAAGCAACATTTCACAAATTCCAAAGCCTGATCGTTGGTTTTTTAATCCATCATAGCAACACTCATCTAGAGATTCCTTTCACCCACCCTAACCAATTCATCAAAAGGTACATCAAGCTCTTTTGCCCCTCTTTTCCCCCTTTTACATCCTTCAATGACCTACTTTTTCCTCCACTATGCTAAGCTAGCATAACTTTTACCTCCCTGCTTCTCTGTGCTATCTCCTTCACCTCTTCTCCCACTCTCTCTTTTCCTTTTCTTGTTTATTTCTTCAGAACAAGATGTGGAGCAATCAAGCAGTAATCACTTCTGCTTGGTATGGCCTAGAGTATCATGATTCATGGGTCTGCAAATTACAATTTAGTTTTCCTTTTTGCTCATGAAAGGTTTTTTCTAGAAAAACATTTTGTTACAGATTCATTGATGATTGAATTTTTTTTTAAACCAAGAATCATTTGCTACAAAACTTACTATGCTCTTCTTCTATTATCAGACTCTAAAACCATAGTTTAGCAAAAAGTGAAGAAACAAAATATTCCGTGTCAAGGTCTTAGTGGCAATGCAATGGATCTTGCAAATACCAATGCAAAAATTATTTTCTTCAAATAACATAGATGATCACAATGCTAAATAACTAATGTACTGCTCCTCAACGAATATGAATCCAAGAATTATTAGCAAACACAATCATGCATACATTGTTAGAAAGAGGCATATTGAGTTTATATCGTACCCTAACAATGTCACCAACTTGCAGCTTTCTCCAACTAACAGTTTCCCAATTTTCCCCTTGCAGCACATCAACAGGAGTACTATTGATTGCAATATCATTTTGAAAACGCTTCTGTACCAGAGAGCAAGTAGATTGAGAGAACAAATAAAAACTTCCATATCAAAGTTTGCTCAGCGCAAAGATGATGAAGAATAAATATAAGAGTAGAAGTTTTACTAACCCAATCTTCAAATGCCTCCTTAATAAGGGAGACCAAAAGAACTAGACTAAGAGGCACCACATTGGTTACAGGCGAAACTGGACTGCAAAAATGACAAGCAGCTCAGTACAGTGGGTACAGGGAAGCATACTTGAAGAACAAATATATTAAAAAGTTGTGAGATGCTGTCTCAGTAAAAAAATTACCTGATTGGTGTAGTAGATAAGATTGAAATCATGAGAAAATACAGATTAGCAACCCGCCTGAACTGTCAGTTTTATCGCAAAACTGTTTTAGGATTGAATCAAACAATAGACACTAAATGGACTTAAAATATTTTGTAGAAAAATAAACAAATATTCCCCAAACTACACATTTGCGAATAAAATACCTGTTCAAATAGCCCCTTTGGTAGAAATGTCAAAATATTGTATTTTGTCGTTGATACAGAATTAACCTGCAATAATAGTATTGCCACTAAGTATATCAGTATCTTACAAAAGCAATAGGATAAATGCCAGCATATCCTGCAACAACTGTTAAACAAGAAATCAATTCAAAACAAATTTTACACAGAAAGAATATGAAATAACTAAGATCTATAGGTTAAACTAGAAAAAACAAGCATTAAAAGAAGGAACCCACCCAAACGAATGTTGCAAAAGAAAATTAACTACCATATACAACAGCATCTCCAAGGTCACAGGAACAGAGTTTTTTGATCAAGTATATAACAGGCACTCACGAAACTAGTGTGATTTCCTGTCACTTCATTGCTTGGACCTTGCTCCTAAAGGAATTAAACTATATTTGTATAGAGATTTCCAGATGTAATAATAGTTTAGTATTGTTAATATGATATTATTCTTGATATTAAGATAATATATTATGTATTATTAATCTTATAAAATTATTTTGTTATTATTAATATTGCAGAATTAGATATTATATACAGTTCACAATCTGATATTCAGTGATAAATAATATCCAATACTCAATTTTTCTGACAATTCCTTTCTGATATTGATGCCGATACAATTTAGATTTTATCCAGATACTAACACCAGTACCAATTTTGGCAATCATGCTTTTGTTATATGCCATGATTCCTAACAAAGGTCTATTTCACATGAATACAATGATTAGAATATGTCAATATCATAATCATCAAAAAGAAAGGTCACTTGTGTTCTTGCTCCTCGGTTTCTCAGACAACCTGTTTGTCCCACTTCCATCAAGTTGCAAGATAACACTATGCTTGTGGAATGTTAACTAAACCAACCATATTTGTTCTCTTATGCCAACATGAGTTTCCTTAAAGAATGCTCAAAACATGCTAGTATGAACAAGCTCCTAACAAATGTGTCTTAATTCAATTTATCTGTGAACAAATTTTCTTTGTTATACTTAGTAAAGCTAACTCCATTTCAAACACCCAGACGTGAGCTTATTAAAACTTTTTCTCTACTTAACAGAATTCTATTGTTCTATCTGAAATGCTATAAATCCATCAATTTATCTTCACAATTTCCTTACGAATTCTAACAAGCTGAGTTGCCTTTGCTAAATTTGATAACAATTATAAGCCGCTGTAAAACAAGATCAGTACACTGACAACCTAGGGATACAAAATCAAAGCAAAATAACAAAGCATGTGGTAATTGGCTCTATTCCCAACAATCTAATATTGACTCTTAAGGTTAATAAACTCAGCAATCAAGAAGCAATTAAATTTACCTTATTTACATCAATCTAAAAATCTCCTTATCCAGAAAAAAATAGCTCATTCTGGATGGAATCAATCTAGGTCAAGCCACTCTTAGGAAGAACGTGAGAATTAGTAGTCACCTTAAAGATAGAAACCACATCATTAAACAGCCACTAGATGGCGCACACTTGAATCCATTTATACACCTTGTGTATCTTTTTGTGCAGCTTGTTATGGTACATCACTAAGGATGCTAACTAACCGATTTTTAAGAGTGAATAGAAATAAATTTATTCCTTGATATTGAAACACCATAGATAGTGTGACCATAGACCTAAGTTCTGACTGAATCAGAGTAATTCAGTTTAAAAAGGAACAATCATAAAGCAGAAACATCCCATCTCAGAACCGCGTAATCAAATCTAGAAGAGAATCACGAGACCCCAAAGAAACAAGGCGATGAATTAGATACCCAAAAAGGTCCCTCTAACCTTGAATCTAGCAAGGAGGTTGGCCTCGCGGTCGTTGCAGTAGATGGTTCGGTGGCTAGGGGCCTGGGG
This sequence comes from Alpinia galanga, assembly GCA_037177395.1. Lineage (NCBI taxonomy): Eukaryota > Viridiplantae > Streptophyta > Magnoliopsida > Zingiberales > Zingiberaceae > Alpinia > Alpinia galanga. The sequence continues at coordinate 3,944,126 of JBAMHZ010000112.1, read as the reverse complement.
CTGCACGCGGCCGAGCCGTACCGTCTGGGAAGACACCTGCCGGAGCTGTGGAGCCTCTCGGCCCCTTGACGCGCTTGGCCCGCCCAGCCTCGTCATGCGCACCCTCTCCCACCCCTTGCCGTTCATCCTCCGTCCTCGACTTCCGCAGATCAAAGCCCTAATCTCCTCTTCCTCCTCACCGTCCTAATCCCACTTTTCTTTCCGCCACTCCGAGAAATTAATTCAGAGGAAGATTTCGACAAACACCCGAGTTTGATTCTTAGATCTCATTCCGTCGCCATATCAAGAATGAGCGGATCGAGATTTGGGGATTCAGACTCGAGACCGGCGGCGATCTCCTCTCCGTCGCAACAAAGCAACGAGAAATCGCGGCGAGGGAAGGCCAAAGCTCTCGTTTGTGAAGACCAAAAAACAAAAAAACACACAACGGGGAAAGGGATGAGAAATGGGGAGGAGAAAGTTAACGGGGGCCGTTCCGTTTCTGTGATGACGCTGCGAACCTGTGGGAGGGAGGACGAAAGCCGTCTGATTTTCCTTTGACCGCCTGAGATAACGATGGCGATCGGACGGGGGTGATTTCTCTTGAGTTTTGACGATGGAGATGACAAGTGGCCTTCATAATCGACACCGGCACCCGTACTCGCTTTGTTGTTGGGAAAGGTTATGGGGACCCAATAGGGTCCCAGCAGAGAGCCCAATAGTAAGGCCTGTTTACGGGTAGCTAAGGAATTTAAGCAGGAGAATTGTAAATTTGACTTCAGCCTTGGCGATCAAAGAAAGTAAACATAAAACGCGATTACCCAAAATACGCACGAGGTATTTCGGGTTGAGTTAGTCCAAGTTAAATCACTCTTGGCAGGGTCATAGAGTTTGTTAAGTCAAATCACTTTGAACTAAATCATTTGGATCCGAGTGATTCCAACTCGGGTCGTTCCAAACTGAGTTGATCCAACTATATGAATCCGACTTGAGTCCTCTTGAACTCTTTGACATCGATTTCTAATTCTTTATGATTGTTTAGATGGGCTTTTTTTTTTAACAACCGATCTCACAAATATAATCCTCCTCTCGAATCATCCTTTGGCATACCCTTTATACCCATAGCTTGGATGCACTTATAGCTCCTAGAATTAGCTCTGTTGATAAGTATATAAAAATTTATCTGTAATAAATATGAGTTAATTCTTAAAAAAATCATCATTTTAAATTATCGAGAACCACTTCTATGCATTTCTCAATTGGATGCACTTGTAAATGAAGGATTTTATAAAAGGAAAAATTAGCGTATAAAACTTCATCAATGTGGAATTTTAGAATAGGATTGAATATATTATATACAATTTTATTTAGTATTATTATAAAAAACTATTTTTGTGATTTAAATCCGTAACTTATATTATTATACAGTAGTAATTTTACCGTAGCTAATATAATGAACAAATTTAAAACATATATATAGCTTAATAAAGTTCATTTGATATTATATCATATTTAAAAAAAGAATTCAAATGGAATCAACCCAAAAGACATGAGAGAAAAGCATAAACGTCCTGAATAAATTATGGACAAATTTAATAAAATAGTTCACAAATAAATTATTTAAAATTTTATTTTAAATTCAAGCTTGACGATTCAATAGTTTTTGCAACTATAATGATCCATAAAATATAGACAAATATAGACGTAGATATACAAAATAATTTCTTTATATATTATAAAAAATAATAGATATTTAGCGATGGAGAAAGAAATTACTATAAAACAAGAAATAAAAGAGCCACATAAAATTGTTATAAAACAATGAATTGAAAGAAATAAAAGAGTCACAAAAAAAAAATCAAGTGCTAGACTGAAAATTCTATTGCTTAAATTACTATATTTATCTAATTGCATTATATTACTTAGGAATTTAAATAATTTCTTTTGACAATTTAAAATAATAGAATTTAAATTCATATTAATCTCATAAATTAATAATGTTGATTTTAATTTTTATAGCATTAGTCGAATTTATCACATTTTAAAATAATAAAATTCAAATATATATTAATTTCAGAAATTAATAATTTCGATTCTAATTTTTATATCATTATTTGAGTTTATTTTGGACGGCAATCGGTTTGATCCAACACGAATGAATCCGCTCCGAATTTTCATGGGAATTGTCAGAAAATTATAAGCAAATCGGATCAGTTTTAACGGGTCGAAGTCCAATAAGAGGTATTTTAAACCATTGTCCTTTCTTTAGCATCAAGCCACCTCTCTCTCCTCTGTCCGTCTCTCCCTCTCTCGAGCAAGGGCCAAAAGCGCCGTCTTAGCCTCGATCTCGATCTCTCGGGAAAAGAAGAAGATGGTAGACGCCTCAGACGACGCCATTCGTCGCCGGAACGCGGTGGCCGATTACCGCAAGAAGCTCCTCCAGCACAAGGAACTTGAATCCAGGCTCCGGACGCGTGTGTATTCCCATCTTTTTTCTTCTACTACGTTCTCTTTTAATCCTAGTTTTCACTTCGATTCGGTATGATGAATCATTTTTTTTGGGATGCAAGTTGTCGTTTTGATCTTAGCTTTTTTTTTCCTAGGTTGCTTTAATCACAAGTAAAATTTCCTGACGGCTAAACATAAAAAATGAAAAGAAAAAAAAAGAAGAAAGAAACACGAATTTGATCCTAGAATTCGCACGATCAGGTAATGGATTTGTTTTCGTGTTGAAATACCTACTGGTGAATGTATTTGGATATTCGACCGGGAAACCTGATATTAGGGGTGAAACAATCGCTATATTTAGCTGCGCCGTAGAAGAACTGCTGAAGACTCACAAAATGGATTTGAGATTTTATGATCTCCTAGAAGAGGGCATAATACACTCTATGCAGGCAAACAAGTCTGCTCGTACAAGTAGGTTTAAGTCATACATAATGTTTTGGGAAAAAGCGGCTACTTGGACGTCTATAAATTTGCGGACTGTTGAATATCAGAATGGACATACGAAGAGTCAAGAAGACAAGTCAAATGTGTTTGAGGTTTAAGAAATTTTGTTGGCTAGAGAAGGGTTGTGTTGTATTATAAGCCTAAAAGATCTCAGGAGTTACGGCTGACTTGTTGCATATGAAAGTTTGGGCATGTAGTTGTGCCACTAGTTGAAAATCAATAACAGATCATTATCTCTCTCACATGAAACAAAAATTTTTACAAGAACCTCTGACATTATTTTTTGAACTGTCTCACTTATGCAAAGGATCAGAACTGATAAGACAATATAGCCAATATAGCATATAGTCTACAATAGGAATTCTCATATGCCCATTTGTTCCAGTTAATCTTGACAAGGCTAGAGCTTACTATTTTTTTCATTATTCTGTAAAAAATAAAAAATGTTGGATTTGCCTTAATTGGTGCCTGTTCACAAGCACCGATTCATCCTTTATCTTTTACATTCCTGTAGTATCTATGACCTACTTATCTAAGTTGGATGAAGCAGATGCATGCCAGTGGAATTTTATTCTTGTGAAGAGATAGGTAGAGTACTGGACAATTTTTTGCAGTTTCTAAATAAATCAGGCTTATGCAGAGGTTGAGTTGCTTTAAGGCCCTTTAGCCATATTAATGCAGTCAAACTTAAAACTTTTCTCATTGCAATAATTTTTATTGATTGAGTTTTTTTTTCCTCCAAAATTAATGAAGTTTGCACTTTGGATAAGGAAATATTATTTTAGCTGGTTTTAGGAAATGTGATAGGGCCACAAGCTGATATCCTGAAACAACACATATAAAAATCACGATGCTCATATTTAATTACATAATCAAATGCAAACTCACATTTTGTCCATCACGTTTCTTATGTGTTCATTTTTTAGTTTTAGTGAACAAAGGTGTTGTCCGGCCTTAAAGACCTGTATGTCACTAGAAGCAACATCTAACTCTGCTTGTTTTAGAATACATACAATGGTGTTGAAACAACCAAGGGCCACATATATCAGTGGTTCAGTAAAATCCTGTAGGATTATAAAAAAAATTGCTTGCCTACTAAATTTTTCTCTTTGCAATTGAATTCTTAACTGTTTACTGTTACCATCTGGTAATGATTGTGGTACTGTAATGAATTCTTGTTGCATCATAATGCAGTAAGGGAGAGTTTGAAGACCTCAAAGAAGGAATTCACTAAAACCGAAGATGATCTGAAGTCTCTCCAAAGTGTTGGGCAAATAATTGGAGAGGTTCTTAGGCCACTTGATAATGAGCGTTGTGAGTATAAACCAATCACACTTTTTGTATGTTATATTGTTGCAAATCAGTTTTCTTTTTCGTTTCTTTTCTGAAATATAAACCAGAGTGGACTATTTTGCAGCCTTAGACCTGCCCCTTCTTTTTCTGGTGTCTTTTATAGCCATTTTTTATTTTTCCAGACGAGTCTCTATCCTATTTATTGTGTCCATATCCTTAAATCTATTGTATTACTCTGCATTTGTAGTTGTAGCATGTATTACATGTGATTTAAATTGTAGAGATCTGGATGATCAGTTAAGTCAAAACCTTCTCTTTCTTAGCTGTCACCCCAAATGAATGAAGGCTAAGTCTGAGGGCACTAAGTTTCTTATTCTTTCTTTTGCATCAATTGTGATTGCCTACGATTGATTGTAAATCCTTGATAGTCTTGTTTTTTATTAATGAATGTTTAGTTGGTCAATTAGGATTTTTTTATGAAGGGTAAAAAACAGTTGTTATTTAAAGTGGTTTGGTGGATCAAACATTTAATCATTTAAGCCTGCAATGAGTGATATAATGGCTTGAAGAGATTTAAGAAGCTTAAGCTCTAGATCATTGATTTTCTTTTTATGTTGTAGTCATTGTTAAGGCAAGCAGTGGGCCTAGGTATGTTGTTGGCTGCAGGAGCAAAGTAGACAAGGAGAAGCTGACAGCTGGAACTAGGGTTGTTCTTGACATGACTACTCTTACCATTATGCGTGCTCTTCCACGAGAGGTTGGTTATGCATTTTGAACCTTATTTAGGTTGTAGTATTTGGAGAACCATCATTATATTTATTGTGATGCACCTTGAAGTGCAAATATAAACCTTCTTTTTTTACTCTTGCAGGTTGATCCTGTTGTGCATAACATGCTCCATGAAGATCCTGGAAATGTTAGCTATTCTGCTGTTGGTGGACTATCTGATCAAATAAGGGAACTGAGAGAATCCATCGAGTTGCCTCTTATGAATCCTGAACTTTTCCTTAGAGTAGGAATTAAGCCTCCAAAGGTTAGCGAAACATTTTGGTAGTATAAAATTTAACTAAGTTTCTTCTTGTGTTATAATTGAATCTTGTAATTTTTCTTTCCAGTTACTTGACCTTGTAAAGGAATAGAACTATGCATATTTTACTATTGTGCTATCTCATGGCCTCTTTTTAAGCTTATATTAGCAATGCAGGGAGTCCTGCTATATGGTCCTCCAGGAACTGGGAAGACATTGCTGGCCAGAGCAATTGCTAGTAATATAGATGCAAACTTTTTAAAGGTTTGTTGTTTATAAATTAAGAGAATTTGGTATCTTCTCTTTCCAAAATAGTAACCTTTCTCTGTTCATAGGTTGTGTCGAGTGCTATAATTGACAAATATATAGGTGAAAGTGCAAGATTGATCAGGGAAATGTTTAGCTATGCACGTGAACACCAAGTATGCATCTTTCTCAGTACCTTCTACATTCTATTTTTGTTTTTCATATGTTACTTGGCTAACTTAGCGAAATGCTAATAAGCCTTTTTTCTCCACCTATGAACGAATATTATCCTGCATAAGGACATTGGCATTTAATAATCTGTGGATGCATTCTCAGCCTTGCATTATTTTCATGGATGAAATTGATGCAATTGGTGGACGTCGGTTCAGTGAGGGAACAAGTGCTGATCGTGAGATTCAACGAACCCTTATGGAACTGCTCAATCAACTAGATGGATTTGATCAATTAGGGAAGGTAAACTTCATAATCTCCATGACTACTTTTTAGTGCTTGCAATTGCCCCTTAAGGGAGTTTTTACTAAATTTACATTATTAAAATTGATGCACAGTTCAAATTTGCAGCAGCAGAAGAATATTTCTTGGCTATATAGCATTTTTTTGAAACATGGTACTTAGAGATGGACTTTAACTAGACTTATGATCCACAAAGACAGAATCATTTGAGGTTACCATGTGGAGCTTGACTCTGTAGATTAATTTATTTCTTCTTACATTTAGGCTTCAGTATAATCATTTGAAACACACTTTTGCATTGTGCTTTTATAAATTGCAATCTGTTAACTTACTGCCTTCTGAAACTGTCACTAAAAGGATGTGGGTGTTGTTCTTGGTTTTAATTTCATACTCCACTTGAACTTAAGGTTTCTTTTGCATCATTAACTCCCTCTGATAGAAGTGATTGACCCATAAGGGTGTAAAACAGTATGAAGAAAAACTCCCTCACAATGAATATCTAGGAACAAAGGCCTCTGTGGTTACTGTGATAAACAAGCAGGGAGGTTGTTCCATCTATCATCAATTTGTGCTGTTGTTGAAGATGGGAGTCTGTCTGGGTTCACAGAAATAGTAGTAGTCTTCATTGTTTTTGATCCTTCTAAAGACATCTAGCTCTAGCAGCTAGTCACCAATAACCCTAAACCATCAAGTCTCGATAAAGTTAATAGAAGAATGGGAATGGAAATGCTAAACAATCATTTTCCTCTCTCAGAGGAAGATATAAGATTCATTGCTATGGTTATTATTTTACTCATTGGATATTTCAGATTTTAGTGAAGATGATTAACTTGATGTCTGAAGTATATCAAATTTGCACTCGTGTAGGAAATATGCAACAAGTTTGGGTTTCTGTAAAATATAAATAAAAGTGTCTCCGTAGTATACACAATAACAGATGATGAGCCAATGCACTCTTTTGTATGCACAAAGTTGTCTTTAGTGCAGTAGCATTATAGAAAAAAAAAGGCACTTTCTATATATTCACGTGAAAGCCTTGGTGAAGAATGAGAGTAGTACTAGATTGATTAGGGTGATTATGTTCCTCAATTATTTTTTCCCTAATGACGTTAGGTTAAAATGATTATGGCGACAAATCGACCTGACGTTCTGGATCCAGCTCTTCTTCGACCTGGCCGGTTGGATAGAAAAATTGAGATCCCATTACCAAATGAACAGGCGAGGATGGAAGTTCTCAAGATCCATGCTGCTGGTATAGCAAAACATGGTGAGATTGACTATGAGGCAGTTGTAAAACTTGCTGAGGTAATTATACTCCTCATAATTGATGCCATATTACTTTTCCTGTCTACTGTGTCTCTGCATTAACCAAAATCTATGTTTCATGGGTGAACTTCCATTTTTTTAGGGTTTTAATGGAGCAGATCTCCGGAATGTATGTACAGAGGCTGGCATGTCAGCTATTAGAGCAGAACGTGACTATGTTATCCATGAAGACTTCATGAAGGTAAGTTATCCTTGTGAAAATTATGAGTCTTGGTATGAGAAAGTGCAAACCATGACAGTTTTTAATGATATCCCCACCCTGCTACCTGCATAAATTTTATCAATAATTTTAATGACATCTTGCGGATGAATGCCTAATTGATGGTACTCAGAATCACATGGTTAAAGCATAGCTTTTCTTTGCTAGTGGAAGTCTATTTTCGTATTGTTCGGGCACATAAATATTGAATTTCTTGCCTTTCTGCTTAGAGATTGCTTCATTTTAATATATCCAACAGTATGATCGATGATAAAAGTTACTATGAAGAGTGTTTGATTTTGCACATTGAGGGTGTCTATATTTGATTGGAGCTAGCTAAGATGAAGTAAAGAGGGAGAAAATAGCCGAAATCTCTTGTGTAGTTACTATGTGTTGAAGAAAAGAACAAAGGGTAGAGGGTGCAATACTGCAATATAAGGCTCCTTTCTCCACTGTTTGCTTATCTCCAAAAGTGAAGGAAGAGAGGAAGAAGGTAAAATTGGTGAAGTTGCTAATTTGATCTGGCATGTCTCAAGTATGACAAGATTAAAGAGTTAGTTCTGTTACATTTTCTCATTTTCCCTCTATTTTAGAAGACAAAGCAAAAGTAAAGTCGTTGCCGTGTAACTTAGAGGTCACAATTTTGAATCACAAAAATAGTCTATTGCAATGCAAGCTAAAACTGCATACAATAGATCTTCCTTAGGAACTCTGCATTGACTGAAGCTTGGTGCATCTAACTACCCTTTTTTTTTTTTAATCCAAAAGACAGCAAAAAAAGTCTCCTCTGTTCTCCCTTCCTTATACTGTTTGTTTTTTTTCCCTTTCCTCTGCTGAAGTTGATACCATGCCCTGAGACTATGTATACCTGTGTGCTAGGGAGAGGAAAGGAGAGTCTTACTAGGTAAGATTCCGGGAAGAAGGAGCTCCTTTGCCTTTATGCAGAGTGAGTTTGGTGTAAAACTGTGGGCTCCTCATTGCAGAATTACAGTGATAGGCAAGGTCGCCGGTGGCTGATGTGGATGCTGAGGGATTGAGGTTGGCGGATGACGTCATTGGTGGCAGACAAGGTCATGAGCAGTGCCAAGGTCTCAGGTAGTGTGAGGGTGAGATTGGCAACGAAGACAAAGGATCATCTCGACATTTCATATTTTCTTTCCTCTCCTTTTTACCTTTACCTAGTTAAACAGTGTCGGTGGATTTATTTTCCTTCCCTCTTTTGTCTTCCCTCCCCTCACCGCAGGTAAACACGGTGGAATGTCACAAATTCCTAGTCCTGTGGGAGGACTCCTGGAATAACTCTTTTCATTGGGAGCACTACCAAAATTTGGCTGCCTCTGCATAAAAATGAGCTTGCATTTTCAGTAGAATTGACTTGACACGGTATCTTTTCCTTGAGGGCTTCAAAATTCGATGTCTTGCTAAGGTGCTACAGAAACTCGATGAAATTTCTTCTCAAGGAATCTTGTCGAAAATTCATCGGCTCTACAAACATAATAGCTATTTATATGAACTGAAAGTCTGGAACATCTGTTGTCCCATTCCTTGCGTTTCCTTCATATTACAGCCTTTGCCTGTTTGTTTTTATTCAATAATCTTATTTTCCTCTGCCTTGTTTTCATCCATCCCAACTGACATGCAATCTTTACTGTCTGTTTTATTTTTCAGGCTGTCAGGAAACTGAATGAAGCTAAGAAGCTGGAATCGAGTGCTCATTATAATGCAGATTTCGGCAAGGATTAAGTTACCTAATGTCTTAAGCATGCATATCTTGTATCTTAAAAGTTATTTACTCTGTTTGTCTATTCAAAGCCATTAGAATTTTAGCTGTTCCTTTCCTTTCCCCTTCCTTGAGCATGTTTTATTTTGGTAACTTTGACAACAATTAGCCTGCTCAGCCGAGCTCATTTGCTGGATGTGCCTTTTAAAATTAAAAAAGATCCTTCCATATCATTTTAAATGTGTCT
>JBAMHZ010000112.1:3833005-3849979 GCA_037177395.1 Alpinia galanga | reverse complement strand
TAATTTGTCAGCAAACAGTTCCTAAAGGAAATTAAATATACTATTCTAAGTGAAAAATATAGCAGTTCTAACTCAGCAAAGAAAGACAGCAGATGCACATACCATTCATGCAACATAAGTCAAGCAGGTAAGTTCACTAAACATGAATTAAATCAACATAAACCACTAACTGGAATTAGAAAATGAGGTTATGTACAGACATGCATATGCATAACAAACCTTTCCAGCAGAAATACAAGCTATGCAAACTAATCCACAATAACTGAAAAGCAGCCAAATGAGAAAACCCCATTTCTGGCCTTCTTCTGGCAGCTGTAACCATCAAGAACAAAAATGGAGAGTAGAAATCAGTAGCTGGTGTTCATAGGTTCTGATACTATAGCGGTACAGTTGAACAGTCAAGGGAGAACTTACACAGCTTCTTGCGCTGGTGAACCATAACGTGCCAACCACAGTCCAAACCCAAAGAAAAGGATAAAGGAACAAAACGAGAACAGAAAGAACCACTAGCCTTCCACAAAAGCGAGCATATCTTTGTTCTGATCCAAGATCTCTAAAATATATCATGCAATATAAAGCATTGAGCATTCACCAAGCATAAAGAATACCAATTCATAACTAACACTATTACAAGAAAAAACATGACAAGTAGGGTATTTAGCAGCACCTAATCAACAATTAACCATAAAGCTACTGGTGCTGTGAGCATTTGTTGACTTTAAGAATGTGGCCATTCTGAGGCCAGTAATATAATATTTTTTTATTTAAAATACCAAAATAAAGATGCACTATCTGTAACTACACGTACATAATGGAAAATTACCCAAAAAGACACCTATTTTCAGTTTTGGCCTTAAAAGGCCCCATTTCCATAAACTGTCCAAAAAGGTCCCCTTTTCTTTACCAGAAATGCCCCTCATTTCAGTACTTTTTTTTCCCAGTGGACCTATTTAATGATTCCACCACGTATTTTGTTTAGCAAAACAAACCTCATAGAGAACACCATCTTTCTGGCATTTCCAACAAAAACTTCAACCTCTAGCTCTCCAAGGCCCTATTGCAACGACAGAGGTTGAAGCTGCTTGTTTGGAGACAAATTTTGGCAGTATCTCCTTCACTACCATAGCACTGCTACAAAACCTAAGATACCACCAGCAACGACCCTGTTTGTGAGTTGCCTAACAACATTCATAAGGAGTAAGCTTAAGTCATCCTTTTAAATATAACTATAAGATCAACAAGAGTTAAATTAGAGTGCCATGTTCTTTATGATGGATTACAAATATGATTTATTTTTTGAGATGGCTGTCATCTATAAATTCTATTGGGGCTCAAAAAAAAACACTCATATGATAGAAGTTCATAAATAATTCAACAATGTATGTTTTAATTTCTACATCCTACTTCATAGGGATGAAACAATTACAGATGAAGTATTGTCATAGTTGTAGAGAATTGAAAACCTACATGCATCTAGATTGGCATCTACCTCAACTGCCAAAGAGGTTTCAAAAAGCAATACAGTGACTATTTTGAATTCACAGTCAACCGAGAGTGAAACTCAAAGTGAATGACAATGTCAAATAAATACAAGGTGATGAACAGCTTCCAGCTGAGGTTTTTTGTTTATGAAACACATAAATATCTTCTCAGCTTCCTAATATAAACTCTACTAAGACTTCAGCCATCAATAGTGGTTCTATGAATGATGGTCAACCATCCTCTTGTTTTTTGTGAATCCTGATTTACAAGCATTGATTGTTGATCTAAACAGGCAATTGTGTCAGAATAAGGATAAAACTAGGCCTCAACTAGCCATCGACATATGTGATAATTAGAACCGGTACATGAAATTATACTAGGGAGGTTATGAATTCAGAGTCACAGAAGACTGTGCCACAACCCATAATGATCCCAGCTTCTCTCTTCAACATTTGATTGATATAAATGTGAAAATAAATGATAGCACACAGTGATGAAGATATGCTTCAATCGATTGGGAGTGAGATTGTTAAAGAGAAGAACGTAAAAGACCCAATGGTCATGGAATACTCAACATTGAGTAGAAGATGTACTAGAGGATAGTTTTGAGTTGGAGGCAAGTATGTATGGAAGAGTATAACTATAAACAATGAAAGGCAACCAAGGTGATGATATTTTAGCTAACTGAATTCCATATGAAGATGATGGTTCTCAACAAGATGAATTATTCATTGGTTAGGTAAGTTGACCCAGTTAACAATACTTTGCAATCTATGCCAAGAGCTATGATATGGCCAAAAATGAAAACAATAGTATTCTGTGCTTAGAGCTATGTTGTGGTCAAGCATGGTTCAGTATCTTATGGGACTCCACTGATTCTCATTCTTTTTTTCCATCTAATGCATCACTTGGAGAAATCTACTGTATAACGTTCTTCGCAAAAAGAATAGCCATTATACCTCGTCCACATCTCTCCTACTTAATAAATATCTGACATTCTTCTTGGATCTAAGTTTATTGTATGACTAAACAAAGGACAAAATTCATATCTAGGACACTAAAGCTAGACTTCAGTTGGGAAAGATAGGCTCTTGAAATGCAACAAACAATCTTATAGTAATTTCTCCTGATGTTAGGCTATAGGATAATGCGTTGTGTGACAATATGCTAAAATGCCCAAAACAATGGTTTTCCCAAATATGCCGATGCAACTATATATTGGACAAAAGAATCATAATTCTAGCAAAACAAAATTAGGGATCTTTTTAGGTCAATTAGCCTAAAATAATTTTAAATATTCATATAATTCTTTAAAAACTACTGAAAACTACATCACTTGAAGAAAGATGATCATCATATTTGCACACAAGAAAAAGCTAAGTTGTTGGATGATAAAGTTGATGTACTTACAAACCCATTCCAGCTGCAAGCCCGTTGTCCACAAACATTAGCAGTCGAAATATGAAAACAGTGGTATAGTCAACCTGAAATCAGATCTCATCTTGAGCTCGCTCAAAAAAAAATCAGTAGTTCCCCTCAGCGTTACAAACGCCAATGTTGTTTACTACTCACCACAATCCATATGTGCAAGGGATGCGTGCATAGATGATACCGCTTCCAGTTGATAGACACAATAATTCTAACAAAACCTCGTCAAGAAAGATCAAAACCCTCCTAATCCAACCAACCAATAGAAGAACAAATAAAATCTTAAAATTCAAGGACTAAATCACCCGATCAAGGCCCAAGGATACATGCTCGTAGCCAACATGGACAAGAAGAATCCGTCGTACCTGCGAGCAAATAAAGCAAGGAGTATTCCAACACCCAAAAATAGCAGCACAGTTCTTCGACGGAAATTATGGAATTCAACTCACCATTTGAAATCGACGCCCCGCATCGCCATGGCGCAAACGTCTCATCTAAAACCCTAGATCCATTTCAAGAAACGCCTCCGATCCTCCATTCCAATCCCCAAAAATAAAAACCAAGAGAGCAACGGGAATTTCTCCCACGTTTCTGTGGGATCGAGAGGCGAGGCTTAAAGGATTCGATTAACCGATACCAGCAGAAAACAGAGATAAAATTGAGATCGAAACCCAGCGAAACTACAGTAAAAGTGTGCCGCTAAAGAGGACTTGGCTCAAGTTGAGGCGATGAAGGGGAGTCCGACGGCGTCGCGACCGAACGGTGGCTTCGGCCTTTAACCGGTGGTTGCGTCGTCGGGCCAAATTCGTGGATTGGACACTGAACGCCGACAGACAACAAGAAGTAAAACTACGCGATGGACGTCACCTGGAGCAGCTACTTTGCAAAAGGATTTATCTGAATAAACAAAATAATAATAATGACGTTTCTGCGTACGGATATTAATGGGCTATTGGGCCACTTCAGTTTGGCCCAAGATTATGCCACCTTGCAAATGTGATTTGTTCGTCCTTGATACTCTCGTTAATTTATCCTACCTCAAGATAAATACTTTGTATTTAACTAAGAGTTAATACATTTATTAAAATAGGTATAACATGAGGACTTTTTAAAGATTACGTTGCCTCGTGCTCTGAGAGTGATGAGTCAACGAAATCATCAATTTGATGGTTCAAAAATTATGATGTAACGGTATGGATTCAATATTCACGATTTTGATTTTTAATTATAGGATTTTTCTTCTAATGAAATAATAAATTAAGGATGTTATAGCTGTTGAAGCTGTCCATATAAACACTTTTTAATTTACTATAGTAATAATGAAGTATATCTTGTTTAAAAATTAGTTAGTATTTTATTAGAGATTTATGAGATAAGATCGGCTGTAAAACTCAGATGTCTTATATTCATAAAAAAATATTTATCATTAACTGTATTTATTTGTTTTTTTAATTTTCAAATCTAATTATTTAATTACTATTTTTTTTCGAGATATTTATGTAAGTATTAAATTGTATAGAGATTTTTAGTTGAATGTAAACACTCGGAATTAGCATAGAATTTGACATTAATTTTAGGTTATGTTTGGTAGCGTGTAATGTAATATAAAAGAATTAATATTATATTATTATATTTGGTTAAAATTTGTAATATAATTTTTAATTATAAGAGTGATTATATATTTTTATTTAGTATTTATTATTACCGTAAGTCATCGATCGTCGATTACTGTCAGTCATAGTTGATCATCGGTTATTATGGATCGTCAATCACCATCGATTATTGTTTGCGATCGATGGTCGACGGAAGACCAATCGACGGGTGACGACGGGCCAGTGGCCAACCAGCGACCGACAGTCAATCGAAGATCGGCGGTTTTTAATTGTTGACCATCGACGTTGACTTATATTGATCTTGTAATATAATATAAATTATACGATTTTTAATGCGTAATCTAAATTACAAAATTACTTTATATTTATAATCCAAATTATATTGTATTAGCAGATTACCATGTATCAAACGAAGCCTTAACGTTAGATTAAAAAACACCACGTAAACTGAAGTCTCTTTTTGGATCTACTGGTCCGGATCCGAATAAAATGATGGATCTGGAGACAGATCCGAATTCGGTCAAACTCCCTAATTAAAAGAGTAAGTAAAATATAGACGGCGCAGCGCCTCTTGCCGCCGTACTACTCCTCGTTGCTTCGATCGATCTTGCTCGCGTCGTCTTCCTCTCGATTCTATCATTCTTTAGGTTCCTACCGTTTCCGATTCGTTTTTGGGTCGATCCATTGCCCTTTAACCAGAGGAATCGATTTAGGGTTCGAACATAAGATGGAGCCGATGGACATCTTGGGGAAATCGAAAGAGGACGTCTCACTGCCGAAATGTTAGTAATATGCTCTTTTTGTATTTATTGTTCTAGCTACATGGTGAATTGTCGACCTTTTCTACCAATTATTTGGATTTTAGGATTGTTGGTTTTATTTATGCGTTAGGGTTTGGGAGGTGCTCGAAATTGCCCTAATTGGGCAATTGTTCTTTAGAGAAAGTACAAGCATGAGTTGGTTTGTTGTTTCGTTTTGTGCAACTTTAGGAAGATGAGGGTTTTAGTGCAGATTTGGAGCTGTGGAGGTTCAAACAAGGTTGGTCGTTTTTCTTGGTTTATTTGCGTGACGTCATAAATTTTATGTCGAGATACTTGGCGTGGATCGTGTTACCAGGTTTAAATTTTGGCTTGCTTGTAAACTGTGTAAAGTAGCCGTGGGATTAGTAAAAGATATGTTAATCGTAGTTGCTTTATCAACTGGATATTTTCTTTCTAATCTTTTGTTTTGTGTGATTTTTTTCACTGTAACTGAAGTAATGAAGTCCATAGTCAACCATTCGCGATCAATGACTTTATAGAAGCCCAGTAATGTTGCACATCAAAGATCTGTCACTTTTATGATAGATTCTGCATAGTAGCTTTTTGGGCAAATTTTTTTTCCAATTTTATACTTTTTCTTTCTCTACAATAACGTTGAATATTCCAACTGGCTTAAGGGGTATTGAATGTTATAGGAATTATTCAGCCTGCTTGATAAAGGAATTTGTTGAGGTTTTAAGTGCAAACACAACCATCTATATTTCTTATTCATGTGAAAACTTTGTAGACTCATACGTGAGTGACTATCAATAATACTCTCATGCTTGGTTTGAAAGGACACATATTCCAGTTGGAATCTAGTTTAGTATATGAAAATGAGTGATGATCCCATTGCAAATGCACCTTGTTCATGATAATATAGTTTGTAGCTTGTTGGAGTGACTTTGAAATTTTTTGCTTGTTTCTTAATGGCTTGTGAATTTTGTTCCTAGTATTTTGAACAGCACCTGGTGCACACCAAACGTATTTACATTGTTGAGTCCTTTGACTAACCAGAGCCCGATTATGAGCTGGATTAATTTGGAATTAGAAATTTTTAGAATTTCATCAGGTGTTTCTAGTTATGTTGAGTAATTGTAACATATGAGTAGCTTGATTGTTTTCATGAGACACAAATAGAAGAGCTCCTTGACCAGGCTTGAGGTTTTTTCTCCT
The DNA here is from genome assembly GCA_037177395.1 of Alpinia galanga. Classification (NCBI taxonomy): domain Eukaryota; kingdom Viridiplantae; phylum Streptophyta; class Magnoliopsida; order Zingiberales; family Zingiberaceae; genus Alpinia; species Alpinia galanga. Next base: position 3,843,480 of record JBAMHZ010000112.1, on the reverse strand, counting down.
TTTTTTATTTTGTTCAAAAGAAATTGATGTGGCATGAGTCATTGTGATTGTTGCTGGGACTTTGTTTAATTTCCTCAAACATTGTAAGTGTCCATTATTCAATTGTCCAAACATGTGCTTCATATGTTTAAAAAAGACTACACACATTAGATTTCTGCAGAAATTGGTGTCTCTTTCTTACAAATGGAATTTTCCGTCTTCTTTTTTTCTTTTGTCATTTTTGACTAAATCAATCCTCTTGGATTCTGTTTCAGTATGATCACTGTGGTTAAGTATCCTGATCTTGTATTTGGGTTATTTTCAGCCACAATGTTCAAGATTATAAAGGAGATGTTACCACCTGATGTTCGTGTCGCTAGAGACACCCAAGATCTTCTTGTGGAGTGTTGTGTAGGTATTTGGAATTTTAAATCTAGTCTATTCATTTCTTTGCATTCTTGTCACTGCTAATTGTAATCTTTGTCTGTATTGTAAAACATAAGAAAGGTGTCTACAAAGACATTGGCTTGCTAGTATTTTAAAACTAACAAAGTGTTGGTGGAAGGAAAGCATTTATGTTTTTACAGGAAATATGAGATATATATGAGTTGTAGTTATTGATGACAATAGCAAGTATCAAGAGGGCCTAAGTTGGATATTTCTTTGAAACATGAATTTGGAAACAGAAATTAATATGTTGTGAATTGCTATGTGAAGTTCAAATGAAGCTAAAGCAATCCATGGACATGCTTGTGGATATTTGAATTTCACATTCTTATTTCCCATACCCTTTCACTTTTTTTGACCACCAAGTGCTTGTGTGCATTGGCATTTCTTTGTGTTAACAGTTAGTTCTAGTTCTAGCAACTGTATTAGATTGAATGAACATTTTGAAGAATGGAATCTTGACTACATTATAAATTGGTAAGGTAATAGTTGAGTGTTGGCACTCAAGATCAATGGCGAGCTGTGTAGGGTTCATTTGTCGCTAACTAAATAATAGTAGCCTCTCCCACTGACTCATCAAAGTGTTGCTAAGGGTTATATTATTTTCTGTTGATGCTAGCTGTTGACGACATGTTTTGGAGAAACATGAACTAAGGGGACAAGAAGTCACTTTTAAGCAATTCACTCTTCTATTTTTATGGTGTTGAGTTGCATCACTGGTGCTCTTCCTCCTTAATCCTTCATCTAGTTGTTACTAAGTGTAAGGTATTTGTATTACAGAAAAAAAAATTCTACTTTCATTTTTTTCCTGATTGATTTGTTTCTGTTTGATTACTTTCTAAGGTTGGTTCTCTTGTCATTGTTATTATCAATCATATACTGAGTTTTTACTCTAGGAAAAGAAAACCCATAAAAAAGTAAACCCGACTTATTAAATTGGATCTGCTTTATTAAATTAAGCCAATGTTAATACCAAATGTTTATTACTAGAGATAAGTGGAGAGGTCAAAGAGGGTGAAATTTAAGGTTCAACAGCATAATAAAAGAAGATTTGCTACATTGAGACCTAGAGTCAACAACAAGGGTGGAGTTCACAACCAACAATGGGATAAGAACACATCTTGTTGCTTTGACACTTAGTCGAGGGCTATTAAATAAGCATTTATCATGACAAAGTCATCTTACTCTTTTAACATCATTGTTTCTTTGCTATTAACAAGGGAATACAATCGATAGATCTGACCTATCGTGTAGTCCTATTGTATAGTTCATTTCAATTCTAATGAACTGAAATCAATATGATTTTGTAATTTGTTATCAATGTATGAGATGTTTTTTTTCTAGTGAATCATGACAATCAGATTCTGTCAATCATATTGCGCTATTAAAGGTGTTTACTATATAACATATTCCAGGATGTAAAAGAGTTCAAGTTGGGTAGGTATTTTTCTAAAACCAATTCAATATTTTTTAATTGGATCTTACTATTCATGTTTTGAAATTTAACATAAAGATTCATGTTATGAATCTTAAATTGGCATTCTTGCTGTAATGCCTTAACACGTAACCTTTCTTCAATCAGGATTCATATTATCGGATGCATTTAACTATGGCTGTTAAATTGTCATGTTGCTTTCTTATTCTGTCTGTTTACTGATTTACTTTTATTTCTTATTTTGATTTTCATAATTTATCAATTTAATTCCTTCTGAGTCCAGTGATGTATGTAATCGCAAGGAATGTTGCTTTCTTATTCTGTCTGTTTTACTAATTAACTTTTATTTCTTATTTAATAATTTGCAGAATTTATCAATTTACTTTCTTCCGAGTCTAATGATGTATGTAATCGCGAGGACAGACGGACAATTGCACCAGAGCATGTGCTCAAGGCTTTGGAGGTTGTTCATATTTGTCAGTTTCCACATCTATATAATTTCTTATCATCATTGTGTTTATTTCTAATTTGAATTTTCTGCACTTCTCTTTTTGGCCAGAAAATTTTCTCCATTTTATTCACGAAGCTTCTTAATGGTGTATCACTCGTGTACAAGGATGATAAGAAACTTTAGGAAAAAATGTACTAATTTTAGTAGTCATCAAAAGCTGCTATGCTAAGTTGGCAGAGATAGGGATAGCTGAGTGTGTATGTGTGTGCACTAGAATTCAAATATTTTATCTTGTCTTTCTGATCCACTCAATGCAGAATGCACAGATATAGCGTTTCCAGTAGCACTTGGGTTTGTAGATACTAAACTGCAAACATGATGTCCACATGCTCTTTTCTATTACTAGGCCGTGATATTCTAACCATTTAGATGGATGGGCTACATAAATCTTTTCTCCTTCTTGAGTTTTTGTAGGAAGTCTCCTTCATTAGACCCAGAATTTCACCTCTCTTTTGTCAAGCATACATGTTAATATATCATTAGCCATCCATTGGATGGGTACTTGTGAAGCCAAATTTTCTGTTGATAGAATTACATTTCTTTGCTGTTTAGGTGTCTTAGTATAGATATCTGTTTGCATTTTTTTTTACTTCTAGATATTGCAGTTACCCATTGAATGCCTGTGCATACTGCTCTGACCATATGCTTGATCAAAGTTAAGCATGAAACAATCAATGAGTCTATTTAAATGTTAATTTGATGTTGGCATATGCCTTCTTTCTTGTGAAGGGGAGCTTTGATGCAATGGTAAAGTTATTGTATTATGACTTAAAAGTCACGGGTTCGAGTCTTGAAAACAGCTTCTTGCAAAGCAAGATAAGACTGCGTACAATAAATTCTTTTATGAAATTCTGCATAACGGGAGCTTTATGCATCGGCCTGCCCTTTTAACTCGGAAGAGCATGTTATCATCTGAATGACCATAGGACTGGCTGGATCCAACTGAGTTCCAATTCTCTGCAGCTTAATCCTGAGTATTCAAGGCCCTGAGATGCAGAATTTTTAGTTGGTGTGACTGGCCAATGTAGCAATTGGTTTCTCGCGGTTTATAGAATGTCAATGTATCATTCCACATGTTATAATCTTTGTAGCTTAGCAGAAACAAATTTATTTGAATATTTGTATGGAAACTTTTCACGTGTCTATTATTTAAAAGAAAATTCATAGTTTTTTAAAAAATATCTATTGAGATGGCTACCTGGTTGATTGTTTGTTTTTGTTTGAAAAAAGACCCATACTTATTGGAGGGGATATTTTCTGTGTGCTATCCAATTCTCTTTGTAGGCGTGAAGGGCCTCTTTGCTTCCTTTCACCATTGGATGTCACAGAGAAAGCATCTGTTGCTGGGTAAAACTTAGGCTGACTCAACTGAAAGTTATAATCCAATCTATAAACATTGGTTTGCAAGTGCATCTATTTCAGGATCTGGCATGTCTTGGCCACAATTATAATTTTTTGTTTGTAGATTAGCTGGCATAAAGAGTATCCAAAAAAATTTCACATTAGGTAAACTGGGAAGCTAGATGGTCGCATTATTGAGTTGTGTTTATTTTAACCCAGACAATGTTTGTTAAGGAGCTGGCAGCTGCCACACCAGCACAAGCTCTTCTTCATTCTACAAGTGTTTCTACTATTCTCTTTCCTATAAGGCATTAGTTTTTTCTAATTGGCATCATTTTTGAAAAAAAATAATATCAACTAGGAAATTTATGTAATGTAACTGCTAGTAGAGGTACCTTGACAATTTTGACTCAAATATAATTTTTTGCATGATTCTGGTGTATACTGAAAATTTTCAGGAAATTGGCAAGATGGGGCCACTGCTGTATGTGTGTGGATCTTAGGGGAAACGGTTAGTTTTGCTTTAGATCATATTTTTCACCTCTCGTGTACCTTATTTTATTAAGGTTTATTCAAGACTTCAAGTTGCCAGCAGCATAGCTGTCTGAAATCTTATAAATTGAGACTGTAAAATTTTGATTTTACCTGGATGAAATCTTTTTGGAAGGATATTTGTAGCCATGATCTAGATATCTTATCACTTTTGGATGACAATCATAAAACATGGTATGATAGTAACCTTCGTATACTTTTGTATTTTCTTGGAAATTTCTGCAATTTTTTTTTTAATTTCAATTTGTACCAGCTTGTCAATTTCAACTGAGCATATTTTTTTTTCTTTGATGTATCCTTCAAGGAATTTGGGTCTTTCCTACTCCAACAAAGAGGGTCGGCACTTAACTGTGAGGGGTTAGCAAATTCTGATCGCCTTGAACCAAATTGGAAACTGATGCCAATTCTGAATTTTGGATTTTGTTTTTTTTTTAAAATATGTGATAGATGAGTTTCAGGTGTTTTTAGAAAACCCAACATATCCAGACCGAAACCCATTATATATCATATATAAATTTATAATTATATATATATAATATAATATATTATAATATGATATAATATATACAACATATAAACCTGAAAATTTTATTTTTTAAAAAAAAAAACTTGAAACTGAATAGAAGTTTTTTCCCCATGAATTCAGGGTCCAACTTGAAACTTGACTTGACTTAACCCTGGTTCACCCCTATGTCATTGCTTGTCGGGTATTAACTTTATTTCAAATATTCATTTGGCCAAGTATGTAGCACCATCAATGTTTTCCCAATGTCTAGATTAGAAAGGTGGAGGATTGTGTTAGACCCTGATAACTAGCCTAAAGTTTTACTAACAAGTAACAACCTTATAAACATCATAGCCAATCTCAAATAGTTGGGATTTGTGGCTTTTTGTTGTTCTGCCTGCTATGACAAAATATATTTCTCTGGCTACATTAAGCTATCACCACGGTGCAGATGGTAATAGGGAGCTAAGACTCTCACGGTAATATGGATGCTTCAAAAAATTGCGATGAGTTATCAAATGGCAGAGAGAAATCATAGCTGAAATATGAGAAAATGAATATTGTCATTCTTCTGCTTTTGCTTTTACCAATTCTTATAGGCATTCTCCTTGATGTTGAAGATTGTCTTATTTTGATTGAAAGATGTATTTAAACAACAATAATGACCGAAAGATGTATTACCTAAACAATAAACAGTGTGCCACTGCCATGATCAAATTGGTGTTCATGCTGTTTTTACAATTCACACCATAAAATGTAGCCCCTAACCCTTATGTGTGATTTCATTAAACTTTCTATGCCAATGCTTTTTTCTGAAAGTGCTAATATTGTGTTCCTGAGTTCATCCAGGTATTAATTGCTAACATTGGGGATGCCAAAGCTGTATTAGCACGTTCAGTGGGTGAAGAGAGCTCACAAACTCTATCAGACAAAACACGATCTCAACTGAAAGCCATTGTTGTGACAAGGGAACACAAAGCAATCTATCCACAAGAACGTGCACGTACCCAGAAGGTGGAGTTTTTATGTCTTGCATAATAGTTGCATTGTTGGAACTTGTATGACTCTAAGAATGAAACTATGCATTCATATTAATCTCTTTGCGCTATGTTGACTGTTGTCTGCAATTCTATTGAATTTGAATGCATAAGCTATAAATTTTAACAGTATGAAATCTTTTTCAAGCAGTATTTTAATTATCTATTCCTTAAACAAAAACTTCAATGGTACGATGTGTGATGGATATTTTATAAAACAATTCAAAGAATTTATCTGCAAGTGCATGTATGCATGTCATTTTGTGATATTATAATTGTTCTATGATCAACAGATAATAGTATAGTTTCTTGCTTGTGCAGGCTGGAGGTTCTGTGAGTTCTAATGGAAGATTGCAAGGACGACTTGAGGTTTCTAGAGCATTTGGAGATCGACAGTTCAAAAAGGTTACTAATTATATGTTCTTTTGATTTTGTTTGTATGCAAATTAGCTTTTACACATTGAGATGGATGGTAAAGAAAGTTACCAATAATAATCTTTGAAAAATTGATTGGATATGAATTACCTTTAACACATTTGAGTCATTTGAAATTTGCTGTTGAAGGTTATTAGCACATCTAGAGATTTGTCTTTTGCAACCGGTTGTGTTGCAGCTTTTAGGTATTAGACTTTTACTCCGTTGATATAATTTTAAAAACCAATGTGAGTTGTTGCTTTTTTTTTTTTTTTGTAGAATTTTAACACTAGCACTTTTTTCTCTATGTTAATTCTGATTTTTTTTTTCTCTTCTCCAGTTTGGATGTAATCAATCAACTTGTGCCTTATTTAGTGAATTAGTCTGTAGCTCTGCCTCTAAGACTTCCATACCTTGTTTTTGAAAGACATATTTACAATTGCTTAATGTAAATATTAAGTTGTTAGATACGAGATGATTCTCATTCATCCTATTCAACCATCTAGTTTAAGCCACAGCCATAGCATTTAAGAAGTGAATCGGTCATATTGACTAAATGGGATGTTATGTCTGCACCTCAAGTTTTTTTTTTTTGCTTTTTTATTCATCTATAGATTTATTCTATGTGCCTGTAACTCAGCCTCAAGCTAAAGCATAATTAACAAGAAAGATTATCTTTTTGGTGTATCTTAATTATAAAACATCAAATACAACACATTGTTTTCGGTGCCTTGTCAATTGCACATGCCTTGGCTACTCTTTTACACGTCTCAGCTTTTGCATTTGCATCAATGTAATTTTGAGGTTATAGCCCATTGTAAAATACCCAAATGCCTGAAAACATTGTAATATCTAGCAGGTTGGAGTTATTGCAATCCCTGATGTTCATTCTTTTGAGCTTACTGAACGTGAGCATTTCATGATTCTTGGTTGTGATGGCTTGTGGGGGGTAACTCATTAATTTTCTTGTGAAAAAGAACTATGATTATATATGACATGGACTAACATTCTACTATGAGTTGCTGAAACAGGTTTTTGGGCCCAGTGATGCTGTTGATTTTGTCCAGAAACAATTACAGGTAAATATTATACATAAAATTTGGCTTCAGCGTTAATGATATTTTGGAGCGAATCGTCTAGTTCTCTCTCATGTTTTTTTTTGGTTTAAACAAATTGATATATAAACATGCTTTAAATGCTAAATTGGTACATTTTTTTTCTCAATCATATCTTAGTAATATGGTCAACTTTTAGATCAGATATGATATGGGTAAACAGAAAATCTGCTTTGAGATAATAATAATTATTATTATCAAAAGTTTTCAGCTTTTTGCTTACTATTGTCATAAACCATAAGACAGTTTCCAGCTTTTTTATAGGTGCAACCAAACATGTTTTCTTTAAAACATTTTTCCTAAGAACATTTTCTTGATCAAATTTCTTTTGTGTTGATGGTGGAGTTTTTTTTTCTTTTTTTCGTTCAAGTACTGAGCCTTCTCAAATATGCATTCTACATTCTGCTCCTATGTTGTATCTGAAACTAGAAACGTTCTATTTGTTTCAATGTTTTTGTCCCATTCAAAATAATCAAGTTCAGGAATGTATAGGTATGTTCGATCAAATTCAAGTTAAACATAGCGTCCTAATCCTTGTTGTAAGTCATTTAGGAAGAGAAAATTTAGTCTTCATTATGTAAAAGTTAAGAGTGATCTATCATAATTACCTTAGCCTCACAAGTTCTATAATAGTAAAAGTATAAATTCTAAACACGTGTGACCTTTTAATGTTATTTTTTATTTATTGTCAGTGGGGTGTGGCCCTTCATTAACTCTAATGTCACTTCTTATTTGGTAATTAAAAATTCACCCTTTAGTTACTCTTTGGGAAGGACAAAGCTTTATATATTGCGCTTTTAACATAGTCTGTGTGTTTCTTTATGAGAAAAATAGAATGATATCTTGTTTACTAAACAATTTTGACCCTCCATACATTCCAAATGTGATATATCTATGGTCACTCTTGTCAATTATTCATCTATTTTTGTATTATTTTTTTCTTGCATGAATTGAAAAACCAACTTTGCAAGCAGTTTATCGACTGTAAATGCTCCTTACACAACCATATGTTTTGGTGTTCTAATTCCATAACTAAGCCACTAGCTTTCTGCATTGAGTCATTCATTCTATCCTTGGATAACACTTGCATTTAACGTAGATACTGTCACAGGAGACAGGATCTGCTACCACTGCAGCCCGTCGTCTTGTTAGGGAAGCCGTCCGCGAAAGACAAGGCAAGGATAACTGCACGGCTGTAGTTATCTTATTCAAACGTGATGGTGGCTCATGAATGTCTCTATTTCTAAGGGTACATTCTATCAAAATCTAGAGAGCGAAAAACACTTCAGCCAAAATGGGCAAGTATGGACGAACATCTTGGCATTTGTAGTTTATGTTTGTGGATGAGTATGTCTCTAGTTGTTATGACCTTTTCTTATGAATTGAAGTGGATTTATAGATGTTAGTTCAGTACTCATACCATAGAACATACAAGAATTGTTGCCTCTCTTGAATTATGATGTTCATTTAGTTTTTGATGTACTGTAAGATATTTTCTTAAATATTTCCTCACGTTTACCAGAAACATCACATACAATGTACTGTTACATTATTATGTTAAAAGAGACTGATCAGCCACCATAAAACAGCACAATTTCTCCTCATCTTGAAGAAATACCTTCCTCGTGAATGGTTTCCAGGTTTGGTCTCCTCGACCTGCACAGGCTCAACCTGTACTTGAAATCCCCGAGCTCGATGGCCGCTGCCCCCTCGCTTTCCTCCCCCAACTCCGACGTGCTCTCCGTCGGGGATAAGCTCCCCGCCGCGGCCGCTGCCGCATCTGGCAGCACACACGTGCTCCCGCCGACCGTCTCCCGCCGCACCTCCTTCCGCGCGGCCACCAGCAGCGCCGCCATGTCCTCCGCGGACACCACCGCGTTCGCCCGTTTCATCGGGAACATGACGTACGCCTGCCCCGCCTCCAGCTCCTCGTCAGCCGCCAGCGGCGCGAACCGGCGGCCGACCTGCACGGACCGCGAGCTGACGAGGAAGTGCCCCGGCGCGTCGAGCATGAACTCCGCCGCGGTGGCTGGCCCCTGGACGCGCCGCACCTCGCCGCCCGGGAGGACCACACTGGCCGACCCCACGATGTCGCCGCCGGCGAGCGCGCACGAGACGTAGCTCCCCATGAATCTCGACGACCAATCGAACGGGAGAAGAAGAACCAGAGACAGAGCTCAATCGAGCGACGGAGGCGGATTAATTGAGAGTTGGAAAGGCGAGGGAAGAAAGGTAAAGCTGCCCCGAAACTGTCGGGAGATTCCGTGAGTTGCAGGGCCACAATTAGCTGGATCCGCGTCCAGGTAGCGAGACGATGAATTTAACTAAAAAGAGAAAAAGTTCCAGGTCCACGTTGGAAAATTGCAGAGTCGATCTGCGTGTGCATCCGGCAACCGCAGCAATTGCCGTCGATCAAATTCTAGTTTTGTAGTGAGGGATCCATGCGTTGACCTGAGAGCACGGTCAACGCCCCATCGATTTGTTGGTCAAAACTGGTATCTAGAAACTCGAATTTCTCAAGTCAACACACCTCAATTGTGACCAATTCATTTGACGGGGCAAAATTGACTCCTTCCGAGTCTCATTCGGTGAGAAGAATAATAAGAGCAAACTAGGAGGAGGATGTTTGTTGGCTCTTTCCTAGATGGAAAGTTCCATCCTATTTTCCACAAGAGAATTTTATGACTAGTATGACAGTTGATTTACATAAGAAAATAAAGGTCAATTCTTAGAGATTGTAAATTTTTTTAGAGTATCTGTCTTCCTACCGTATTAGTCCTTGATTATGCATAAAGTATTTTTTGTGATTTACATCCTCCGTATTAGCTGTGAAATCGATTGGTGGAACCAATGAAGACGATCAAATCATCTTTTGCACAAAAGTTCCACCCTATGAAAAAAGTGATTTGAAATTTATTTACCGATTAATTAAATATATTTAGCTAAAAGTGTTTAAAGGTTATATGTTTGATTTTGCACGAGTTCAAGAAGGAACCATCAAATATCTTTGACCAAAATATATCAAAATCCAAAAAAGAAAAGAAAATAATACGAAGAAAATTGGATAGAAGATTATTATATTTATTTTTAAAAATAAATTCTATAATATATATATATACACGGGGATGTTAGCCGGGGC
>JBAMHZ010000112.1:3795894-3811899 GCA_037177395.1 Alpinia galanga | reverse complement strand
AATTTACCTGTTGAACTCAGAACATTGTGAAATTGGAGCCCATTTCATCTATTATTTTCTACCAACATGAGACTGATTTTTCAATCCAATTAGAGTCTATTTTTCCTTCACTTTTTTTTTTTATATATATATATATGTCTTAAATGATCAAGTAATCCTTCACTTTAATGGTTGCTAGCTGCAAATCAAGGAGCCATATGATTTACCACGGCAAATTTAATTATCTGTTAGTTTGTTGTTTCTCCCCACTTCGAGAGTCCTGTAGCTTTCCTTTAAATTATTAAACTTCTATCCTTGGGCATCTTTTCCCTGGAATCTTAAATCTTCCATCTGCCATGCCAGATTTATGGCTTCGAGTTGTGAGAAAAATTGAGGATCTGCCAACAGAAGAACTCAGGTGAGGATTCATTTTTCCAATTCTGCATGAAAGTTTTGTGTTCTTCGAGTGGTTCTTCATAATTCATATGTCTTGGCTGTTACCTTCAGCCTCAGAATCCAACAAAAGTATAGGAAAAATCATTCTTCTAACCCACTTCCTCAAGTTTCTGAGTGTAAATCTGCCACAGATAGTAAAAATAGTAGAGATGCTAAAATAATTGAACAACAATGTGATTAAAATCCTTGTTTTGAAGAAATCAAGTCAATTTCAGACACTATGTCGCAATGTTCAGAGGATTACACCTTGCCTGATTGCAACCTATACTAGATTTGTTGTAGTTCTTGAGGTACATTTATGTTGACTGTGCATCTTCAATTCTTCACAGATAAGTGAATCCTTGTTCGAGATCATTTCTTGGAAGATTTAGCCAAGAATCACAGCCGTATTCGGTCGATGGAAGGAATGCTAGATCAGGATGACAAAGAATACATATCAATGAAGAAGGTGATGTTGAAGCAGGAAGAAACTTTCAGGCACCAGGTAGGACTTGCTTCCTCTTCTGATTTGAACTCTGATAGACAATGAAATTGACATAAGTTCCTGTGGTTTTTTGGTTCCTCACCTGATCCAGGTCCAGGAACTTCATCGCGTGTACCGAATTCAGAAATTGTTGATGAGAGATGCGCAACCAAGCTGCAAGTTCTTGAGACAAACAAATCAAACTAACTCAGGCAAAGGGACACCTGAACACTACAAAGAACCAAAGCATGATCCGGATGAAGAAAGTAGTGACTTAGAGCTGACACTTGCTACTGGAAGTAGTAGAAGCCAATGGAAGAAGAGAAGTGCTTCATATGATTCACACTCAGGATCGAGTTTCTCTTCGTCCTCAGTCGATTCAGCGAGGAGGAATCTGAAGAACAGTGACTGGGTTGTGCCACAAGATTTTGGAAGATTCGGAGGCAAAAGGAAGAGTGCAGGTCTGAAGATTGAGAAAATGAGACAGCATGAACTGAATCAGCCTTCCTGCCTCTTCCTCTGTAATAAGCAACACAGCATGGTGACTTCTTTAGGATTGTAATGAAAACTGGAAACATATTAGAACTGCTACATGATCCTGATCAAAAAATTTTACAATCAATTCTACTATGCCCAAAAAACAGCACTGTAAACACAAGCTGAATCCTAATCGAGCTTGCTTGTGTAGTTAAATGAGTCGAGCTCGAGCTCATTAAAAGAAAACTAGATGTTTCAAGCTTAGTCACCTGGTTCTCTTATGGATGAAAACTCGAAAGCGTTCAGTGCCTCCAGGACAGGAGTCATCTAACGCAAGGAAGAGAGGTATAAGATCATTTCAAGGAAGAAAGCATTCATTTTACCTTGAATTCTAACCACACAAAATCTTAAAAAGAATTCGATTAATCTTTCAGCAGCCCTCCAAAACATGACCATCCAGTGTTCCAATCACTGTCTCAAAAAACAGAGGACAAAAACAAAATGAATACTACTTCCTCCATTGCTCATCTCCATCATTTTGTCAAATTTTAAACAATAAAACTGCTTCGTTGTAATCTGCGATATCTCTAACTGGATGACTTGTCTAGTGTTCATTGGGTGTTCTTCATTTTAGCAGTAGTAATTAATTTCAGACATGGACGTGAGCAGCAACTAGTTACATGCTTGCATTTCTTTTAGAATTAACGAGGTGAAGGTGAGGAAAGCAACAAAATCTGTTGGTTTGAAGAGAAGATTTTATCATCAAAGCATGTTACAGGATATCTCGCTAATTAGCACCTTGCGGCTGCTGCTGCCTTTGTAAATGATCGCCTTCGATGAAACCAGGCAAATAGCCTGAGATTTTTGGACCTCGCCTCAGCCGCCTTTTGCTTCGTCGACGCGGCGACCGGCTCCACCGCCTCCGGCGAGCACCTGCAGATCAGGCCACGGCCGGAGGGCTTCTTTTGTGCCGCACTGCTGTTGCTGTGTTTGGATTTGTCCTTCTTCGCGTGATCTGCTTCTGCATTGTTGGTGCGGGTTCTGACGCGGCCACCTCGGGCCCCGCTGCTCGGCCTCCGCAGCATGATGTCGTGCAGTTCGATCTCAGGGGCTTTGGCGATCCCAAGCCGGAATATTCCGCATCCCGGCGGCGCGGAGCTCGCGCTCCATCGGCTGGCGTTCGTTTTTCTGTGGGTTCGGATCCGCGGCGTCGGACTCGGGCGTGCGTAGAAGTTGTTCGACGAGTTGCTGCAGCGACTGTTCGACGAATGGCTCCTGCTCATCCCGCTGCCGTTGCTGCTGCTGCTCCGGCTCGTGCTGTGGAATGCCGAGCCGAGGATGGCCGACGAGTAATACTGATCCAGAGACTCCGACCGCCGGCTCACCCCACGGCTTAGGACGCCGCTGTCGGAGCTGACAGAGGGCCGAAGGGGGAGAATTTGGCCCTGGAAGAACACCACGTCGGCTACGCACATCTCTGCCTCCCCTGCACCTCGGAGGAGTCCGCCGGCTGCCGATACTTGAAACTCAAACTCGTCTTCTGCATTGTCGCTAGACTTGCACGCGCAGTCATCCTCGCCGGTGGACACCGGAAAATCAGAGACCGAAAAGGACTCCTCCTCCCCCTCCTCAAAGGACTCTCTTTTCTGTTGGAAAGCCATGGCGTTTGCCTTGTAGGACAGTAACCGGTTCGAGATTTATAAGAGTTTAGATTTGACGCAAGATGGGGAATAAAAGCCTGGAAAAGAAAGCAAATGCAGGCTCACAAATTCAAAATTCTCGAAGCCATTGCTGCAGCGTGGGGCTGTGGCAGAGGTCCTGCATGGCTATCTCCTTTACAGTGTCTGAGAAAGAAAAAGCTGCTGCGTGAAAAGATGAGCGCTCTTCCAGCTTCCACCTGCAAAAGGCGAGAAGTTGAATGCTAGTAGCTTCTTGCCCATTCTCACTGAACTTTATCTTATTTTCCAAAGAACGCAAATCTTTGTAGTTTCAGTCTTCAAAATGCCCCATGAAGCTTTCGAACTCCCCTGTTCATCTTTACACCTACCTAAAGCTTTCAAAATTCCCCAATGTTGGTCCTAAACCTGACCAAAAAGGCGACCATCAAAGCAGCTGCAGGTCTTTTGGGAAAGTCTTCGAGGTGTCATGGACTGTGTGCTGCGGGAGCTTCGGACGTCAGTGGATGAGTGGTTCACTTGTAACTAAGTTGCGCTGTCATTCGAGTATTTTAGAAGCAAAGAAGGCGATTTGGAAGAGTTAAGGTGTGACTTTTGCGCTGGCTGTGGAGCGATGAGCATCCTTCGTCTAGCTGTTGTGTTTTTCTTCCCTTGCCAGTCGCATAGGCATCATATGGATCTCACCGCACAGTGGCGAGATGTTGACTAAAGGCTGTTCTCTATGCGACCGCGGGTTGACTTTGAGGTCGTTTAACCGGCAAAATTCAAATTGATTGTTGACCAATGTTATCATATAAAAAATAATAAATATTACTCATCTTTTTATTATTAAAAAAATTTTCAATAAATTTTTATGTATCTCATTCTTTTTTATAAATCATTTATAATATATAATATAAAAATAATTAAATATATCATAATTAATAAATTATTATTTTTGATGGCATAAAATTAAATGAGTATAACTACATAAAAACATCTAAATTCTTTTCTTTTATTTTCTACTAAAATTTAATAAAAAACCTACTAACTCAATAAAAGCACTTCCGTTTTAATTATTATTATTTTTACTAAAACGAAAAATAATCTAAAATTTTGTTAATCGAAGTTTGCTTTGTGATTGTTTTTTTACTAAGCACATATTATATTAAATAATCTAGAATTTTGTTTTTTTTTCCTTTTATTAAATAATGACACTAGAATTCGCTTATTATAATAACAAATAACATAATATAATTTAAAATTAGTGATGCATCCTATAACGGAAGACCACGTGGCACCATGAGCACGAAATCTTTTTCGAATGACGCCCCGCCTCCTCTCGCCTCCTGCCTCTCCGGTTCCGGACTCCCTGCCGTCGTCTCCGAAACCCTAATCGACGGCGCACAACTTCCTCGTTTTCGATCCATTTCTCTTTCCTTCCTGTGGATTCTTGGCCTCGACTTCCGTACCGAAGGCGCAGTAATGGAGGTCACCGAGGAGCAGAGGAAGAGGGCTGAGAAGAACCGGCTAGCTGCCCTCGAGAAGAGGAAGCGTGCGGCGGATCTAGCGGATGTCAGGCCCTGGAAGTTATCTAGGTGCCCCAGAATACCATGCCCCAAGCCGGTGGAATCCCGGGTCCCTCCGGTTTCCCCGTTCAGGGTCGTCCTTGAAATATGCTCTCCCGATGAGTTCTCTGTCGCCCCGGAGCCTATTCAGGGTTGTTGGTTCCCGGGGGAGGCTGAGTGCCTCCGGATCATCGAAAACTGCGTGTTATCGGTCTGCCCCATGAAAGTTTCCTTTTTGCATCTTTTTTTTTTAATGTCGTGTTTGTCTTGTTTCTACTCTTGCTTAAAATGTATATATTACATGGAATTTGATTGTGACTGTGGCTTTACAGTCAGAGCCCATGTTTCCAACGAATTTCAAATTTCAATTGTTTGAAATGATTTAAATGCATGGATAAGAAATCAACTGCCAGAAACTTGGATAAGCTTAGTGCAACCTAATCATCTGTAGAGGTTTAAAAAATTTCTTATTTGAGAATGTAAGAAGAAACTAAAGGAAAGTTCTGAGAGAAGAAAGGAAGGAGGAAAACCAGTGCCCAAGAAATTAGTTAGTTATGAGCCATCGACAATGTAAGAGGGACCAACAGTCCTGCATCCCAGATTTAGGAAGATTGAGATACGTTGAAATTTTAATACATAGATGCAATGAGCTCTGAGTTGTCTTCATTTTGTCTAAGTTGTATTGTTGAAGTTGAATATGCTGAGATGGTGAAGCCAAGGATAACAAATAGGCAAGTTTTCCGAGTCCAAACTTCTTCAACAAAACAAGACCAAATACTATGTAAAAAGAAAACACAATTATAAATGCTTGAAGTTCTCCAAGTCGAAATCCATTTCAACAAAAGTAAGAACAAGCACTCCATGAGGGGAAAACTCATTCTCTTGCTGTCAAATATTGAATTCTCATCACAGTTTTCCATTATTTAAGCTCTTGATACCATAAATATAAAAGATGCATCAATCACTTTTCTGTGATTCTTGTTGTTTATTTGTGAGTGTTTCAATTGGAGGACTTCACCTTTTTAGGAAAAGAATATCAAACTCGAGATTTTGCTATCCATTATCTCCATTTATATTGTTAGTAATTCTTGTGAAAATCTGTTCATGCATCCTGCAAATGCATGCAGTACAGCCCTCCATTGGCTATTCCATATGTGGTGTCTTTATGAAAGATAAAAAGCATAAATTTAATTTAAAATTAAAATTCTTTGAGAAATGGACTTATTGAGAAACAAGAATTCACTTCTAATATGGCATTAGAATCCTTTTTCTTCTGCCACTTGTTTCCCAAATGAATATTCCTTTTGATGGTTCTTATGTTTCTTTTTAGGTTGTTCCATTTCAACCAACGCTGAGCCAGAGTGGTCACATGATTTCCGTCTTCAAGCTTTTAGATTATGATTCAGTGTCAAGATGTATAAAGAAGTTAGTGGTGGTTGAATTGCAAGAAATTCCTTACACTACACGTTTGGTTGTTGAGAAGTTCTCACAATCTGTAAGCACACATTGGACACCTTGCATGGAGGGCCATCATTCTGAGGAACAGGTTGATGAACTTCTTGTAAAACTACCGAAGACCCTTAGAGATTCACTTCTTCCATTTCAACTTGAAGGAGTTCGGTTTGCACTTCAGAGGGGTGGGCGGTGTCTCATTGCAGATGAGATGGGACTAGGAAAGACCATACAGGTTGTTTCTTCATGGTCTTATTCATTTAGCATGCAGTTATACTATTCAAGATGAAAATTTAGATAGCAGGATAGCCTGGCATGATGATGTCCATGATGATGTTATGATATCTGCATGCCAGAACCTATACTGATTCTCAGTGTGACAGAGAAGAGTTAAAAATGTTGCCTAGCTAAGGTCTATGTGGTCAACACAGTTCTTTTTGAAACCGATAAATTTTATTGAGTTTATGACAAGAAAAAATAACAAGTATTGATTGCACCCAGCTATATGGTGTAACTTCGTCCTTTGTTTGGACTCGTAAATCTTACTAGGGTGTTTGTTAGGGCTGATTCCTTAGTTGGACTTGGAACTAACATTTTGTTACATTTTTCAGTCTTATGTTGAATATTCATCTCCATTATAGTTAATCTTGTTCCATTCATTTCCAATCTTTTGTTAGGTTATTGCCATATTCAGTTTGTGATGCTGTAACTGCTTTAGTTGTTCTTTTTCAATTCCTGCTAATTGAACTTTTAAATGGGCGATGTAATAGGCCATCTTCTGCTCATAATAAGAACACTGCTTTAGATGTCCTATTTTGATGCTGCAGATTGAGCTTTTAAATAGGTGATACAATGGCAAAATTTACCCTGGATCAATCATCTCATTTGACTTTGTTCTAGTACAAAATCAATAATTTCGTGCCAAATTTTGAGGTTATCCATGTTGATGGCCTGCATGCTTATGCAAAATAATTTGGAAATTGATACTGTAGGCTTCTTAAGAGAATACTTTGCATGTAGCATGGATGCCTCTTATGCTCAATATAGATCGCCTCTTACAATCAAATTTTTTTCTTTCTGGAATTATTATGATCCTCATCGCCTTTCATTTTTTTCTTCTTTGGCAGCCATGCCATACTTAGGTAGTATGATAGTAATTCTGGCCCATCCTATATTATTTGATTGTGTAATGAGTGTGCAAGCTTTGCTATTGTTTTTGTAGGTATGTCTGCCAAATATCCAGATGGTTTGTCTCTGACATGCGTTAGCATGTGTGGCAGGTTGATTGACACAAGTTGCATATGCTTGAACACCATGCATTCTTGCTTGTCAAAGGAATTTTGAATTCAAATTGATTTTAGTGAATATATGCTTCTAATTAGTTGCAGGCGCTTCCTTAGAAGCGAAAGGAAATCGTTAAGAATCAAAACTATGCCATTTCTATATGATGACCTATATCTCAGTGGCTCACGTTTATGTGAGAATTCCAGCATGGCATAAACATGTCAATTATTTTGGATGCTTTATCTTCAATTTACTGCCTTCCATATTTGATGACAAGGCATACTAGGGTATTGTGTTGGTTGATTTTAACTATGAAATTAAAGCCAATCAAGTCTTTATCTGCTGATTTGGTTAAGATTGTCTGATCCTGGTTAAGATTAGGCCATACTATTCTTAAAATATCTGAACTAACAAGTATCAGTTTGGTCCTAGTTTATTCTAATCAATTTATTATGAAGAGGAATTATGAGAGGGGATGAGGTGTGGGGGAAAGGAGAGAAATTAAATTCGCTCAACAAGTTTCAGGAAACAATAATGCTGCTCTCCTCCAATCATTTTTTTGTTGATTTTTTCTTATTTTAGTGTTTTGTGTGAGTTTATAGCTAGCTTAGCTCATTCAATGCTTTACTGGTCTGCTTTGACGCTCTCTGATTATGTTTGAAAACAATATATGTCTTGGTGAAATTCTAGGTATTTCAAGACATTCTTTGTCATTACCATCGCATATTTTGTATGGAAGCACGACAGGTCTAAGTGGGTACATGTGACTATCTGACTCTTTTCCTTCCCCAAACACATGGTTGTATTATAAGTACATAATATAGATGTGAGTTTGGGTGAGTTAGGCACGGATAGTAGGTACCCAAATAATTTTAGTTTCTCTCTCTCACATAAACACACACAAAATGTTTAGTCTTTCACTTAATTGCATAGTAGTATTCAGGTCAAGTTTTGGTGGGCACATGACCCATTTAGCCAGGTACAAATATCCATCTAATATTAAGGATTAGCATGAGTGTACCATTGGATACTCATGATGGATATAGGATACATAGGGATATTATGTATTTCATGAGGGTATGGGTGCTGGTATGGGTAATGCTTTTTTCACAGGCGCCTTACCTTACCCATACCATTGTATGTAATACAAAAGTTAGTTATCATTTCTTTTATTCTCTCTCTCTTTTAAGTAGATTCATATATTCCTTGTGTATGTTTCAGGCAATTGCCGTTGCATGTTGCTTCAATGATGAAGGTTCTATTCTAATTGTTTGTCCAGCTGTCTTGAGATTTTCATGGGCTGAGGAGATAGAACATTGGCTTCCAACATTGCTGCCAAAAGATTTACATCTGGGTATCTTTCATCAATTGAATCAAGCAATTGTTTGCCAGGGTTTGGTTGTATTAAGTTTTACCTTTTGATTTTGTGATGATAAACTGTATGAAATTGTAGAAAGCCTCGAGTTTAATGGTTCTCTTACTTCATGTTTAAAGTAATATATTGTTAATTACTGGAACTGTATCTGCACTGTAATTGGAATTGTTAAATATCAGTTGAAATGAGAAAATCCTGCATTTTGTTCATGTATCACGATATTAAAACTGAAAGAGCGTTTCTCTTATATGTTTGATTTTGGAATTTATAAATTAATATGTAATCAAATTTAAATATCATTCCAAGTAAGTTAAATTGTCTTGGTGAATTATATTGAGGATGTATTTATGATTTTTTGGAACATATTATTATCTAAAACGCTACCATGATAATATGAAGCCTAATTATATGGAGTCAATTGCATTGACTTCTATGTAAAGCCATCATTTTGAATAGCTATGCCGTTTCAACCTCTTTGTAAAGTGTTCTTTGGTTCTTTTATCTTTACAAATAAACCCTAATTTGTTCAACTTATACAATTATGAAATTTATACCATATCATCTTAGCGTGGTCAATTATCATGTTATTGTTGGATATTATTCTTATTATTTTTTGTTTCAGTATTTTTGTTTGCATTTTATTATTGTAAATATGCCTTATCTTAATTTTTAAGGTTATATTATATCATTTATTGTTACAAATAATCTTTTGTTTTATAATTCATAGTCAATGTACTAATAGTTATCATGTTTTTCTCTGTATACATTGAGATACAATTGTTATACTACAAAAGAGTTTCTGGAGGGAGTTGATAATTAACTGATCATACCTCCCAGTTTTATTACCCCTCGCACACTTGGAATAACTAATAAAACATTCCATGTTCTGTTTCCATGCAAGGGGCTTTTTTTCTTTCTCTAGGATCATGCTTTTATTACTTGTCTTCTTTACAAAAATAGTGAAATACTTCTGTCAGCATTTCTGGTTATTTGAATTACTCCAATTCGAGTCTGATGTTGACATTCAACAGATTGTTCATTCTTTATTTATCTTACACTTCTCTATCATTAGTGTGTTCATAAATGTGCTATGGATCTGTACTTTCACTGTTCTTGGTGAGCTTAAGGATCTTCTGAAACCATAAATTATTGAATGTTGTTTTTCTTGAGTATCTTTTTTTTTTTAAATTTATTTTATAGGTCTAGCTATTAACTCGGATGTTTGCCCAATAGAAAAGTTGCTTTTTGCTATAGTGGGTTATTCCTTATTTTGACTTCCACAGCTCTCATACTTTTCTGATCGACCGAGTTTAATGTTGGTGCGAAGAACATCATATGTACAGTATGATGATCCTACTTCATTTTGACCAGATATTTATCCTTCTGTGTTAAATCTGCTTAAAAGAGGAGGAAGCCATTTAGTTTTGTTGCATTGTTATTAACTCTGCTTCTGAATCAGGTTCCATTGAATTTTGATGGCGTTTTGACTGCTTCCAGTACTAGATTCGAAATTCAAATACAGTCTGAGCTAATTACTTTGCACTAGATAGGAAGCTACTTTTCAATGGAATGAGGATGGGTTTGAGCATGATAACCGGATGGATAAATAAATGTTCTAAAAGTGATGACCAATATCGAAAATACTGTGATATAAATTATCTTTCATGTTGTCTTTTTTGGCAGACAGAAAATATCTCCTTATTATGCTTGTCAACATTTTGAGATGCTTATTTGTTCCATTTTTTTTCTTCAGTATTTGGTCGTCAAGATAGTCTTGATTATTTGGAAAGACATCCAAAGGTGGTGGTTATATCATATACAATGTTGACTCGGCTGCGTAAAACTATGTTAGAAAGAAACTGGTCAGTTATGATTGTTGATGAATCACATAATATACGCTGCACCAAGAAACAATTTGAGTCAGAAGAGGTATGCTATTTTGAATCAACTCGGTTGTCCTTTCTCTTCCCTCAAGTAATATTTCCTTATTTCTGAAATTCTGCTTATACAGTAACTTAGATTCTTAATATGGAAGGTCACAGATAAAAGTTTTATCTATATGCTCTTTGTTGTTAATTAAAAGAAAAGATTGTGGTTGCAATGTGTTATCTATTTTGGATTTTACATTCTTTGATGCATTTTTTTTCTATTTTTTATTCATCTTGCATCAGCTTTTATTAATGCATCATGTTACTACTTACTAATGTCTGTATGGTGTAAATTTTACACCCTGCTTGAGGATTAATCTACTTAGGTAGAAATCACCCTGATGAATTGTAACTCAAACAATTGAATAGCATCGGGATAAAAATATAGTCAAATAAATTTTAAACTCTACTTGTTAAACACTGTGATAATCCAAAATCTACCACTGCAAATTTGACAACCATGCCTGAACTATGGCAAAGTAAGTCAAATAAAGGATGTTGTGTGGTAATATGGCAAGTATGATGCTTATCTCAGACACAACATTCCACTCAGACGCGCAGTACACCGGCACACCAACTCAATGTATCCATCTCAACATCAAAATGCATTCAACACATATATGATACATCTCACTTAAATATACATCCATGATGTGCATCAAATCCATCAGTCATTTTTGCATCACCATAACATATGATGTCTCAATGCAACTTTGTGATAGCATGTTGAATTCATTTTCATAACTTACATGTCATTTTCCTCTGCACTCAGAATAATCTGTTCTCACTTCAGTTAGACTACTAGTAATAACGCTGTGAATCTATGATAGCCTTCATGAATCTACTAGTATGACATCGTTATGATCAAGTCATGCAGTCTCTTCGGGTTCAGTTTCATGGATCTTATACTTGCAAATGAAGTCAATGTTCAGATCACTAGCAATATTCTATCTCGTCATGTTTTGTTACATTAACTAGTGTTTTTGGGTGATCCTCTACTTCTTACATCTACTAATGATAATTTACTTAAATAGAGGATATATTACAAAGTCTAGAAGTCTGGGCCTACTTTGTGAATGTTGGGAAGTGCCAATGTCAAATTACAGACTATTTTTTCTGTCTCTTGGTCCTTTCATTCCTCCCATTGTGTTCCTCTTGTGCCTGTTAACAGGATTTGTGTTGTCAACTTGAATCATATTCTCTGATGCGCTTTCGTAGCCCGATGGTTCCATACATGGAGAAATACTGACCATCATTGATTTGTGTTATTCTTATTCATAATAAAAGAATCATGTCATGGATTTGTTATGCCAGTTTGTAATTTGGGTTCCAAGCATTATGTTACCATTTGTAGACATATATATCCTTAATTATTTGTGATAGAGATTTTCCATGAAAGTGACCCTGCCTTGTTTGTCGTTTGCATAAATTTTTGAGTGTGATCACCATGATTGGTTCTCTTAGTATTTCTAGTTGTCTGGCACTATTCTCTGATTAAAAAAAAATGTATGTGAGGCTTGCTGGAGTTTGCTGATTTGGATTTAATTTGGCCAATATGGATTGTGGGTGTTAATCTATTTATTTGATTATTTTCTTTTTGGAGGTTTTGGTCAGAAATCACAATATGTCAAACAGGTTTTACTTGGTTGATTATATTTCAGCTAATTAGTCTATCTAAAGGGGGAAGTGGAAAAAGAATGACAATGAGGAAAAGAAGCAAAGTGATGTCATGATTCTGTTAACCATCATTATTTTCGTATTCTGGCTATCTTGCATGCCCATTCTTGATAATACTTGGGTTCCTCATTATCATCATCATGAGCTTAAATGAATGTTATTTTGATTGTATTTTCATAATCTGCCTTTAGGCCTTGGGCCCACAAATGAAAGTGGAGAGATTGATACAAGATCTCTGATTAACTTGCTAGTTTATTAATAAACATGTGAATTATTTATTCAGAGTTCAGATTATTGATCTATTTTAAACATTGTGAGCATATAATTTCAGTTTCTACCTTTAATTGGATGGAGATTTGGTTCGCATTATTACTTTAAAATTGCTATCTTTTCTGTTACAACAGACAAAATCTGTGCTTGAATTGGCGAGAAAGATCAAGCGAATTATACTACTTTCAGGGACACCTTCTTTGTCAAGGTTATATCTGAGTAAAGCTTGAGCTTTGTTATCATGGTCTTAATTAAATTATAATTGAACTTTGATTGCTAATCGTCCAAGTGGAGTTATCATAACTTGTTGACCTATTGCTTTTTAATACTGCACGTGACAAACTTAGGATACTTATTGGAAATCTTTTTCTTTTCTCACTACTGAGAAATTTCCAAATGTCAATAGTCAGTGTGGATTTTGTTCAAAAGAATATGAAAAAAATAATTCAAATGAGAAAATTGGTGAATTTATTAGGATTTTTTTTTGTATGAGAATCCTTGTAGGCACCTAAGAGGGATAAATAAAAGAAAATTTACTATGAAGAAAGAACTCAGGGAGTGGTAACTGACTTAGGAAAAGAAAAGATAGCGGAAAACAGTTTTCATCCATTCATTCTCATTCTAGAATGTTTAAGTTCCTCTTGGGATATCAGTAGGATAGTTCAGATTCAAATTATTATATTTTTTTTCTCTAGATTTTATGTGGGCAATAAGCATAGGGAATAATTACTAAAAGATGCATGTATGGTTGTGGAAAGGATTGGTGTCCAAGTGTGTAATCATGGTTTTATAAAGTGGTCACTTGGGCCGTATATGTTACAAGGTTTCAAAAAGCTTGTGTAGGTAGTATGCAATTGACCCACCATATAATATGTATGCGAGGGCATATATGGTCAATATTTGATTTTTAAAATGTATTTATATAGATAGAAATGACCAACATACATAGAATAAAGTATATTTGTATCACATCCAATTCATACTTTATGTAGAAAATATGTGCATGACTTTTTCCTTTTATTGAAGGGGAGCCTTGGCGCAACGGTAAAGTTGCTGCTTTGTGACCAAGAGGTCACGGGTTCAAATCTTGAAAATAGCCTCTTGCAAAAAAAAAAGCAGGCTAAGGCTGCGTATAATGGATCCTTCCCCGGGACCCCGCATGGTGGAAGCTTCGTGCACCAGGCTGCCCTTTTACTTTTTCATTTTATTATCTATTGGAAACTAAGTTGCTAAACTACTTCTTATTGATCTGTTTTTTTTCCTTCTTCTATGCCCCATTTTTCTTACTCTTGGTTTTTGCTAGGTGATCGTAGGCCCTACGACATTTACCATCAGATTAATATGTTATGGTACACAATCTTTTTGATAGCGTTGCTACCTTATTCTGTCTTTTTCTGTTGCACAAACAACCATGCGTTTTGGGAAGGTTTTATTTTATATTTGTTGTAATTTGTTTCTTTTATTATTGAGGTTCAGGCCTGGTTTGCTTGGCAAGGATAAATATGAGTTTGCAAAGAACTATTGCTCTGTCAAACTTGTTCAAGGCTCTCAAGGGACCTTTTTTAAGGTACCTCACATATTTACTGCTGTCAGATCTGTAATTCCGTGTTTTCTTGAAACTTGCGGTTATCTAAATTGTAAATGTTAGTAGTATGGGTGTTCTAAGTATGTGTCAATGTATGAGTAAAAAATCTAATCTCAAAAACTATTGTTAAATTTACTCTAATGAACAATCAACAGATCTTTTCACTAACTTGTGGAGAGAAGTACTAGTTTGATTATGTCAAACAAGTTTCAACAAGAATCCTTGTAGTCATTACCATGAGACAGTGCAGAATTATTGCGTTATGCAGCACTATTTTGTAGCTGCTAAGTTTACTATCCTTTATGTTTTCATGTTTTGGTTATTGTGATATTACCCCACACAAAATATTCATGCAGGACTTCTCAAAGGGCATCAGATTGGGGGAGCTTAATATATTGCTCAGGCAGACTGTTATGGTTTGTTCTTAACCAATCTATTTGATGTTGTAATTTTATAATCTTCATTAGATGATTCTTGTCTGGATAAATAATAGTAAACAACATCTACAGCTGATGCTTTTAATTTAACATAATATTCTGAGGTTGAAAATTATGGTGCCTGCATTTCTCTTGCTACAATTTTTGCAAAAACTTGTATTTTGAAAGGCTATAATGGATTGACCATAGTCATTCATTGTATTGTAAATAAGTTCAGTTTTCCACTTGTTATTCTCGAACAAAATCCTCGACATGGTTTTAAAAATTGAGGTTAACGCTTATGTTGATCTAAGTGAAGCAGGCGACATTGCATCACTTAAACCCATAATTGAGGGTGTAACGAAACTACATCATCTGGTTGAAGCACAAATCCTAACCACTTAATTCCTAGTGGGGGACAAACCATTGCTTGGAATGACATTTCAAACTTTTGTTGAAGCAAAATAAATTCTGACTTGCAAATTGTTAGATGATGTGGATGTGTTTATTCGAAGTGTTTCATGACTATATTAAATACATTGAAGTTGACAATTGTTTTTGAGATTTTCACTATCACCCAGTGGGACTTGATTTATAATTTTGTGTGACAAGCTGGGTATGATGGGAGTTTATGCTTAGCATGAGGGGTTTCATAAATAATTTTTGTAGAATATATTGTAAATATAAATAGGATTTAGATATTATGGGCAGATTTTATTTAATTTATTTCATTTCATAATTAAGTAGGGAAGAAATGTATAAATAAACAATGATCTTTATGTACAAATTCATTCAAGAATTGAGAAATAGAAGACTAGTTCTCTCTTTCTCATCTATTTCAGCAATTTGCAATTTGCCATTGAATCATTTTGTCATAAAGGATACTTCCGACACAGTAAGCTATCAACCATCTCTTTTTTAAACGCAGCAAATTTTCGACAATCCTAGTTTTGTTTTCGCCTAACTATGTCAATCACTAATGTTTCCGTCGGAGTCGAAGACTCGTATATCACTAGCCAGAGTATTAAATACCGAGTCGTGCCGCGCGATACGGGTGGAATTTATCGTTCCGTCCGTCGCCCGGCACGGTATAGGTGGCCGCCGAGCCGCAGAGGCGTTACGTGGCCTTCGCGACCACCGCGGAAGCTTGCGCGGCCTCTGCGGAGGATGCAGAGGTGTCCTACAGCCTCTGCGGGGGCTATGGTGGGGTCGTGGCGGCGATCCGCAGCCGTGCGAGTGGACGACTAGTTTAATTAAAGTTACTGTTTAATAATCAACTCCTCAAACTATCATTTAAACTATACACTTAATAATCAAAACTATATAATTTAATAATCAACTTTTAAACTATAGTTTAAATTATAATTAAATCAATTAAAATTTAATAAAATTATCTTATTAATTTAAAAAATATTTTATA
>JBAMHZ010000112.1:3761907-3774548 GCA_037177395.1 Alpinia galanga | reverse complement strand
CCTGAGATTGAAGACAAGCAATCTGAAAGAACTCAACTCTCCATGTCAATACCCATGGCTTCCTCAAAATTCTCATCATCTGCTTCGCCAAACAACAAAAATATTACACTCTCACCCCTTACACTGTCCCGGGAATATGATCTGACTCGGGAGGATTCACAGATGTGCATGTTGAATGAAGTGAGTCAAAGAAAAGCAAGTTGGATACCAATCCACTGGGAAGGCTCCATGGGTGGACCTCTAGGGGAGGCCCTTACAAACACCAACAGCAAGCTGAAGGATCAAAGCAAGAATTCATCATCATCACTGAACCTCATGAATGAAGGCCGGGACTCGGGCACCCAAATGCAGTCCTCTCCATCGGGTGTTCTGCATAGAACTTCATTTGGCTCCCTTACCAGCAGCACAGGGAGTAGCGCAAGGGCAGAGAACAAAAAGACAAACCGAGGCACTGGGAGTTTGTGCAATGAATTGTTGGCCCAGCTTTTGTAGGTCCTTCCGACCATTGCTTAACTGTAAGATCTCGATCTGAGCTGCAATTCTGAAAGACGAGCAGTGGAGGTAGGAAATTACAAGTGTATGCAGTGTTTACTTAAATGCACCATGGAAGTTGGTAAGGCTTGAAAAACTTGATTTGGTTATGTGGTAAAATTTATGTTCACTTTCCCTCTCCTAGTTTTTCTACTGTGATCCTTGTCAGTGAAGTATTTGGATGGCTCCAATATTTGCATTTTATAAAACTGGAGCCGGACTAATTAGCTTGTAATATTGGTGGATCTATAATTTGATAAGTAGTGCCGTGTGAAACATAAACCTTTATTCAAGGGATTGCAGCATCTGTAGTTTATGCCAACCTTTTGTTTTGCAAGAACTGGAAGCCAGTTCAGGAAGCAACGACTTATTGATGGCTGAAGCAGCGATTAGTTGACTGTGATCTGGTAAGTAAACAAAACCAGGTAATGCATCTTGAAAGAGGAGAAAGTAGAATCCATATTTACTAGGAACACTTGATCATGCAAAACAGCATTCTATAGAACTTGAGTACGATGGTTGAACCCAGAAGTTACTACCTGCACCATTAGTTGTCGGCACTATTGAAAGGTTCATGCAGGGTCACGAACATGGCGAGAATTAGTGCAAACGATGTATTCATTTTCAGTGGGACGATCCAAAAGCTGTATGCATTTAGTGGCTACAAATTGATGTCTCTACTGTTCAAACTTGAAAATTCACCTCATCTGTTGTTCGTGATATGTCGCCGAACAGTGACAGGCTCTGGCGCAAATTTGTGTTGGAGCAGTGGAGAACAGGGAGCCAAATCTGGAGGCAATTTATGGTCCAACTGTAGAATTAAACAGTGGGCTCACCATAATTGTAGCTTCTTCTCATGCTACGCTTCAACTTAATTGAGTAACCACCAAGTTGCTTCATGTCCAGAGAGAAATAATTCTCTGTACAAAAGTTTTAAAAAAAATGGACCCACGCCATGTGATGTAGGAATTTTTTTTACCTACACAAACGAATTTGAAACATTACAGTGGTAAAGGCTGAAACATTACATGGTATTTACCACAAGAGGGAGACATTCAAGTAATTGTTTAACTAGAAAGCATAGGGTGAAAGTTAAGAACTTACCTGGATGCTTGAATGCAGAGATGTTTCCTGCTGTCTGCATAATGCTGAGTAGAGAACATTCAAATGAACCATTCAATGTTGGAATTCATAAGTTGGTCGTTCAAAAAAAAAAAAATTTAACTGATGAGCTGAATTTAAATGAGTGCAAGGATAAAGAAAAAAGTACCATGAGCAAAACATACTCGTAGAGAGTGAAGTGAGTTTGGAATAAATACACATTAATTTGTAATTAATGAAATCCAATATGATGTCCTAAACAAAGAGAACATGCACCGACATTAACATAAGGAATGCATGAAGAGAACTTAACAAGAATATGTGAACACTTCATCAATAAGCCATAAAACCATTTAGAATAAAGTAAAAATGCCTCTTGCTACTTAGCCATCGCACGGAACTTTAAGAGCTTTCATTTTCTCAGACATTTCCTTTAATTTGGTGTGAAGGGCTACTTGTAACCCTGTCTTTTCTACAAATGCCAAGCTAAACCGTTGAATGTCCTCTTTAAGTTCCTTCAGCTTCTGCTTTTCTTCATTCAATTTGCTAAGCAACTCCTCTTTTTCAGCTCTGATCTGCTCCTTCTCTTGTTTGGACAAGGAGAGAGCTTCAAATAGAGAAAAGTTTTCCTCTTTGAATAGGGTGCATTCAGTTTCCATGATGTTATATTTTTCCCTTAATGCTTCTAGTTGTTGTTTGATGAAGTCGCATTCAGTTGCCAAGCTATGACATCTTTTACTGCCTGCGTCTTCATTCAATACTGGTTCCTTCAGGAAAAATTCAATTATTCAGACTGCATATCCACATCAAAAATTGAAACTCTGTTCTGTTTAATTAAAAAAACAAATAATTTTTTAAAAAAAGAAACTCCTATGACAGTTATACAAGGATGATTCACGAACATATAGGCAATTAATACATTTTCAGCAAGGAATTAATTGTCTATGTGGATAATTTTACAAAAAATATAACATTACATGTTATAAATTTTAAACCTTGAATATCTATTTCAAATTATAAACTTTGATGGTGAAAATATTTCTACTTTAGTTAGATCTGAATTTTTGTTAAAAATTCAAATATCTGAGCCTCATGATTAATTAACAGTTTAAAACCTTTCTATATTTAGTTATTTTGTATTTTATACTGAGAATTCAATTTCAAGCTTAAATAACAAAAATATCTCCATTTTTAATTAATTGCGAATTTAAATTACGAAATGCATTTAATACAATTTTAAATTTGTCCAGAAAAATTTTATTTGTTTCTAAAACCTTATATTATAAATAAAGCGCCTTTCCCTAAATAATTGTTCATCACGATGGGAAAAGGTTGGGGGGATTGACTTCAAATTGCAAGTAGGATTTATCCTTTTATGATGCAGTACTTGTCCTTCATTTTATCTCATTGAATAGATTTTGGCATCAATGCTTATTTCATATATCCCTTTTATTATCTTTATTTGATTGTTGATCTTGGTAACCTTACATTATCACCTAAATGACTTGGTAAAATTTGTCATAAATTGCCAATTTTAATATGCATTTAATCAAACCCGAAGCATAAACGACTTAATTTGTTTCATTTTTCAAAATTTATGTACTTAATAGAATTAATCCCAGAAAGTCACTATTGGAATTCATCTATTTGACATTGTTATTATTATATTTCATCATCTGTATATAACATATAATCAAGTTGAATTGTTAGTGTATAATATTTAATCTAATTAATTTGTTCTATTGCATGTGACTGATTATGTTGACCAAGTAATTTGTATAGGGTTCTTATGAGCAATTTTATAGAATTGATAAATCAAGATTAGGTGAATTTAAACCACGTTGTGATAAATTTTCATTTCTATATTAACTTAAATATTTAAAAATCAAGTTTTTGTAACAGAACCTAGTTTAAGTGTTTATAGTAATTACTTTATTGTTTATACGCCTAACTATTTAATTGATGTATTTTTCTTTAATTTAATGGGGATGAATAGTAATTTTATACTGATTTTGATTTCAAAAGATTTAAAGTAAATAATAATGTTTAGTCAAACTTAGTTAATAATGACTCTCATAAATACATGAATAAGTTTTTTCAAGCTATTTACTAGATTTTGTTAATTTAGATTATGGCTAAGTATAAATTGTAGAAAAGGATTAGAAATAATGAAACCGTGACATATAGATTCAGAGGCTAATAAATCATCCATCATAGTTTAATGATGTAGTAATTTATTTTGTATGACAAGAAGTTAAATCACTTTTTTTTGTTTGTATACTATCTTGTTCTTAATAACCAATTCTATATCCTTAACATGGTAGATTCAAGCACTAATATTACCCCAAGATGTGGGGAACCAAGACTTGTAGAATATGTTACATGGAGAATGTGGTAAGTACACTAGATGAATTTTTGTCACACTGTGGTAAGTACACCACTCCCATTGAATGGGGAGGTTCCTCCATAGGCCACTATAGATATCTTGGTTTACATTCTATACTCCAATTATTACCTTATATAATGCACCACTATTGCTTTGCATCACTCCTTTATGTGTACTCTTAGTTACTTCATATCATCCAATATTTGTTATATAATTTCTTTGACCTTGACTTAAGGAAAACTCTTCTTAGCAGTTGTGCTGGCCCTAGTTGCATAAGTTATTTTTTAGATTCTAGAAAGTGACCTAGTGAGCTCCTTGTAAAGAAGAGCAAGTTCATATGAGAAGCAGTTGTTATCTTATTTCAGTTTACCTTATGTCGTAATTCCATAATCACTTGTTTTTAGATTTCTTAAGCCTTTCTAATTGATTTGTTTAAAAAACGAATTTGCCTTTATCATGCTCTTGATGTCTACATGTCTTATGTGACAGCAATGGTTGTAATATCCTGACACACAATAGAAGGCGCATTGGGAGCGACATTACAGCAGTTCAATTTTGGCACAACACAAATATAGAAGAAAGAAAATTCTGAATATTAAACGTAAGCCAGTTAGCCTAAATATGAAAGATAAGAGTAAGGTAAAATGTCCACTTACATGTGGCATATCTAATGATGGCAATGGCTGGCATTTTATATCCGGTGTCAATTGAAGCAGATCAAGATCAGTGATACAACCTTTGTTCAGTTGCATCCAAAGATCCTCATCGGCTGTGTTGCCAAAAGCTTCAAGGGTAGGACTTGAATCAAGTTCCATGAAGCAACTTGTCCGTTTCATGACAAAATCATCTCCCACTGCTTTAAAAGTGGGAGTTCTGAGTACACACCGTTTTGACACACTTGTATCATCAAGCTTGATTACTGAGCTTTTTTTTGGCTGCAGAAGTTCAGATGCGAAGTTGATCAGTGTCAATCTACTGAATCATCAATTTGATAGGTGCTGAGCAATATTTAGAAGATTAATCTGATTGCCTGAATTGAAACTGAAGCATAATCTGAAGTAGAGAGGCTGCTAAGATCTTCTAGCTTCTTTTGTTGATCCTTTAGGCAAAGTTCTAATGCTGCACGCCTTTTTCTTTCTTCCTCAAGTTCCATTGCTAGTTTTTCACGTTCTAATTCAGACTGGTGGGAAATGAATTGAGAAATAAGATCAATTTAGCTAAAACAATGAACTCACACTTCCAATAAAAATTTAAAGTTTTTAAACATATTTTGTGGCTAAATGAAAGCTTCATACCTTGTGCATATCATTCCGTTGCTTCAAGATGACTTGTTCCAATACTTCTGAATGAGAACCCTGAACATATAATGTATAGACTATATGTTTGGAGCATTTTGATAATAACTAATATAAGTGAAATAGGACCTGTAGTTTTTCCCGTAATTCTTCAATCTCTTGTTTTTGTCGTTTTAGTAGAGCAGCATCAGTTAAAATCTATATGACCAAAAGCACTTAGCAACACACATCTAACAAGGTCTACAAAGGTGTACAACATAATTCCTCAAATATGCTTCATATTATGATTGGCCTACAAGCTATAAGAAACAATCTATACAAAAAAACACAGAGTTTATTATGCATCCTAATGCTTTCCCATACAATTAGCCCATTCAAACTGTTCTGAACAAATATGAGTTTGAAGTTACTAGCATCTAACTATCAACAAACAGGTAGTTGATCAAACCAAAATTGAAAGACCAACCTCATTCACTTGGACACAATTTGTGATTCGCTTGGCTCTGCTTGCGAATTGCAGTGTCCCTCTACTTTCCTCTATGTGAACCTACAGTTATCAATTAAAAACTAATGATATGGAGGAACATTGAGAACTTCAGGAAAGTTGTATTAGGAACTACCTCTTCTGGTGCAACTGTACAAATTATAGAAGTTTTTGAGTTGCCACCAAGAGCCGGTTGAAGAATGCGGGTCAACTTACTATCACGATATGGAATGTGCCCCCTGTACAATTAAAAAGTCACCTTAGACACCATTTAGAATAATCAGTAACATTTGTATGTTCCATTAATTAGATTATTCAATACTTAAAACTGAATTAATTTAATATTAGGAGTATAATCTATTACAAACCTTTTTATGATGAGTTACTAAATGAAAATAGTGAAACTATGAAGTTTTCAAGAAAGTATCGAGACATTAGTTTATGTTGCCTAGCAATGCTTATCCTTTTATATATAGAGCTACAAATTTGGTCGAGATGGTAAAGGTTGCTGCCAATGGGTTTGAAACCTATCTTCATTGAAACAGGGCTTGCCATATAGAAATTTGTCTATATTTCTAGACAAATTTTGTAAAGAAACTAAAAATCTTTTTTGGATTATGAGTATAAACTATAGAGTTATGACATGCGATGTACCGTCATAAGAAATCAAAGACAACTCAAAATTCACAATCCAGTTTCCATTATAATGAAATAGGGGAACAATCAACTAGTTAGAAGTTGGAGTACCTTTGTTTTCCACTCTCACTGAGTTTGTTGATCACATTACCAAGAATCATTAAGCTCTTATTAATGTGTTTGCCCTCCTTCAGTCTAGCTCCTCCTACGCCTGTTTTTGCAATCCTCTCTGAGCCAGCTAAATCTACCAAGTTCTGTAAAGGCAAAGCATAAGGTTTGCTTTCGGGGTGATTGCATGGTTTTGGACCTGAAACAGAAGAAGAAACACACCAGAACTGATACACGAATAGCATCTGCATTTGATACATCTCCAGATTTCATGGAATCTCTTGCACTGCTCTCAATAACCTAACAGGATTTCATTTTTTAATAAACTAACAACGGGGCATAATATTGACCGACAAAAAGACATAATAGAAGTACAAATTGTAGGTTCCGTACCATCCTAAATATTGTATGTGATCTGCTGCTCCTGGCATTCATGTTAGTTTCACCGAAATGCCTATTTTCTGCAACCAAAATGTGATATTCGCACACAAAAGCCATATAAATTATTGATTTAATTTAGACACGACTCATTTTATAAACCTTCTCCGAGTTTGAGTAGTTCAATCACTTGTTCAGAACTGTTCACAATTTCCTCTCGTAGACCCGCCACGTAGATTCCTCGCTGAACGCAGAATGCGAAACGTTTTAGACTTTTAGCAGACAAATAGGCATTTATATCGTGAATCTCTCTTATGCAGCAACTCTACCTCCAGGCTTTCATGAATTGGGAGTTTCAGGTTTCCCAGCGACAGTAGGTCATTAATCTCTTCATTGTAAATCTCCATATATGATACCCTAATCAAGAACTCACGGTCCGTAGTCTATTTTCCCAGAAAAAGCGTCACTTTTTTACTTATTTTTCTCGAAACGAAACGTAACCTAACTGAGAAACAAACCGAATCACATACCATCGCGATTGTATTAAATACATCCTTGACGGCAAGAGGGATGATTCCGGGATCCTCTTCCGAGCCATTCATGGTGAAAGTTTTTCCGCTGCTCGTCTGCCCATAAGCGAAAGCAGTCCCTGCAAGCCAAATTGATGAATCGCCAGTACTGGCGGAAGAATGAGGACAACTGAACTCACCGTTGAACCCATTGATGGCAGCACGGATGATGGATTTAATGAGGGGATCATAAACCATCGTGTTGCTATAGCTCTGATCAAAAACATAATCTGATCGCAGGAAAAGAATAATAATCAGAAAGAAAATCAGGTGAAATCGGAGACGACGAAGGAAGACAGGGTGATTCACCGAAAGCAAAGGAGACGCCAGAGATCGGAGTTCCAAGGGGCCAGTGAAGCGAGATGCGATTATCTTCGACCTTCCAAATCCGATCGGAGGACGGATCGACAGCGGTCGGTGTCGGGGGACGGAAGCGGACGGCGACGGAGATCTGCTCCATAGGAAGGAAATCGAGATCCTTCTCCTCCCTTACTGTGAGTAGTGACGGAAGGCTCCAAGGGCATTTGATGATTTGAATGCGCCTTCAGCGGTGAAAACGTTTGAACTACTTCGCTCTGGATCAGACAGCGATTGGGCCCATATACAGTTATATGGCTTTATGGCCCAACAAAATGGAAAAATTGCTTAAAAAGGTGCTTCTAATTAGCAAAATTATCAGATTGGGATTTTTTTTTGTGTATAAAAACTAATTATCAAAAGAGCCCTCATATTTCCAAATATCTCTCACCTACATCACCGTCCCTGCCTGGCTCTGCGTTGACCATCGTCAAAAACCCAAAGCCTGTAAACAGAGGCTCGAACTCCGGCGAGAGGAGAGCTTCGCCGGATTTGATAATTTGTAAATATAATATGCTCTTTGGACGAAAAGATCCCAAAAAATGACACCTCGTTTCATAGTTGATAATTAGTGAGCTCTTAATTTTTGTCCGTGCTTGACAGTTTACATCTTTCCTAAACTCCGTCAGCCTGTTTGATTAGGCAGATGGTGCCGGCATCGTGAACTTTTGTCCCGATGGAGATCTCCATGCACAGAGCAAGGCACACAGACATGATCACCATGGTTTTGGCACTCGCATACCTCACCACTTGCTGCCCTCTCTCCATAACCTCCTCACGATTCACGGGAACGCCTCTGCTCGCTGCGTCAAACACTTTCCATGGAAGCAAGGACCTCGTGGACTCCATGGCCACCCGGTGAAGTAATCTACTGTTGTCCTCTATTGGCGTTGTTCCGTGATCAGAATTCACAGTGTGCCATGTCCTCACCAGGGTCGCCACGGCTCCATTGCCCACGGCGACCAAGACATCCTTCATCTTAGCCTCGTGCATGGGGTTCGTAAGGGCGGTGAACAAGTCGTCGACGGCGTTTGTCTTCGTTCTTAGCTCGAGGTACGCTGCGGCCACGGCACCCACGATCTGCTCGACGAAATGCTCCGCGAGCTCTTTGCAGGTATTGTCGTCGCGGAGCATGGCAACCCACCTCGAAACACTACTCTCGTCTGATCTCCGGCATAAATCAGTAGAAGAGATCAAGCTCGATGACAACTCCCTCGCGAAGCTCTCGGTGACCTCCGCTGCGAAGCCTGACGGGGCGCTAGAGAAGAACTTGTCCAGAAAGCATTCGAGGAAGGTAGCAGAGCCAATTCTCGATTCCGGCTCCAAAGACTCGGCCTTTCCGGCGGTTAGCTCGGCTGACCGGAGCCCCCGAACGATTCCGGCGGTGAGAGCCTCCGAAGCGCTAGAGATCGCGGCGAAGAACTCCGACGCACGCGCGAGCTTGGCGATTTGCCGCAAACTGGCTGGGACTTCTGCGGAACCAGACCAAAGGAAGCGGCTCAAGTCGGAGGAGACGAGGCTGATAGCCGCGGCGGTGGAAGAGGCGGCATCAGCGACAGAGGTCAACGCTCTGGCGAGCCTCGCGAGCTCTCTCCGCCTGCGCGCGACGGAGGGGAGGTGGTAGAACTTGTAGGCACCGCAGGCAGAGACTCCGGCAACCGCAGCGAGGAGGAGGAGGAGGCGGCGGCGCGGCCGCCATCCTCGCCGGGAGGAACCGAGCCCTGCCGCAGCGAGCGATGGCATGACGATGGACGAGGTTGCAGCGCTGACTTGACCTGGCGCAGTAAAATAGTTAGATTCTGAATCTTTCTGAAATGAGAATCACGACGTTTTTTTTTTGGCATTGACGTTGACTAAAGTCAAGTTTCAAATGGAATTGCACTGCGACGCAAGAGACGAGCAATTTCGTTGAAAAATCTTCAATTTTTCACTGAAAAAAGGGGGGAAAAAAGGATCAATTTCTGTGTTCGATTAATTGGAAATTTGTTTTGATTGAAATTACTGGAATTGAACGATAAATGTTTTAAAACAGAAGAGTCAATGCAATTAAATGCTGCGCGGGACCATAAGAGGTGCATGATTAATGTCCGCTCCGCATAAATCTCTCTATGAGCCCATTATGGTGTATAAAAAGGCCCGTTTCGGAAAACGAACTAGGGCTCAGTGGACCGCTACTTTGAGGCCCGGATCCATTCCCTGGCGTTGGCCGCCGGAGCTCCTCCTCTTTCGGCTCTGAGATTGAGCGAAGGGATCACGGATCCAATGGAAGGGGAAGGTTTGGGTGGGGATGGAGGCTCTGGGGACCTCGAAGAATCCGCCGCCTCTATCGAGAAGAAGGATTTCAGGAAAGGGAAGAGGAAGAGGTTTCACCAGGCGCTTCTCAATCTCTACCTTCCTCCTTCGCCTCCGCAGTCGCCGCCACTTCGACTGCCTCAGGTAATCTCTTTGGCCACCTCTTCACTCTTTCGATTTTCTTTTTCCGCGTAAGCGAATTTTGACGCTTGTAGTCTAAATAATTGCTGTCGTTCCGCCAATTTAAGTGTTTTGAATTTTTTTTTCCCCTTATTTTTTAATGTTATATTAATATCCAAGCAGGAGTAGCTTCAGTTCTTTCTGAGACTAGGATGCCCTAATCATAGATTTGTTATCACTGATCAGAGAATTCAATGCAAATTTCTCTTGGCCTGCGTATCGCACCCATTTCTTGCTGTCCATTTTATACCATGTTTTTGGTTTTGTATTTAAGTATATACACGGTGAATTATGTGTAAGTTAATCTTCTGTATCGAATTACAATGATTCAGATATATTTGGATTGAAATTTTACTTTCCTGAAGTTAATATTTATCATTTACTTTTCTCTTTTACTTTATGAAGTATTGATATATACAATCAATCTTTTATGTAAAGAATTAGTTGATGCAAGTGTAAATAAGTACAGAGTTGAATCAGGAATTTGTAATAGTGATGAAGTACATTCCCATGATTAGTGATGTGGCCACAAAATGAGTTCAATGACGTGATAAGTTTCATCTGATTGACCTCAAATAGTTGAAGTTCATAATCTGTTTGTTTTTGTTATATTATTGTAAATCTGTCTTTTGAGAAGTTACCATTTGGCACATAATGAGTTCATAATTAGTGTTCTACTTGCCATTTATCGTAAATAAACTTTCATTAATTTTGAGTGGATAAAGGAAGTGTTATTCCAGACTCAATGTGAAGATGTCTCAGAAATTATTAGAGCTCATGGTTTTCGTTTGGAGGAGTCAAACTAGAGCTTATAGTTTGATTGTTATCAACTGGTGTTATCGAAGGCAGGTTAGTTGAGTTTGTTTCCAGTGACCATTGTATTACATGTGTTTGGATGTATCGTGTTGCTCTAGCGTATCATATTGCTCTAGAAGTCTAGACCAGAGTCAATGAGCAGATTGAGTTTGGATCAAAGGGAGATATAATTGACACCATCAGGTTTGACTTAAGTAATACCAGACACAAAGCTCCCACTAATGCG
The DNA here is from genome assembly GCA_037177395.1 of Alpinia galanga. NCBI lineage: Eukaryota > Viridiplantae > Streptophyta > Magnoliopsida > Zingiberales > Zingiberaceae > Alpinia > Alpinia galanga. The sequence goes on along the minus strand of JBAMHZ010000112.1, from coordinate 3,763,189 downwards.
GGGTTTTAAGAAAGCATTTATTGTATGCAGTCTTATCCTTTTGTTTCAAAGCAGACTAAGGCTGCTTACTATAAGCTTCCAATAAGCAATTCCAAGTCTATTGTAATGTAGAGTTGAATTTTATTCCTTTATTTCCATCTTTGAACTTGATTTTGGATACCATTTAATCTGTTTCCAGTTTTTTAATCATGGATTCCTAAGCTGATCCTGTTCACGTTTGACCAAAGTAACCTTTCAATTGCTTGTTGCTGAAGGATGCAAATACAAGAATTTGAAGAAGATAGGATACAACTTGTGACTGTAACTTCTTCATTCTACCACTTCCTACAACCAATTTATGCAGTTGTCACAAAAAATAACTGATTAACTACTCCAAGGCACCAAATTGATGCAATCTTGAAATACAAATAGCATATGCCAAATTTTCTTCTTTAGTCTTTTTTTATATAATCTTTCAGACTTCCTTAGCCCTCTCGGTCTTATCTCTGCTGCTAAATAACACCAATATTTGAGCTCTGTTTGCCTTCATTACTAAAATTACACCCTTGATAATCTATGACAGATACCTATGGATGAGCTAGTGCCTTTTGTTTGTGGGGATTTGGATTCAAATTTCCACCAAGGTAACTGGGTGTACTACAATTTACAAGCTATTTGTTGGTTCTTGTTGTCTCACTTCTAGCTCATTTGCTTTTGCAGATGTAGATAATGACAGAAGTGAAAGCTCTCAGGCACTTGCAGATGACCTTGAACCCAGTAAACTCACGAGGGCTCAGAGAAAGAGGCTTAGGAAAAGGAAGTTGAAGGAAACTGCTTCAGTGGGAAGAAAAATCATTGGACCTTCGTTGCCATCCAATGTCCAATATGTGGACGAACCTGCAAAAAGGGCATTGCGTCAGAATGTTTGCGAACCTGAATGACTAACATAACAAAAAGTTCCTTTTATGATAAGTACAGCTTGTTGTATTAACTGATTTTCCGCCACCGGATTCCTAAATCAATTGCGTTTTCAAGTTCTGCTCGAGTGATCTATCTCGGCCACCCTCGAACAACTTATAAGCAAACCTTAAAGGACTCATGCAAACTGACGAACAGAGGACATCGACAGTCCGAATTTGCTCTCAAAAGAACAAATTGGGGACTCAGAAGAGCACGGCTTGAGGTGTTCTTGCGCAACAGTGAAAAGAGTGACGAACTAGGGAGGATGACATTGGCAACAGCAGAAAAAAACAAAAAAAGGTATGAAAAGACGTGAATATTCCAATAACTTTGATCAAACCAT
>JBAMHZ010000112.1:3738820-3750784 GCA_037177395.1 Alpinia galanga | reverse complement strand
GGCCTAAGCCCTCATGGTTTTATTTTTGGGCTCTACCCAAAAGGCCTCATACCAATGGAGATATCTTTATCTTATAAACTCATGATCTTTTTCATGTCTTACCAATGTGGAACTTTGATTATACTCTCAATACTCCCAACAGGCATGACCTAGAAAAAAAATGTCCTACTAGGATACCTAATGGGTAAGGGTATAAATGTAGTGGTAGAAAACTTAACTCTAAGCTCATCGGTAGAAAATCTACTGTATGTACTAGGAGTTCTAGAGGTACCAACCTCGGGGGTTTTTCTCTTAATCCTAAAACATTTACAAATATAAAAGATTAAATAATTAAAATAAATAAAAAAAGAAATACTAGTTTAGTTTTATACCTCGACATTGTAGCGTTGATCTAAGTGGGAGGACTTGAAACTTAGGGAGTTTTTGGAAGAGGTTTGGAGGGTTTTAGAATTAGTTTGGGGCACCCTAAACGTCTTCCCCCTACCCATATTTATACTACTTTTCTGGGTGCTCGGAAGGGTTTCGGGTGCCTAGAAGAGGTCCAGGTGCTTAGAAGCGAGCGGTTGGTCGATCGATTTTGACTCGGTCTCCTGGAATGGATACAGGCGCCTGGAATTAATCTGGGCGCTTGGAAAAGAATTTATTATTATTATTATTATTTTTTAAGTTCATGAAAACGCAACTAAGTGCTTGGGTAATCAATCAATTTGAAAGATTTAAGTAGTATTCATCTCACCCTTTCTACATGATCGGCCATGTTATTCCAATAGGTGTTGTGAGATGACTTAGTATTGATTTAGAATTAATTGACCTTGTGTTAGATTCAAGTTTGATTCTCAGTTAATTAAGTGTATAATTCGAAAGATGACTTTCAGGTCGTAGTGAGGCATAGAGACCTTCTTTGATCGGAACAACGACTACTTTCTTAGAGAAAGCCAGTTCAAGAATTTGTACACTTAGTTTACCTTTGAATCAAACCTTGGTATTACTAGTTTAGGAAGAATTAAGATAGCTTTGACTTGATTCACTTAGCTAAGGGCACTAAGAAAGACACTCTTTGTCAATCTTAAATATATTTAGATTAAGCTTCACAAGCTTACTATTATCTTACCGCAACCCAATCCTATGTTATCAAGGTTAATTAATTCCTTTTTCTTACTAATTAAGTTGCTAAATTATTACTTGCAATTCAAATAAAATAAAAAGAACTAGAGTAGCAATCAAGTAATCATGCATACATATTTAGTATTGGCTCCCCCTAAATCATTATTCCAATAGTATTTGTTTACATAATGGATTTGATACTTAGAAACCCAATATTTAGTTGAATCAATTTGTTTAACTAAACTAGCCTTAGGGACCTATGCTTGAATTCGTTTATTACTACGATTAGTAATTAAAAGAAAGGATCTATTTGTTGATTTAGCTTTGAATCCAAGTTCGGTCTTGTTGTACGTAGCTCTTTGAGACCAAAACACCATGTCTAGACACTTGAAACCTAATGTGAACTTTTCCAATGTACCTTTAAGTTCTTGAACTTATCCTTTCAAGAAGGAATTTTCTTCCTTAATTTTTTGGACTTAAGTTGAACTTCTTTTTTGAATGTGACTAGTTGAAGAATTTAGGTTAGTCTTTTCTTTAAGGATTTCGACTTCCTTAAGTAAAGATTCGACCTTTAAATTGGACTTAACTAATTTCCTAGTTAGATATGTAATCATTTCATATAATTTCTTAACTAAAGATGGATGTACCTTCAAAACTGGATAGGGATCCGGGACTTGGACTTGGACTCAGTTTCAGACTTGTACTCTGATTCAGATCTTGTCATGAGCGCAACTTGTTCTTCCTCGTTGGACGTCTCATCCCACGTAGCTTTTAGTGCCTTCTTGGATTGGTGACGTTTTGATTTGGTATTTGGGTAGTCCGCTATGAAGTGTCCCTTCTTGTTGCAGCCGTAGCAAATACCGTTTGATTTTGGTTTGGATTTCTGATTTGAATTTGCTTGCTTGTCCTTCACTTGTTTGTTTGTTCGCCGTCTTCTTTTCATCAATTTACAAACAAGGTTGGCTAGTTCTGAGGCCACGTCATCTTCTAACTCAGTGTCGGATTTGTCTTTGCTTTTTTTCTGACCTGCAAGTAAAGCAACACCTTTCTTGATTCGAGCTGAGTTAGTATGTTCATGCAATTCAAATTCAGCAAATAGTTCGCCTAACCTAATTTTAGATAGATCTTAAGACACTTTGTAAGCATCAATTATGGATGCCCGCAAAGTAGTTCTCGGAAAAGACTTAAGTGTGTACCTGATGACATCTTGGTTTTCGACATTTTATCCGCTGGAGTGGAGTCTCTTTAGAATTTCTTGGATCCTCGCATGGAGTTGACTTGCCGATTTACCATCCTGCATTTTTATGTTGTACAATTTATTGAGTAGTAAATCACGCATATTTACTTTGGTATCGGAGGTGCCTTTATAGAATTCCTTGAGTTTGTCCCAGAGGTCCTTTGCGCTTATGAACGGTCCGACTCAATTGAGCTCTTCTTTTGATAAGCTGTACTGTAGAATTTGTGTAGCTTTTACGTCGGCTTCGATTGACGCTTGACTCCGGTAGTCCACTTGTCGAATTCTAAAGGTTCTCAGAGATTATCAGTAGGCAGATTGAATCTAGTTTGAATTACAATTCACATTTTGATTTGAGTCTTTAAAAAGCATTCTATCCAGATTTTCTAGTATCCAAAGTCGTCTCCCTCGAAGAAGGGAGGTTGAGCGGTACTGTAGCCTTCTTTATGGGCCATTTAGTAAAACCTTGACAAAACACAAACGATAAAAAGGTACCAAGACTTGGTCTTGGATTAGTAGCGAGGGATAAAAATAATAAATGAGAAAAGAATTAAAAAAACAAAATAAAAAATGCTTGATTGGTGGTTGCACCGAATCTGAGTGCCCTTGCTCTGATACCAATTATAGAATCGAGTAGTTCGCTAAAGGGGAGGTGAATAGCAAAAAATACATTTGGTTTTAAAATGAGTTTAAAATGCACTGGAAATTAAGCAAACAAAAGAACACAGGGAAATACAAGATTTTTACTTGGTTTACAGCAAAAAAAGTTGCTAGTCCAAGGCTCGCGATCCTTGATCGCTTTACAATGGACAATTCACTAATTTGATCTCTTTCTCGTTGGAGATAAGAGACACGAGTACAATAGAGAAGAAGTAAGGAACGATAACAACCTTATCGTCTTTAAGCAATTTAAGTACAAGAAAGAAAAATAGAAACAAGAATACCGACAAAAAGATCGACGAATAGTAGTTAGGTCGGAGTTGTAGCTCAGATGGCTTTTTGAATGTGGAAGACGATAGCACAACACTTGTAAAATTGATTGTAGGGCTCTCTGGTCGAGGTCTTCTTTTATAAACCATCTTGGTCATATCGATCCTAGTTGACTGGTGTTTATACTGTTCTGGATGCCCAGAACTGATCTGGTCGTCTGGAAGGCCGATGTGCCTAGTTTTTTGACTTGGTCTGTTTGATTTCGTCTATATTGTTTCGGTCGCCTGGAAGCCTTCCGGTCGCTCAGAATTCCGGTTGACTAGAAGTTCATCTGGTCGCCTGAAACTTCTTGAGAAATAGATTTTTATACAGAATATCCCTGCAACACAAAGATTAGCACAATAGTATATAAAGCTAAATATGATCAATAGTCATACCAGCTATCAAGTCTTGATCTTAGGTTTTCATGAAACTCTAGATTGGACCGACGTCTAATCCTCGTAAGAACGCGTCCTCACACTCCACTCAAGAGAAGTTACTTGTTGCCAAATCTTGGTCCACCCAACCATTTGGATTTTTGCTCACCAGATCTTTACTTTAGAGCTTGTTGCTAAACCTTAGTCCTCCGATTATTTAGACTTTTGCCTAGTCCCCTTGATTAGGACTTCCTGCCTGATGTCCACGACTCCCAGGACTTCTGTCTGATGTCCTTGATCCTTAGAGACTTCTGCCAAGTCCCCTGGACCAGACTTCCTTGCCTAGCCTCAACTAGGACTTTCTTGTAACTTTCATGCAATTTTAACTTATATATTAGATCATAAAATCACTTAACTTTTATCTCTTTGCCAATATCAAAACTTAGGTTTGATCATATGGTGTTCCCTGCACCAACATAAAAAGATAAAAAAAAGGAATAAGAAAAAGAAAAAATAAAAATAAATGCTAGTCGCATGGCTTCCTTCACGGCCTTACAAAACTGCATGAGGTTGTGACCATGATTGGAAATCTCGTATCATATTAGGTGAAATGGTCGCGACCATGGCTTACCGAAACTCAATATTACTCGGCACCAAAGTTTAAAATCTTGAGTGATGCTGTAGTTTTAATTTTTGATTGAAAATATACTATTCAAATATCGTGTTGACCCTCCAATGCATGGTATTGGTGATAAATTAGAGGTTGAAGGAGGGAGATAAAACAAAGAAAGGAGACATTGTCTGCGTTGAGTGGTATCGAGTTTCGATAATTTACTGGAATGATAATTTTTGACCGTTTCACCACATGGTACAATATTTAAAATCATACTCGATATGCACAATGTCTCATGTTAAATCTCCTTCCTTCTTCAATTTTAATTTATTATCGGCACCATGCATAGAAATATGGGTACAATACCAGAACAAAATCACTCTAATCGAACATTGAAACTTGGCGCAATTCGAGATTTTAAACCTTGGTCATAGTGACCTTGCAAAGGTCATTGTGAGGTCGCGGCTTCAACTTCAAACCCAGCAGCCAATGTTGGCGTCGGTCTGTAGATGGAACCCTAAATTTTTCCAGTGCCAACCAGCACAGTATAGTATCTTAATCTATGGATGTTAATACCCAAAACTTTTAACTACAATTGACCTAGTCTGAACTCAACATTTCACTTTGGTTCTTCATTGGTTTAACTCTAAATGGTCCAAATCAAGTTTGATTTGGGCTACATTCAAACCCACAACAACCCCTAAACAAAAATCACGCGGGCCAACTATCTATATCACGGCAACTATCTATATCCCTTACCTAGTGTCAAATTAACACCAAATTGAATGTAAAACTCACCTAATCAGCACCTAGATAGCTTGGTTCGGTTGTAAAACCCCTAATTACATCTATCTAACCCCAAGTAAACTTCAAAATATAACATGATTTCTCAATCCTATTTTGGATTTTTACATATTCTTTTTTCTAATATAATGTATAGTGGTAGGAAACGGTTTCCATTCCCTCTAAAAGAAAAAATAAATTATATGTTGTTTGCCATATTTCTTTTGAGTTAATATTTATAAACTAAGAAGGGGAGCCTTGACGCAACGGTTAAGTTGCTACCATGTGACTTTGAGGTTACGGATTCAAGTCACGGAAATAACCTTTTATAAATTAGCATAAGACTGTGTACAATAGACCCTTTCCTAGGACACCCTGCATTGGCGGGAATTTTGTGTATCGGGTTGTCCTTTTTTAATATTTTCAAACTATGAACACTATGTTCAAGAAATTTTTTTTAATGGCTACATGAGTTTGTGAGTTTGTTCATTCTACAAAGCTATTGACATCTAAAGACATGGCCGAAAACTTTGGTACGTCAAAACATAGATTAAAATTTCATTTTATTGCTGTGAGTGAAATATTTTGTTTTGCCTATTAATTGACACATTAAATGTCTTGAAACTAATGAAACCCCTTAATGAAGTGTGAGGTGTAAGTCACATGAGTAACCTAAGCATGTCTTCTTTCGTTTCATGAGGATTCTGTAATGTGCAATGTGAACCTTTTGTAAGCGCATGTCTTCCTATGGGATACCTAGGGCACATAAATCATGAGCTCATCTTCCACCATTTTGCAAGTCTTCTCCGATGCATTTTGTCGTTTCACTAATCTTTTGCAACACATCAAAGGCTTCCCTAAGGTTGCACATTTTGTTCCTCTTCCTCAAAAGGTAAATCTACTCCTCCCAAAGGCTTCCATGATGGGCACACCCTCCATGAAACTTCCTCTTCTCCTTTCTCCATTCTCCCTGCTTCTCTCTAGCATCGGCACTCGGCACACATAGACATTTTAGGTTGACCAAGGATTGAAATGTTGATTTGGCTCGGGATTTTAAACCTTGATATAAGATGAAGTGAGCATAAATAGTTCCACTTGTTTGATTTTTTTTTCCTCTTTAAATAATGTTAAAACTTGTATTACATAGTAGTTTAGTAAATGTTTTCATCATATGCTCTTAAGCATATTATTTTGACTGGCTCTCTAATTAACATGTTATAATGGGGTCTGATGCAAGTAAACCTCGTATATTAACCTCATATATATCACTACTTTTTTATGTTTACTTTAATTGAATGTTATCTTCATTTTTGTTTAATAAATTTAGTTAAAAATCCTTTGATTATGGAATTTTGTTTCTTAATATTTTCCTATTAACTGAATTCTTTATGATTATTCCTTATAATACTTTTTGTTTTTTCATTTGTAAGTTTAATGAACTTCAAGAATGTTACTTACAAAAGAGGCGCCTCAAAGCGAGCCACATACATGGTCAAGAAGAAAAAGATGTAAATGTTAAAGTGAGAGAAGGATACCACGCAGGACTGGATGATTTTCAATCTGTGCTAACTACATTTACAAGATACAGGTTGTAGAAACAATCTTTTCAATTCAATATTCCATGAGTTAACATTTATTGGAATATTCTTTTCATTATCTAACCCTTGTAATGTTATTTATTTATTTTACTTGTCTATTTCTTACATACTTCTTTTGTTTATGTTGTTTTAGTCGGTTACGAGTTATTGCGGAACTTAAACATGGAGATTTATTTCATTCAGCAAATATTGTGTCGAGGTATGTATTTGGTGATCATAGATGAGTTTATTTTTCTGTTATTTTCAACATGATTAATTTCATTTATGGTTTTATCATTCTACATAGTAATCCATACTTTATGTTCACATAGGGCCTTTTAACTCATTAGCTCATTTGTCAATTATCACGTTGGATGTTCAAATAATTAGAAATTATGTATCTTACTCATGCGTTGAGTGAACTTTTCTTAGCTGCACACAATTCCATCAATACCTATATTGTGCCGAATATTGACTATGTTTAGGGGCCACTAAAAACATCACTCGTCCTCACACATCATCTATCTCGTACAGAGCTTGTGCAAAACAGTAAATGAGCAGAAATTAAAAAGGAATCTGAAAAAAGTCATACAAAACTTTGACTCTGCTAGTAGTATCTTGAAGCAACCATAATAGTAGTAATGCTTAACAAATTATCTTAAGTTGATCTAGGTATCCGTGTAAAATACAAATTATTAGTAACATTGGTGGAAAATATCCTACAAAAGAACAATGAATAAGTGAAAAAGGATGGACAAGAATAGATGAAGATGGATGCAATCATGCAATGCGCCACCTCTTAAGTTTATCCATCTATTCCTTGCACAATTTAAGGCTCATGCCTAACAAAAGTTGGGCAAATCAATCAAATAAACCCAAAGGGGTTGATTAGCAAAATGCCAAAATGTTGTGGCCTCTTGTAAAAGTTATCTAGATTAATGGTTAGATACTTACAATGTCTTATAATGGCTCTCATGATCGTTAGTTACGTATTGATGTCCCTTATCATCATGGGCTCATAATCATGCTAGTTATGTGATCTCGAGATAGGCAGCACTTGGCTATCATGCTAGTTATGTGATCTCGAGATAGGCAGCACTTGGCTATCCATGAAGTCACGTAACTGTCATGTGCCATGTAATATTGCTGATGTAATTCCAATTTAAACTTTGACAACCTTGATCGTCACCTGCTATCAATCCTCTATCTCAATGCTTGTAGGGTTCACTAGCTATAAGTGTTAATGACAAGTTCAAGATACTGGAAACAACTTGCATCATATTTTGGCTCATCTTACATGCTATGAATAATAAATTTTTTTAATAAGTTCTTTAGTTTAGCATAAATATTTTTCATATGACATGTTAGGGCAAGTGGCATCTAGTTAGAGTAATTTTTAAATTTGCATTATTAAAACATGGTTTTCAACATTGGTACCCATGGTGGTATTGATATTTGATGTTTCAAAATCATAGGGATCGACTGATTCAAGTGGGATCAAAATCTTTGAGAAAAAAATTCATAAAAATAAAAAGAAAAAAAAAAAAATGGAAACAACAAAGTTTGTTTAATGAATGAGAAATCAAAACACACACAAAGAACCTAAGAATTAATGCAACTTATTATACCGGTATCCTATCCTTGTGCATGAAGCTTCCATCAATGCGGGGTATTTGGGAAGGGTTGGACCACATTAGGTTTTTTATATGTAAAGCTCCCCTTCATGGAAGTATAATTTTCTTTAAAATGTTAAATATTTGCATTTAACTATTTTAAATTTAATAATTATCACGTTCCCATCAAATATCTTATGTTTTTCATATTGAATCTGTTTAATTGATGTTTTTTTATTTAGAACTAATCATCTATTATTTACAGCTCTTTCTAGCAATAAGTAACAATAAAATTATAAATAGTTATGATTACAGATAATTATGATTACATATTATATAACTGGAGATGTAGGGGATCTTTGACACAACGGTAAAATTGCTGCTGTGTGACCTAAAAGTTACGGTTCGAGTTATGGAAATAACTTCTTGTAAAACAGGATAAGACTGCATACAATAGATTCTTTCTTAGGATAGCATATTAGTAGGAGCTTCGTGTACCGGACTACTCTTTATTATATAATTGGAGGATTACAATAAAAAATAATTAACATAAACAATAATTATATAAATAATAATTGTATAAACAATAAATCTAATTCTAATCTAGTTTGATAATGGAATCCAAATTAAAATTAAATCAATTATTATTCTAATAATCTGATATCTTATTATGAATTTAATAATTGGCCCAATATGTAGTTTTAGTGATGTATATCATATAATTTTAAGATAATTCATATTACATGTACATATACTCCATTGTTAAAAATAGATAGATAATATTATTAATCTATAACAAAAAATGGACATGATAATAAATAAAATAATAATAGATAAATTATTAAATAATATTACTAATGAGGTTACCATGATATAAATATAAACAAATAAATAAATAGCCTCCATGAGTGTGGTGCAGTAGTAATGCACTCAAAGGAGCAGTAAGAGGATCAGATTCAAATTCGAAATGCGATGAATATCTTGGAGGTCAGCTTTTGAGTGTGCATAAGCTACGCTCCAGATTTATCCGGTAGGTGAACTAGGAGTTAGGCGAAGCTTGAACACTTAGATTATAAAAAAAAGATAAATAAATAAATATTAATAACTAGACACATAAATACATGATATAATTATTATATAAAAATGAACATAAATAAATATAAGATATTATAAATGTGCTATTAAAATGGACGTATAGATAAATAATAATAAATTTAAAAGTAATACTACTAGTAAGTTTACCTTAAATATAAAAATAAACAGATAAATAAATATAAATAAAAAATATTAATAATGGGTTAAAAAAAAGATGCCCCTAATTATTGGTATCGTCAAAAGGGTGCCTCTTGCTTTTAAAAAGTCAATACAATGTCCCCTCTTGCTTTTAAAAAGTCAATACAATGTCCCAACATAGTTTTTATCCCAAAAGTAGTCTTATTCTAGTGTTGTTGGTAGCTGGTACAATAATTTTACAGTGATTTTGATTATGTTGAAGTGATTTTCATCAAGTTTAAAAGTGATTTTCATCAATTTTGATAGAGTTGATAAAGAGTTTTTTTTTAATATAAAAGTGCTCCATGTGTAGTATTTTTGACCATGTTGAATTAAAAAAAAAACAATTTAATTTAATGCACAGCAGCTATATCATGGTTGATACAAAAACGCAGGAATAATGGTAATTTCAGGATGAGAAATATGGTAGGTCGTTGCTTTGATTTTCTTTTTCTAAAAAGGGTTGCCCTTTTGACAAAAATGATAATTGGAGGCTCCCAGTTGATTTTTTCTCATTAATAATCATATGTTACAAATAAATACAAGTATGGTTTAACGTGTCGGGCTATGCCAGTCAGTATGGATGAAATTTGCCTCTTCATATATCAATTAGCACGATATTGGATTCATCACAAGAGCCAACAGAAATTGAGAGAGAAGAGAGAGGGGAGGAGAGGAGGATTATGGCGTGGTTGGTGGCAATGACGAGCCACCTAAGGGTGGGTAGGTGTTGCAGGAGAGGTGATAGGCTGGTGGAGTGGGTGGGTGGGTGCTGCAGGAGGGGTGCAAGCAGTGGCATCTTTTGAAAATACTACTGCCTTAATTAAAAACAATTGAACTACATTATTCTATATGTAAATTTGGATCAATTTTAACTGACCAAAATAAATTCAAATTGAGTCCAATTTGAACTTACTAGATCCTAATCTCTAGTCTATTTGATAAGCTCTACCTTTTGTTACTACTATTTATTTCTTGCTTTTAAATAACTAGATGTAGATCGTTAATCTATAGGAGAACCTACCCAATTTGCATCCGAGTATCACAATCTGAAGATAACTTTAATCATGAAATAAAATATTTTTCCTTGGATCACTTTTGAGGTATCATATAATCCTTGAAGTTGCTTTCCCATTGGTATCCTAGTTGCTTCCTAAGGGTCATGACATGGGTTCTTTAAAAATTGACCAATCATACTAAGAACAAACAAAATATAAACTCTAGTGATTGTGAGATAGGTAAAAGTTTTTCTACTAGTTTGTCTATGTTTTCCTAGATAAGTTTTTGGCTTTTTTTTTTATGAGAGTATCTACTAATTTAGCTATTAGTATGCCAACCTCCTTGGGCATATCTGCTATATATTTGCATTGCGAAATGTAAATATCTTCCTTTGAACAAGTGAGTTCTATCCCTAAGAAGTGCTTGAGGTCATTCAAGTGATTAGTTTGAAAATATTGATGAAGATAATCTTTTAGTCATGCAATTCTGTCACTGCGTCACTGGCATTGATAATATTGTTTGTCGGAAACACTTTTGTGATTGAGAGATGAGGTGGAAAAACTAAGCAGTTTGCTTGCATTTATTTAATGCTATATTAAGGGGGAATTAAGTTCAACTTGATGAAATCATCCCTCAAAGATTATTTTAGTCTATATAAGTTTTCATCAGCCTCTTGCATATGAAGAGGAACTTTGGCATAATGGTAAAGTTATTACTGACTTGTGGTCATGGGTTCAAGTTATGAAAATATCCTCTAGCAATGCATGGTAAGATAGGGTACAATAAATCTAATGTGGTCTGACTCTTCTTTAAGACTTGCATTGGTGGGAATCTTGGTGCAACGAGCAGCCCTTTATATAAGGTTTCATTAGTTTGCACACAACGCGAGGCTCTTCCGAGCAATAAGCATAGAAGGTTGCTCCATATAACCTTTTCCTTGGAGAGATCCCTATGAAAGGAGAAATTATTATTATCAAGCTGATAAAGTAACTAGTGGAAAATAACAACTAGGGAGAGGAACAAATGAACTAATCTTGGCCACTAGAGAAACATCTACATGAACTTTATAAATGTGTGTGTAAATGAGCTTTTAGACAATCAAAAGAGCTAATGGGAGAACACTTGATTGTGAAAACCCATTTACACCTTGAATAGACTTCCAAGGGGTGGGAGCTACGAGTTCCTAAGGGCTATTAATAGAGTCAAGCACATCTATTTCATCAATCATAGCTTACTCCTAATTAGGAGGATCTGAGAGAACCTTAAGATATTTATAGGAACAAATTGTGACGATAAAGAAGATAGAAAGGGATTTGGGTGATAGTAAAACGTACGATAAAAAGGCAAAAAATGATGGAAACACTAAATTAGAGTTGGGGTACGGGATAACAGTAGGTGACTTGAGAGCAACGAAGTTTGAAGG
>JBAMHZ010000112.1:3723678-3738720 GCA_037177395.1 Alpinia galanga | reverse complement strand
TAAAATTATCTAATGTTGTAATCGCATGTTCTAATCGCATGTTCTAATAGAAAATTGAACTGTATTTGTTTTTAAATGTCTATTTTATTTATTTTTATTGTTGAAATGTTGATTTAAAATTATTTTTAAAATTTTTTCCCTTTAAATGTTGTTTATTAGATTTATTTCCTTCTCTCTATTACCCCACCTCTAACTTATGGCTTAAAATTACCTCTAATCCATGGCATGTGAGACTCTTAGAATTGACCTAAATTATTTGAGCTGAAGTTAATAATCACTCACTCATCCAATAATCGTGATATAATATCTAACTAAATTGGCATAATTAAAGGATTAAAAACTTAATAGGTGCGTAATTTTAATATAATTTATAAATGTTTTCATAGATATAGAAAGAATAAAAGATTTGCCAAATTTAAGATTTTTTTAAAAAAGAGAGATATTATAATAAATATACTAATTTGTTTCATATGCGATTATTTTATATTTCATTACGCATGCACATGATTTTCATATTTTATTTTATTATGCATGCACTTCATTTTCATATTTTATTAAACACGTGGATCATAACAATATATTTTTATTTAATCCGTCTTTTCAATTATATATACATTTTTCAAAAAACAAAACTTCAATTTTATGAAAACGATCTACACATAAATTTTATTCTAATTTCATTATTCATTTGGATGGAAAATAAAAGGAATGATATTTTATTTTTATTTAGAAGAAGATAGAAAGAGAAATATATATATTCACATTCATTGCCTTCACATAATAAAAGGAAAATAATTAATATAATTTATACCCTTCTAATTCGATTCAAATAATACAAAAATAAAAATAAATTAAAAATAGAAACAAAAAGTATATTTGTTTGTCTTTCCATCTGGACCGTTGATAAAAAAACGTGTCTTTTTTTAAAGCCGTTTAACTCTCTATATGGGACCAATCAAATCGGTCATTAGCTTCGTCTTTCCTGTTCGTACCCCTTCCGTACGCCATGGAAGTCGGCAGAGCCGCCGCCGTTCAGCAACGCCGCCCTCGCATCGCCGCCTTTCTGACGCCCGGAATCGGCCAGCTCATCCCCCTCATGGAGCTCTCCAAGGTCTTGGTCGCCCGCTATGGCTTCTCCGTCACCATCATCACGCTCGCCCGCTCCGCCTCAGCGACTCAGGATTCCCTCCTGTCCTCCCTCCCCTCCGACCACCTCTCGCACGTCTCCCTTCCCCCCGTCTCCCTCGAAGACCTTCCCGATGACGTCCGCATCGAGACCACCATGTCCGAAGCCACCGTACGGTCCCTTCCTGCACTGCGCCATGCCCTCGCCGCCCTCCCCGACGTCGTCGCCTTCGTTGCTGACCTCTTCAGTACCGACACGTTTTCCGTCGCTAGCCAAGTCGGTATCCCCCACTACTTGTTCTTCCCCACCAACCTCCTCGCTCTCTCCCTCGTCCTCAGCCTGCCGGACATCGACGCAGCTGCCACCGGCAACGACCACCACCTCCCTGACCAGCTCCGCCTCCCCGGGTGCGTCCCCATCCCCCGTCCCGACATCCTTCATCCGATCCAAGACCGCTCCAACGACGCTTACCGCTGGTTCGTCCACCACGGGCGCCGCTACCGCGAGGCGCAGGGGATTCTCGTCAACTCCTTCGACGCCATTGAGCCGTGAGCCGCGGTGGCTCTCCGAGAGGCCGAACAGGGTTGGCCGCCGGTCTACCTCGTCGGGCCGCTAACGCGGAAGCCCGCGAAAGCAGGTGACGAGGAAGCGGAGTGCTTGCGGTGGTTGGACCGCCAGCCGCACGGGTCCGTCATGTACGTGTCTTTCGGCAGCGGAGGGACGCTGCCGAAAGCGCAGTTGGAGGAGCTGGCTCTGGGCCTCGAGTTGAGCGGCCAGCGCTTCCTGTGGGTCGTCCGGAGCCCCAGCGACGGCGAAGAGAACGACGAGGCCTTCTTCACGGTGCAGAGCAAGGCGGACCCGTTCGGGTTCCTGCCCAACGGCTTCGTGGATAGGACCCGGGAAGTGGGACTGCTGGTCCCGTCGTGGGCCCCGCAAGTGGCCGTGCTGCACCACCCTGCCACCGGCGGGTTCCTCAGCCACTGCGGGTGGAACTCGACCCTGGAGAGCGTTGTGGCCGGCGTGGCTATGGTGGCGTGGCCGCTGTTCGCGGAGCAGAGGCAGAACGCGGTGATGTTGGCTGAGGACGCTGGGATGGCGCTCCGGGCCAAGGCGGGCGAGGGAGAGCTGGTGCCGCGGGAGGAGGTGGCGCGGGTGGTGAGGGAGATGATCGAGGGGGAGGAGGGCAAGGCGGCTCGGCGGCGGGTGGCGGAGCTTCGGGAGCAGGCGCTCAACAATCTGGAAGTTGGCGGCGCTGCGTATGAGGCGCTTGACGAGGTCGTCAAAAAGTGGAAAAGCAAGTGGGACAGCGTTCTGTAACTGGGACCCGCCAAATAAATCGTTTTATTAGAATTTGTATTAATTAAAATACAAGACTTAAATTTACTTAACTCAATGGGCATGAAAATAATTATTTAAATAAAAAATAAATTAATCTTCCTTATTCATTACTAAAATAAAATATTAATTATCAAATAATCAATATTAAATCTTTAATTTATTACCAATGTTAAATATTTTTAATTTGTTTTTATTTAATATACGTGTCAATCTTAATTTTTTATTTTTTTTAATTTTTATTACAAATAAACTAATTTGAAATTTATTTACAAATAAACTTAAATATTTTATAAGATGAATTTTTTTAAAATTTTGTTTAAAAAATATTATTTTGACTATAAGATAAGTTTTTGCCTAATAAATTTATTTATTCTTTGTTTTGTTGTGTACGAAAATATTTTATTATTATTATTATTATTATTATTATTATCAAAAGTACACATATTAGAGTCTTATCCTAAATTTTATTCTGAAATTATTCTTTTATTTAGCTGACTGATACTGTCGTATTAGTTTTAACTTATATTAAGACATTATAATTATTTTACTTAATATTGTTCCACCGCATTGAGAATGATGTAATTATATTACTTATTTTATAGCTTATTTATTTCGAAATAAATATGATAAAAATAAAATTTAAGCATCTACTGAAGATTGAATGGGCAGACAACATTATGTTAAAGCTTGTTAAGCTTCGTTTGGTACACTAATATAATAGAATGTGTAATGTAATTAATAAAATTAATATAATATTATCATATTTGGTTAAAGTTTATAATGTAATTTTTAATTACAAGAGTGATTATATTCTTTTGTTTAATATTCATTCTTACTGTACATCATCGATCGTCAATTACCATCGGTCGACTCTCGCTTGGCCGCCGATCAGCGACCAATCGGCTGGCCATTGACAGCCTACAGCTGACCAGCGGCTGGCGGTAGACCTACAGCCGCGATTGACAGTTTTTAGTTGGCGTTAACTGTATTGACCTTGTAATGTAATCTACATTATATGAGTTTTAGTCCGTAATTTAGATTACAATGGTTAACTTATGTTTTATGATCTAGATTACATTATATTACGATATTAAAATTATACTAAATAAATAAATCAATCTTGTAATATAATTTATATTACATTATAAGACAAATTATGATATACCAAACGCAACATTAACGGAATGGAATGAGATGGAATATTAATATATTCTATGTTTTTTCCTTTTTGAAATCACTTTCTTTTCCTAGCTATTGAAATAGTTATTGCTTTCTATTTTAATTTTATTTTTTTTTATTTTCACATAATACTCTTGAAAATTGAGCGCACAAAAAATCTCAATAATTTTGTTTCTTATTTTTCTTTTAATTAATAAAAAAATAAAAAGGTAGGCAAAAGTCTAACAAGACCCCTTGTTTTTCTTTAAAAAAAAAAAAAGAAGTGATGTAAAATATGGTGAGATTTCGTGATCAAATATTTTTGGATTTCATAAAAATGTAATAAATATTTATTAATTATATTTCTATTAATTTGTTTAAGTCTTGACATATAAATGCTACAAAAGACAAAACAATATTTAATTTAGTCAATATATATTTATTACTTTTGGATAAGAAAAAAAAGTTAGAATTGTCACATGGGTGGTCTCCCTCAGCTGCTCCTATTGAGAAGGAAGGTAAATTAAGACTCAGATGTTAAATATAAAGGAGGAGATTGATCAATAGCCTAAGGTGGTATTAATCTCCTCAAGAATTAATCCATGCTCATTTAAAAGTTACCCTTGTACATTTACCAACTGTGCTAGTCAAGGGGATTATATTATTACTTTTGGATAAGAAAAATGTGGAACCGCCACATTAATAACTCCCTTAGCTATCCCTACCAAAGAGAGCGGTTCATCAAGACCCAACAGGTCAGTACAAGGTGGGGGTCTAGAGAAAACCATAGACGGTAAACTCCAAGGGATTGACTTCTGTCCACTACATGCATGTAACTTTGTGCTAACCAGCTAGGATAGCCACAAGGGCTATTATTTACGAAGAGGCTAGGAAGAAATTCTTAAAAATGAAATTTAATGGGGATTTTTGGAAAAATTTGACCGTTATTAGATTTTTTTTCCCTCCAAAATTTAAAGACCTTCTTAAGTTTTTTTCCTTGCCAAAAATGGAAATATAATTTCTATAAATGAGCAATGCCAGGCGCTGGTCAAATCTCCACGGCGATATTAGAGGAATTTGCCGGCGGCGCTTCTCGCTTCCTTGGCCCGATCGATGGGATACCTGCCCTCGCTCGGAAGCAAAGCGGCGCACTTGGCCTCCGACATCACCGCCTTCCTCCCAAATCCCGTCTCCGCTGATTCCTCCAGATCCCGACCGCCTTCTGTGAGCGCTAACTCAATCCTTTCTAAGGTTGAAAAAAAAATTAAAAATTTTGCGTCTTTGTTGGTTCTTTGCTCGATTCTTGTTGATCGTTGTTTGATTTTGTCCCCGATTCGCCTCGTGGTTGTGTGTGTGTGCGTGCGTGCGTGTGTGTGTGTGTGTGTTTTCCGTTTCTTTCATTTGATTGCAGCTGTGTGATGTCGAGATCCTTTAGGGTTTAGGCATAGGGCTTGCAGTTAAATCTAATTTACTTGGAAAGTTGAAAGGGAATAATGTTCATTGGGATTTCCTTTTTCTCTGTGGATAAGATGTTTTTTTTTTCCATGAAATTTTGTTCTGATTACCAATGAGAGCTTGCTTCATTATTGATTGAAGACACAATAGCATTTTATAGCACAACAATATCAATTTGATCCCCTAGCAATAATGTTTTTAGTAGTCGATTGTAGTCTTTGGAATATCCTTAGAATACAGAAACTTTGGGAATGTATTCTCCCATTCTTAAATTTTCAGAAATATCAGTGTGCAATCCTGCATAAGGTTTTCCGTTTGGATAAAATCTTCTCTTGTTTAGGAAGAGGATTTGACAACCATGCATCCTGAGAAGGAAGAAACAGAAGAGAAATCTGAAGTTCCAGATGGACCTGATACATCATCTTTTACTGCATTCTTAATCTCTTTGTTGTCATCTTCAAACTCAAGCAATCATCTTCAAACATCTGCATCCGTTGAAAGTAGTGGAAGGATATCTTTATTTACTAGAGGCAGGAGAACACTTGAAGAAGCTATTAACAAGCCTGCCAAAATAAGTGGATTGAGACAGAGTTCAGGAACCAAAGTCGAACATAGGGCAGCTTATGAGGCAGAGTTGTCTGCAAATGACTTGAGAGCAATTAGAGTCACAAAGGATGATAATACATATTTTGATCTTCCAGCCATGTCTGAAAAATCAATGCTTCTGTCGGATAATTTTCGTGCTGCCCTCTACTTCTCATTGCCAGCATTAGTTAAAGGGACAAATTGGCTGCTGCTATACAGGTGCTGTAAGTTATTTCAATTCACTGATCTGATGTTACATTTGTGAGATTGTTAAAGAAAGGGAAAGAAATGTTGCATTTCATTTGATCATCATTTTTGTTTTTTAAATGCAGCACATGGAGACATGGGATTTCTTTATCGACTCTTTATAGAAGAAGTGCACTCTGTCCTGGTTATTCTCTCTTGGTAAACTAACTAGGTTTGGGTATTCATGTTACTTATGGCTAGGATAGTTTGTTTTTTCTTCTCTAATCGTCATCACTGACTTAAATTATGATTATCCCAACTACCTGGAGTTGTTATATTTCTACTGAGTTTAATGCTAGTATATGACTAATTAAGTTAACTAGAGAGTGTTCTTTGTTTTTTCCACTCTCACAATTTCACTCAAATTGATTCAACTTGTCAGGGTTAGCTTCATCAATAATGAAATGTGTGTATTCATACTAACTTCCTACTTTGTTAGAGATTGATAGTCGAGACTATGTCTTTATTGTTTTTGTCATTAGTTATTACTAGTTAAAATGCCTGCTTGTAAATTTCAGTTTAATGAAAATATTAAGGCACAGACACTTCCTAAGCTCCTCCTGCAGCTCACTTGATTAATAACTGTGTTTTTTTTTTCATGCTCATATTTTGCATGGCACCATAAATGTTGGGAGAATTTAACATGGGAAACTTGTTTGAATTTGCTATTACAGCAAATCATATGAATTTTGAGCTGTAGTTTTCTACTTTACATTCGCAGTGGGGATCTCCTTGGTAATAAGATACTAAGATCCAACGATAAATGTTGGTATGTGTTTGCCTTTCTAGCCTTTTCTTTTGAGGAGAAAAGAGGGCATACATCCCAACCAAGCGATGAAGGCTCGATTAGATCTCAAGATTTCATTCAATATTGCTAAGACTCTTACAAACAAAGTTGGAAATTCTACATTTGCATCTCTTAGAGGTGCTGTATTGGAAATATTCTAGTAATTGAAGGTAGTGGTCAAAACCAAGGCCTAGTCTCCATTAATCTAAACTATGCATCCATGAAAACCATTTCGGTATTCTTCCCAAGACTGATTAGTTATCCAACAAAATAACCTAAGAAATTAGAGATGGCATATCATTGATGGAATATCAATCTGCTAATCATAGTTAAGTTTACAGTACCTTCCTCTTTCAGGTTGTTGGGGATAGAAGAGGTGCTGTTTTTGGTGGACTAGTTGAAGCGCCACTCCGACCAACCAATCGAAGAAAGTATCAGGTCTACGAGTTGAAGGATTCTCCCCTCTACTTGACACATTCTCATTTTGTCAGCTTGAATTAATTTTGCATTCATATTGTTTCAGGGAACTAGTAGCAGCTTTGTTTTCACTGATCTATCTGGAACTCCTGTAATATTCCGGACTACAGGTACTTGAGCTACTCTTCCATGCGAACATTCTGCAGTATCCAAATTGCGTGTACTTATTCTGCCTACCAACTCTACAGGTAGGAATCGCTATTTCACACTTTGTTCATCTGATTTCTTGGCACTGGGTGGTGGCGGTCGATTCGCACTATACTTGGATGGAGATCTGTAAACTCTTCTCTTTAGCTGATTCTATATATCTCAATATCATGTGGCCATTTAAGTATCAGAAATAATGTTTTTTCAACTCGTTTTTAAAGGTTGAATGGATCAAGTTCTTCTTCAGATACTTTTGGCAATTCTTGTCTTGCCCACAGTGAAGAGTTTGAAGTAAAGGAGATTGAGCTATCTGATGACTCATCTCTTCTTAGATAAACTGAATGGCAGTCGAATGTAGTCGACTCCAAATGAAACATTTCCTCTATTCATTTCTGCAGTTGTGGGGTTTTGTCTACGCTTCCAAGTACGATGAGATGGTGGAACTGTGTCGAACTGAAAAGCCAGGAGTTCTCAGATGGTGAGCTAATTCGTTTTGTGTTTGAAAAGCGGCGGTTTTGTTTCTTTGTTACTCACAGCAACTGAGCTATAATGTAAATATGACCTAAAAATCAGATGAATGGTGTTTAATGCAAGTTCAAAACTCTGATCAATTCGATCTGAAGAGACTGGTATAACATAAACAAGGTTAGCCATGATCATTTACTGCTACAATTCAGAAACTCTACCTAGTGGGAGAGTAGCGTTCGCTCATCACTGTCATCAGTTTCGATATCTTCATCCTCATAAACAATATCAATCACACTTCTCTGGTTCTCATTCATCTCTATTTCAGAGAGCTGAACCTCAGAAAACTCTCTGAACATTTCATGAGCATTATCCAACTCGATCTGTTCCAATTCTGATGCTATCACTGAATCCATTCGTGCCCTCCCTTTGTCTCTTGGATACGTACAGTAGAGGAAGGAATAGATGAAGCAGCAGAGCGCCATAGGAAACGCTATCGATGCGTAAAGTGCCTTGGCTAGAGATGCAGCATTTGCTCTGTCTCTCTCAATGCTACTGTTGCCATTTAGTCCATCCGGCACTGGCCGGTAGCCGTAAACACGCTCAGCTAAAATGCCAACGGTCGGAGGAGCAAACGAAGAAAGAACAGACTCCAAAGATCGGTCGAGTGCATATATACTTGTTCTTGATTTCTCAGGTACTATCTCTGCAAATATAGGGCTGCATGGAAAAAGGAAAAAAAAACAAAATTGTTCATTTTCACTCAGTGTGTTAGTTTATGCTCTATTGTAACAAAAATGGCGGATAACAGATGAAGATAGTTCTATGGTGATTAATTGTATTCGTGTTAGATTCAGGAGAATCAGTTCGTTAACATACTTGTTTGTAGCCGGAGCATTCCAAGAAATGCTTAAGCCCATGATGAACATGACTAGGCCGTGCGCCAGTCCCGTAGATGGATCATCTGGCAAGACCAGCATCAGCAAGGCTGCGAGTGGAATTGCAGAGGCAGAACTGATCTGAGACAGGACTATTCTCCCGGAGTTAGGGAAACGTTTGGCGAAGAAGTCCCCCATTGCCCCGCCTAAGAGTCCTCCGAGTGCACTTGCAACGATGAATACGCCCATGAGAATTCCAGTGCCCTTGTGAGAGAAACCAATGAGTTCCAACCACATCGGTGCGAAAGATAATGCCGACCAGGGAAAGGAACCGGTCACTCCCTGCGCCACGATTATCCGAAACGATGGGACCTTCATGACACCCTTTGCCTCTTCGAGCAAATCCTTGACTTCTTCCCAAGTCGACTTCCTTGAGCCATGGTCATTGGCCGGCTTGGGATCGTCAAGGAAATGAGGGTCAACTGCAAAGAGCCGTACGAGTATTCCGACGACCACGCTTATGATACCGACTATGTGAAATGCAACTCTCCAACCGGCGATTCCCATTACGGTAGTGGATGCCAAGAACAGAGAAAAGAATCCTCCGATAATAGAACCGAAATTGCCGGTCAGCTGTAGCCATCCAAAAGCTGTACCACGGGTTGTATCATTGGTGGAGTCAGCAACAAGGGATTGAATTGCTGGGGTCACCAGTGCTAATCCAACGCCATTCAAGCCTCTGGAAATTGCTACCTGAGGGGGGCAAAAATGAAATTGACTTATGAAGTATGTTCGATTCTTCATCACAGAAATCATCTCACTGCCATTGTATTACATGAATTGATTTCGAGGGCAGTGAAATTGTTACAGAAAATACGATGATAAGTTATAGCATCTCTATAGAAGGCTTTTAAGAAGGAAATCGGCGCAACTTTGCTATTGCAATTGGAGACATCAATATCGTCAACATAAATCTGCAACTGAAGAACAAAATCATGACTGGTTAAATGGCACCCTCAGTCGAGATCCAACAACTCAAAATCCCACCAACATCGAGATGAACCGAACCGAACGATTTCTTTCTTCTTCTTCTTCCTTGTTTTTTTAAATGATTACCGAAATGGAAATTTTAGGTGCTCACCTGGAGGAAGGTGTTGGAGAGGGCGACGAGGAAGGTGGCGATCGCCCAAAGCAAAGCTCCGAGCGCTATGACGTGGGTGCGGTCGTGGCGGGTGGCAAGATACGCAGCGAGGGGGTAGCAGGCGGACTGGATGATGGAGCGGAAGAGGGTGAGGGAGCCGAGGCCGGTGGGCGAGGCGTGCAGCGCCGCTCCCACCTCCTTGTACACCGACGGAAGGAGCGCCTCGTCGGCTCGTTCCATGATCGCCGCCAGGTTCACCAGGACCAGCGTCCGCTGCTCCGCCGTCCCGGGCTTCATCCTCAGTGTCGCCGCCGTCAGATCTGATCGGATCGGAGAAAAAGGCGAAGGAATAAACGAATAGAGGAGGTATTAAAGAATGGTATATCCGAAGAACGCGGGAACTAATAAGTGGGGTCGTCACTGATGGAGAGGCTTTGTGATTGGTATCCAAGCAGGTGCATAGCAGAGAGTATTCGTTATTCGATTCGGGAGTACAAGGGACCCACCATCGCACCCCAGGGTCTACCTTGTAGCTTCAACAAGATAACTGGGTCCCAACGAGAGTCGAGTGAGATACGAGGTAAAATAGTCGTTTGAATGGAAAAGGATCCCAGCTGTATCTTATAAATTATTACTCTCTTTAAATATAACGGAGACGAAAAGTTTTTATCACCGCGACAAATTATTTATTTCTTGGAGCAATTAAACGAATAAAATTCCATCTGCGGTGCAGCGAATGATACATAATACACAAAACCGTAACGTCTGTTTTATTCTCCAAACCGAAATTTCAGCACGACAGAAATAATTGCCCGTCGACGGAGCCGATCCGGTGACAAAACGGTACCGATTTAATGGATCTAAGACAACCAACAACGACAAAATGCGACAACAGCAAGGTCGGCGTCTCGACGACGAGGTGAACGGGACCCACCGGAGCGGCGAATAGCGACTCGCTCACACGGCAGTCACGTGCCTCTTCTCCCCCTTTTCGATCGTCGCGATCTCTTCGCCACCCTCGTCGTCGCCATCGCCATCGCCATCGCCCGAGTTGGAACTGGAGCAGAGGTCGCGGACGGCGTAGAGCTTGTGGGGCTGGCGTCGCGGGCGAGCCACTGTTCGACGGTGAAGAGCTGCTGGTTGCATCCCATGTGGGGGCCGGTGGTGGTGACCTCAACGTAGTTGCAGTACCAGCCGTGTCCGCTGCCGGATCCGTCGGAGCTGAGGTTCATCCAGCAGGGCGGCCAGGAGGAGATGCAGGGCCCGCGGCCACTGAAGATGTCGAGGTTTCCGCGCTCATAGTAGTCGTGGCCGTCGCCCATGAGGCCGCCCCACGACTCTAAGTCCTCGATCAGGACCCCGTCTCCGTCGGCGCCTGCGATCGCCAGGCTGATGATCGAGTCCGTGCCGCCCTTCCAGATCGTCCCGGTCCGGATGTAGATGGTGTACACACAATTGTACTCGTCCTTGTTTCCTCCGTCCACCAGCTGTTCGATCATTTGCCCCAAATAAGAAAAAAAAAACACAATACAGCTGATAAGAATCATGGTAGAATAACACTTACTTTCTGAAGGGACGAGAGTCTTGCGGAGTGAGAAAAGGTGATCAAACAGCAGAGGAGGAGGAAGATAGAGGCACTGTTGATTCCGCTTCTGCCGGCCATGATTGCCTTCTCTCGCCTCTTTGCGAGGAGAAAAAGAGTTTACAAAATTCTTTAATTGGATCCGTCGGGCTGTGCGGGACGGGAAGAGAGGAAGGGAATAATAGAATATTCTAGAGAAGGTAAACTTGAGGTCTGGTATCCTGCAGGATAATCGAACACTTTAGTTTTATTTATATTTACCTCCTCTCTCCTCTCTGTGCAAGTAAACACGTGTCATATGTCTGGAAGTAACGCTGTTCCTTAGGGGATACCAAACACGACCAAGCTCGTGCTGCACTGCGCGAGTCACGTGTCGAGGTACCGGTGGCCGGAGAAGACGGAGAGCTGAATTAAATTGCAGACAGCAGCCATCGTCTTCAATCCACGCGTCCCGCGTATGATTGGCGGAGTGTGGTCTCTCGTACAACGGCCGTCTCAGCGGATTGTCAAGCTTGTCGGCAGAGAAAGAGATGGTGAACGTGGCGAGCAGCGATTTTGCCATCCGTATATCGTTTTATCTCGAGAAATAAATAAACAATAATTTGTAATATAAAATATATAATAAAATCAAAATATCTTAAACGACATTAAAGGTTGTGTTTTTTATTTATTAAGAAACAACAAATTTGAGTTTACTTTCGTGAAACGTCTTTCTCCTAATTAGTCACCCGATTTGGTAATAAAAAAAATAAATAAAAAATATTATATTTATAACTTGAAAAGGGGCATGCATAAGCAGGTGTTACGTGTATAATATATATATTTTTTCAAACTTAAATATGAATAAAAGTTAATAATTTTATTAATTAATTAATTTGTTTAATCTCTATCGGGGATATTAACTTTAAGAAAATGCATGATGTTGTGAAATATAAAAAAAATGTGATAATGTTTACACCTCTCAATTTAATAAATAATGATAAATTAAAAAAGATTTTATCCTGGTACAATAATTCTTTTGTACGGGAAAATTAAGAATCCAATTGTATTCATTAAAAATTAATTTTAAAATTTCATATGATAAATACTTATATAGTTACCAACTCTATTGACAGTAGAGATTGACGTTATATATGAAATATAAATTAACTCCTATGATTGATATTAAAAGAATTCATTTATTTGTACTAAAATAAAGCTCATTGTGAGATCATTTCTCAGATATTATTAAATTTGATTAACAGTGATGGAATCATTAGTATTGATGCGGTCGGCTTTTAATTCACTTTCTTTGAGAGTGGAATCAAATCAGGCGCAGCAGTATCATGTCAAATGTAATACGGGTCAAAAGACATTAGTATTCCGATGATACTCTTTCGATGTTTAAGTCAGATATGAGAAGATGAAAAAAAATATAATTAATAGAAAAAATATGTATAGAGCTTCTTTGTACCTCAACCGACTCTTATATAGGAGATTAGCTTCACCTCATCGATCGGGTCATCCTCTAGTTGTACTCTTTGATGAGATGTTAGAGGACAACCTTATAAGGAATCTCCACCTAGCTTGTCATTGAGAGAGACAATTAGGGGATCAAATGTGATAATTGTTGAGAGGAATTTTTTATGTGGTCCTCGGGTTCCTGACTCCTTCGACTTCTCGAGTTGCTGAGTTTTTGACTTCTAACTTTTTGAGTCACTGAGTTCTCAACTCCTTCAACTTCTGATTTTGGGGTAGTCGAATTCCTAACTCCTTCGACTTTTGACTTCTCGGGTCGTCAAGTTTTTGACTCCTTCAACTTCTGACTTCTCGGGTTGTCAAGTTTCCAACTCTTTTGACTTTTTACTTCTCAAATTACCGAGTTCCCGACTCCTTATGGGTTTCATGTGCATGATTCTACCTGTATCATATGTCACCTCCTCCCCCCCAAAACAGGTAAACAATAGTATGTTAGACGTTAGTGTGTCAATACTTCTTTTCTTTTTCTCACTCTGGATGAACTAAATATTTACAAACTGCTTCGATTGGGAGGAGTGTACCTCCTCCTCCCCGCTTCACTACTAGTCGAGGGAGTAACTCTTCATGAAAAACACTTAGGCCTGAAAAGAGGATTTTCAAATTGCATCGACTGGGTCGAGTGAATACACTTCTCCTCTTCGCTTCATCACTAGTTGGAGGAATAATATTTCATAAAGAGCATTCAGGCTGGATTGATGGCTTAGGAATTGTCTCGGCAGAGCTCAGCAAATACACCTATCCTTCCCGCTTCACTTCTAGTCGGGGAACAACTCTTCATAAAAAGCACTTAGACCTAACTGAGGCTTAAGAATTGCTCAGTTGGACTGAGCGAATACATTTCTCTTCTCCGCTTCACTACTAGTTGGGGAACAATTCTTCATAAAGAGCATTTAAGTCTGACCGAAAGCTTACGAACTATTTCAATTGAGTCGAGTGAATACACCTTTCTTTCTCACTTCACCACTAATCGGGAGAACAACACTTCATAAAGAGCACTTAAGTTGGATTAAGGGCTTATGAACTACCTCGGCGGGACCAAGCAAATACATCTATTTTCTCTGCTCACCACTGGTCAGGAGAACAACACTTTATAAATAGCACTGAGGCCGGATCGAAGGCTTATGAACTGCCTCGACGATAAGGCTAAGCAAATATACATCTCCTTCCCTGCTTCACCACTAGTCGGAGGAACAACTCTTCATAAAAGAGCACTCAAGCCAGATCGAGGGCTTACAAACTGTTTTGGCTGAGCCAAGTGAAAACACCTCTCATCCCCGCTTCACCATTAGTCAGGGAAATACAACACTTCATAAAAGATAATTTGGCTGGACAGAGAGCTTACAAATTACTTTAGCTCAGCCAAAGAAATACACTACTTTATTAAAAATACTAATTTATAAACATTCACAACAAATTATAGCAATGAATCATCTCTTTTGTTCTCTCTCATCTTGAATAGTTTTGAATTGGAAAGGATACTTGATTATCGTCACTCCCATGGGCTTTCCCTGAGAGGTTTCTACTGGAAAATACTTGAAAATATATGACCTTAGTGGGGTTGCCTGGGATGTGCTACCTTTCCTGATCGAGTTTGAACTTGAAACTGATCCTTTATGGGCCTGAAGTGCCTTCAGGGGCTCCTCCATATTGATGTAAGTCTCTACTCAGCCAAACAACTTATCATAGACACACGGGGATTTTTTTTTTACCAAAGAACGAAAAAAGTCACATCCTTTAACCCTTGAAAAATCATCACCATAAGAACTTCTAGAGTGGCAATCGAGACTTCCAGGGCAGTCCGAGTGAACCGCTGAATATATCTTCTCAAGGGATTTACCGGCTCCTACTTCAAGTTAAACAGAATAAAGGTCATTTGCTGATATTTTATGCAGCTAGCAAAATGCTACAAAAACGTCTCGCACAATTCTCCAAAAGGGGCCAAAGAATTTGATCTTAACGGTTGGAACCACTTATACGCCAAGTCAGCCAAGGTAGTAATGAAGACTCTATATTTAATGGTGTCTAAGTATTGATGTAGTAGGGTTGCATTTTTCAAATTTATAGAGATGCTCCTCTGGATTAGATGTGTCATCGTACTCTCTCATATGGGAAGAGAAAAAATTAGAGAGAAACTCCTCC
>JBAMHZ010000112.1:3701036-3713102 GCA_037177395.1 Alpinia galanga | reverse complement strand
CTGATTTTTATTCAAATTACCTACTAAATAACTTATAATATATTTAGTAAATTTAAATTATAAGTTTAATAAAAAAATTTTAAGCTCTGAAAACTTGATAAAAAATAATTTCGAGATTTATATCCTGACTTTTTTTAAAATAAAATATATCAAAATTTAAATCTTGAAATTAATTTAATAAAAATAAAAATAAAAATAATATGTATGGATATTTAAATCTCAACAACGTAAAAAAATAATTTATAAATTTATCTTATTAATTAATATTTTAATAAAACAATTTAATTTTTTAAAATTATTTAAATCAATTTATAATGATTTTTACAAATAAAATTTCAGTTTTTTAAAAAAATTAAAAAATATCGTAAAAAAATAACAATTAATTATAATAATAATAATAAACACTGATCCGGGATCGAAATCTCGAATCTTAAAAATTAAAAAAAAACAAAAACTTCAATCACAATATTTTTTAAAAAAATAAAAAAAACAAAGATCCTGAATTTCCGGATCGAAAATTAAAAAAAAAATTAAAGCAACAGTTTCGAGATAGAAATCCCGGAACTTAATTAAAAAACAAAAATAAAACGGTTCTTAATTTAAAAAAAAAAAAGTTCCGGGATTAAAATCCCAGAACCTAATTAATAAAAAACAAAAAAAACTGTTCCGAGATTTCAATCCCGGAACATAATTAATAAAAAAAAACCGGTTCCGGGATTTAAATCCCAGAACTTGATTAAAAAAAAAGTAAATAAACAGTTCCGTGATTTAAATCCCGGAACTTAATTTAAAAAAAAATTAACAAAAAGTACTGTGCCGGAATTTAAATCCCGGCATTGCATTCTCTTACCCATTTCTATAATAAGTTTTTAATTTACCTACTTCTGTAAAATGTTTTCAATCCGTACTTATTTTAAAAAAAATTCCTCCCTCCCCCTTCCCCCTCTCCAACTCCGCTCAACTACCTCGAATCGTAGTCGGCGGGGGAGCACCGAGTCAGCGACCGGCAGCCAGATGCTTATATCCACAACAGCCCTCTCTTCCTTAAATAGTTCGTTCGATATGGGCCGTTTGTAAACTTCTGATCGGGCCCATTATAGAGCTGTCCGACGTCATAATAAAATCGTTATAAGAAATTGGTTGGATTACAATGTAATTTAAATCGCGTGCCAATAATTCTAGAACTATAATCGAAAGTGCGATACAATAATAAAACTTCGAGATTAATCGCTTTAGCTTTAGGGAATTGAAATTTGAAAGACCGATCGAAAGAATTCAGTAATCACTAGTAGCTCGGATTAAAGTTTTATAGGACACGAATTACGATCGCATGCATGGATATAGATAGATAGATAGATATGGAATGGCGGCTACGTATAACGGGCACTCAGTTGGGCAGGCGGTTGACGAGCGCCAGAACGACGGCGCACAGATTCTTGACCTCTTTGTTCATCTCCGCCACCTTGGTTTTCTCCGGGAACAGCGCGCCCTTGCAGCCTTCCTCGCAGGTCTCCACGTCGGCCACGGCGGCAGCCACGAATCGCTTCACGTCCGGATACTTGTTCGACTCCATAGCGCCCGTTGAGTCGTCCAACTGCTCCACCGCGTCGATGTAGCTCTCAGCGCAGTCGTTGAGGCACTGCTGCCACGTCGAGTCGTTGACGGCGGCCTCCAGGGTGTTGTCGATGAAGGTCGAGGTGTTGGAGGCCGTCGAGGCGGCGGCGCGGATTGCGAGCTCGGCGATGCTGTGCGCGTCGGCGCCGTGGCTCTCGGGCATCGAGGAGAGGTGCTTCAGGCACAACTCGGGATATAGCGTGTGCGCGCAGGTCTCCTGAAGTATGCTCGGTGACGGAGGATCTTCCGACGCGATCGCCACGGTGAGGAGGAGGAGGAGGAGAATGACAGGGTTGGTGAGGGTGGCCATGTTTTATTGTCGTTTATTGCAGCCTTCTTCTTGTTCTTGAGGTTAGAGAGAGAGAGAGAGAGAAAGAGAAGAGAACAGTTTAACAAGAGTTCTTTTATCGATGTAAAATTTTGAGTTTATAATTATTTTCGGAGAGCAATGTGCGATAGTGGTGTATTAGGGAACGGAATTATTGGGAGACCACAAAAGACTAGTTCTGTCAGATTATTTTGGAAGCTTTTAACTATTTTGAAGAACAAGCTTAAATCTTTCAAACCGGTGTATTTAATCGCTCATCTAGTGGCGCATTTCCAAAATAATTATAGGTGTAATATAATTTTTGATGTGTTCTATTTTTTGTTTATCCTGTTGAATTTTATGAAGAAAAATTCATCAAATTATCAAACTTTTAACGAATCAGTGCAGCAAAATGTCCAAATCTGTGGCTGTGTTCATTCAACACACATCACAACGGAAGCATGAATGGGAAGAAAATAGCTTCTTTTTTTCATTCAAGAAGCAATTGATACATTAGAAATCAAGTCTACCTATCCAATGCCAGAGTCAAAATTTTTCATCATCAACCTCCCACAATATGATGTTACAATTTCCCTCACTTGAAACTGTTATCAGTAATCTTTTTCTACTCAATCTGCAGCAGGTGAAATTGTGAGGAAAAAAAAAAAACAAGCATCACCCTCCGCAGAGTAATTGCAATGGCAAGAATCTTTTTTAGCGAATTAAATGTGAGGTTGATCCGCCAGCAGAATTTCCTTCCATGCTTCATAGAACATCCAAGTGATTCCTGATGCAGGCATCACCTTCAAGCAGCTGGCTCCCCAACCTCGGTACAAGCCCAGCAAGCCCTCCTCCCGAACAACCTCAGACAATGCAGCTGCCATGTGGGGTGGGCATTTTCCTCTCAGGGATCCGACCATTAGCCGCTTTCTCGCAACTTCCAAGGGAAAGCTGATTGTGCTTGCCACAAAACCTGACAATAAAAATTGGTTGCTGTCAGCTAAATGCATTCACTTTGCTACTGCCATCTGCCACAGCTACTTGTTAGTGGTGAATGTTCTCTCTTTGTCACAGTTAAGAGTGATAAGACTGACAATTGCAACAATTTATTAATCAGGTTTCCTAGATTTGAGCAATGCAAACTATTACATGCAACGACAATCTCATTAAGTTACTTATATAGTTGCACTTGAATACATACCAGCAAGAGCGCCTACCGTCAGAAGCTCTGCACGGTTCAAAGACTTCTTCTGCTTCGCTTTGCAGTAATGAGTTTTCATGGTATCATACATGAAATAGTAGCATGTACTGTATGGAAGCATGCCGATTAATGTTGGCGATAAGCCAGCATACAGACCACCAATCCCATCGTTCTTATATATCTTAGTAAGAGCAAGAATGATGCTGGGATAGGCTTCTCGATTCACAGTCAAACGATCCTGTAATTGTAAGATAAGCATTTGTATCGATGTTAAAAATAGTACATCCAAGCAACAGATTAAAAGAAGGTACTTGTTATTTAGAAACACATTCCATCAAATCCAAATGAAACATATCCAATTAATATGAAAAACATTTACTGAAACAGAATGCTGCAAAACCATTAAAAGAAGTATCTTTTATTTTGATGAGAAAGGAATCGTGCACAAGAAGTATTAGGGATCGAGAACAGAATCACAGAAGCTGACAACTTCCCTTAGAGCCATGTCTTGTCCTTTTGTTGCACAAGTATAGAGCCATATCTTGTTGAAGAAACAAACTGATTGAACAATGTAATTTGTAACCTAGTCATTGATTCAGAAACTATAATTCTGCAATTAATGTAAGAGCTAAACAAGTAGATTTTCTCGTCTATCTGAAATTCAGCTATCAGGCACAGCATCATCATCGCAAGGAAGATAATCATTATATAAGTAGGTTTAATAGCAGGGTTGGAATCTCCTCAACGTCAAAAAAGCCATCAATCCATACAAATTTTCTGAGCTACAAAAAGTTATATCTGCAGAATTGTGTATAATTAAATGAAAACATTCACCCTTTAGTGTATAAAAACACAAAGGCATCTGGGCATGTTAATAATCCAACATGGAGTTCTTAAAGTACTGTGAATCTAAGTGAACAACATAACAAAGTAGGAAAACTACTTGTCATCAATGGTTTAACTGGGTTTCTCACACAGGAAAATTTTTCTAATATTTTTAAAACAGCAAATGATGGATCAGCATTGGTTTTTGCATCATGATTTAACATACCTTTAGAACCTCAAGAGGATGACAGATGATTGTGCTCGTAATACCAGCAGCAGCTCCACCAACTGCAATTGGGGACATACACAGAAAGGACAAATCTAGATTCAATGGGCCAATCTCTAGCTTTGGGCTTCCATCCTCCTTCCATTTCTCTTGTACAGATGTCACAGTACGTTTTACACATTTAAACGTACCAAGCTCAATTGCTTGCGTAGGTATTATGCGGAGCATGTTAATAGTGTTTCCTGCCCAAAGCCCTTTCCAACCATTCTCTTCAATAATTTCTAGAAAGCTACCAGCAATGCGCTTGGATCCAACTCCGACTACCATCCTTGTCCTGCAACAATGCCATCGGTGTCCCATCTACTTCAGATGAAGTCCATACCAAAATCAAGTAACCAGCATGCTACAAAAAAATTCATGAAAAACAAAATCAACTCTCACCGACATAGCTTCCCATTTTGAAACTGCATATGCTTGCTATTCAGTTAAATCAGATAGCAACAAAAAGAAGACACAAGACAGCAGCTTCTTGAGAAGTTACGATAAAAATAAGTCATTAGACACAACGAAAACAATTTAACTCATCAACACATGAGCATATAGACCAACTTTGAATAGTTGGTGAAAAGAGTTGAACAATTAACCTCTGGGATGTATCTTACAGTAATCATTGTATAGACACAATTTGAGAAGCATCAAGATTCAAAGGTAAAATATACAAGGATGAGCAAAATGCCACACAGAGTAGTTTTAGGCATCTCTAGTCCCTCCATGATGATTAAAATGTATAACACAATAGTAACTGATTCTACTAATAGCATCAGTAACATATTGAAACTAGTCAACCTCATCAGTGGCCACAGTTAAATCTTCATGGAACCACACTTATCAGTTAATTCCAAAATTTTACTTAGTATGATGTTATTGCCTACACTAGATAGGTGGTACAATGGGTTTTATCAAAATGTGCAAATAGATATCCCAAGCAAGAACCAACTTCCCCAAAATAGCACGCAAATATGTAATTAGATTTATCACGGCTAATTAAATGCAGCTGTACTTTACGGTGAAATAGTACCACCAATTGTTGATTTAAAAGTGCTAAAATAAAGTCAAACAGGAAGAACCAGACTTAATAGTCTCTAGCAAGAACAGCTTTGGTCATAGCACCAGCTAATGCTCCGCTAACAAATTCGCCAACTTCTCTACGCTTAAAGAAGTTCTGGAACAAAACAAGATAGCGAAATTATATTAAAAAAAATTCACAGCATAAAGTTTGGGAAAAGATTGCATGTATAATTCAATTTTTCCACAACAGAGTGTCAAAATAATAAAATGACTTTTCAAGAGTACAACCAATAGGGATGTCAAAATAAGAATATGAAGAGACAACATCTATCTCTGGTTAGAGATCGTGCCAAATAGATGTTAAAAATAAGCACAAAGTATATTGTAACGAAAAAGGAAGGTTTTTAAACTGGGAGATATATAAAAGGTAATACTAAAACCCAAGCAAATGGGGATTTGATCACTTTACCCTGACGAACAGTCGTAATAAATGAAAAAGAATAAGGACAATATGTTCTCAATGCAGGACCAAATGGCAATAAAAAGTTAGATCTTCATGACTCATTTGAAATCAAAGGATTTGAACTCGAAAAAAGTTCAACCTGAAGTGACAAAGAAAGGAGAAATATCTAAAAAACGGAACCTTGCGCTTAGGATCTGAAAACAAAACGAGATCCTTCATTACGCCAGCCGATTGAGAATAAAAAAACAAGATCTTTCAATCGAAAGCAAAGCGACTTTGGCCCAAAAAAAGAGTAATCAAAGATTCAAAGGGCAAGAACCAAAAACCATCGGATCAAAAAAGGAAGAATACAAAAACAAAAACAAAAATAATGGGGGGAAAAAGACGAACCTTGAAAACAACCCCAATATCGGGACCCTGAAAACCGAGCTCGACGGCCGCAGGGGCGACCTTGTCAACCTCTGCCTCCTTCGAAACCGGCATCTCATCGCCGCATGCACCGGCTAAACCCAGAACGACGACCTCCCGCTTCCTCCGTGACTCCGCCTCCAAATTCATCGCATCCGACGGCTCTCGCCCACTCCCTTATTTCCACTTTTAAAGCTAGGGAACTTTTTTTTTTTACCCCCATGATTTATCTTCTTTGTAAAAAAAACACCACGTTAAAATTTTCCTCAAAATTTACAAACATTTATTGTTCTATTTTTAATCTCTTAACACTGTTAATTCCCAAATTTCGAAACTCTTTGAAAAAATAAACTTAAGTATGATGGTTAAAATGAAATTTTCTCTTTCAACTTATCTGAAATAAAATGGTCGTCGACAGCTACCCAAAAAAGGCACGGTCTAAATTGCATGCTTTTGAATGAGGAAATTATTCAAATCCTTTAAATGAAATATCTTAATTTATTTTCTTAAAAAGCAAAACACGTTTTTTTATCCCAATCCGCACTTTACCCTCAATCATACCTTCTTGTTATTGGACAGGAGACTTAGTGTCCACATTAGATTTGTTGCCGTCTACCAGTGGTGAGCATTTGAGGACTGCAAATACTTTTTCCAAGGAAGCAATAATTTGGCAAAAGGGTCCGCGTCAGAATAAATTATTATTTAAAAGCTTTTATATTAAAAAAAAACAATTATTTTTAAATTTAAAAAAGTATTACTAATCTTTACTCTTTGAGGAGAAAAATACAAAGTAATACATAGGGGAGAGAATCTTTAAAAATAATGAACTACTTTTGCCGTACATAAGGGGAGAGAATCTTGAGAAACAGATGTAGTTTTAGTCTAAATTCAGATGATAGAAACCTTAGCCGAATGTATTGGGAAGAGTTTGAGGAGAAGCAAATAAGAAAATCACTATAAGGAGAGAATGTGATAATTAAGAGTTCTTTCTTATCGAACAATTAAGGTGATATACTCTGATAAATATATTGTTTTTTAAAATGAGCATTTAGTGTAAATTCAATCGATAAAATCCCTTCTAAGAGATGTTCTTGCTATGTGGCGTTTTCTGGAAGAAGCCGAAGATTTAGAAGAAACAAATGGTCGAGAATGTAAGCGTTGATCGAAAAGAAATAGGAAGAAATTCTCGCTAGATTCAGATTACTTGAATCTGAGCATGCCATGACAGTAACTCATGTGAATCTTATGCAAATCTTGTTCCCACTGGTTATGCAGTCTGGGACAATGCTAGAAAAGGTAACGATGCAAAGGTACTGCAATCAGAACGATGCCGGAGAAGGTTCGAAGTCGATCGGGAAGAGGTGATTTCACAAGCCTACTTACTTGTCTAAGCATTCGATCAATCAAGATGGAATTTTTATTGCTCTTGTTCGAAACGGAACAAGTAGGGAGGCAGTACGCTGTGAGCTAAGGCGCGGAGGAGGAGCTTTTGGTGGCGGCGCCAACGGAGTTCCAGATGCTGCGGATGCCGCCAATGACGTGCGGAAGGACGGCGTCGGCGCCGCGGAGTAGTGCGCCGGAAGCGAGTCCGATCGCGAAAGACTGCCCGATGTCGGGCTTGGAGTCGAGCTTGGCGTCGAGGATGGCGAGGCGGGCGTTGGCGTTGTCGAGCTTTCGGAGGGAGTCGGCGGTGAGGCGGTCACTCTTGCTGCCGCGTGAGGAGGGGAGGGCGCTGTAGAGGAGGGCCTGGAGATCGCCGACGGCCTGGAGGGCGGCCTCGCGGGAGTTCAAGCCCTGAGACTCGTAGTGCGCAAGAATCTCCTCGGGGGAGAGCGAGCGCTTCCTTGCCTTGGGGTTCTCCTTGCTTCCGGCAGATGACGCGGTCGGGGTCGGAGGCTGCTCCATGACTGCGCCGGAGGTGCTCGGTCGCCGAAATAGGATAAAAGATAGGGTTTTCCCTCGTTGGGTAGTAAAACGATTTGGGGGGTTTCGAGAAGTGACGACAGCGTGACGTGTAAGACTTAAGCATCATTCGAATTTATTTGATTTAAAAATATTATATTTTTAACTGAATATTACAATATTATTTTTTTGAAATTTTATTTATTTATTTATAAACTTAATATTAATAATTTAAGTTTAAATTTTAATAATTGAGAATGGAGTTGGAGATCAACCACTAGAATATATCTTACAGTTCACTGTTTTTTTATTCTTCATACGGGTGAAAATATATCTTACAGTTCACTATTTTTTTATTCTTCATACGGGTGAAGGATGGATTTTTATGACCGTAACAGTAATTTTCTGTCAAAGTTAACACATATTAAATAATCATCATCAAAATCTTCAATTATAGTCCTCTGACACTTAAATCAAATAAGAAAATGAAAAAAAAAAATAAAGGAAAACTGCCAAAGCATTATGTAGTCATGGAGAAGAAAAGAGAACTTCAGAAGATGAGTGCGTGAATTCCTTACTTTGGACACATTTCCTTTGGTTATATAGGGCCTGACATGCAGGAATAATCCCTGATACTCATACGATAACGATCTATGCCTGTCTATTGAGGGACAAAACCTACTAGAAATCTCCACATAGAGTGCCACACGAGCTAGAATGATCGGGGGCACAGACTATTGAGGCAATGAATGTAGTAGTTGTTGGGAAAGATTCCCATTGTGATCCTCAAATGTCAGACTTTCGCATTGCTTCGACTGGAGATTCTGAAACAACTCATTGTCAAGTGGACGACTTGCGTATATGACATGATATAGATATGTAGAGTCAAGATGTGATCGAGTGAAGGTATAATTAAATGATTAACTTTGTCACGAGATCGAAGTGCCAACTTAGCATATGACGGAATGACCAACTTGAGATATTAGTAGACTGGTCTGGTTGATGTATAGCCAACTTGAGATACCAACCGATTTGGCTAGTTAATATATAATCGACTTGTGAGACATTGGCCGACTTAGCTAGTTGACTCACTTGTTCTTTTCACTTTTCCATACTCACGTTGATACTGAGTAGCTTCTCCTTCTCTCCATCCGAGTGCTATTATGTCCAAATTATATTTCTTTCCTGACTGATTGTTTTGCTTGTCATAAATTTTAAATAATTAAACTACCCACTTTTTCACCTATTCACTTCTGGGTCCTAGTAGCCATATTTTATCCACATCAACATCCATCAAGATTCCAATTGTTATAACAGATGAAAGATTTCGAAGTAAATTAATTTAAATAAATCCAACTTCCATACTAAACAAAGTTTAGTTTTTTCTGGTTCATAACAACAAATCTCAAATATTTTTATTGCATATTCATAAGTGGCTGTGGCTGCAGGGCAAATATGCAGTAGCAGTCCAAATAATCATCTACATTATTTAAAGGTCAATTACAATTATGATAAATAGGACTACCCGATGAAACAGAGAGCAGCTTCAGAAATGGCCCTGAGTGCAGCTATGCTCATCGCATTCGATACTGAACTTGCACTGGTGTTATGCTATAGAGTGTCACTTAGTTGACGGCCCTTGGTCTCCAAAGGGAAGAACATAATTGCCAACCCTGTGAGGAATATAACGATCTCAAAGAATGAAATTGCTGCAGTCTGATAGCAGCCTTTCACCAACCCAACAGCCACCAGTGGGCAGATCATGCCCCCAATTCTACCAATTGAGTTTGCGATTCCAACACCGGTCGTGCGTAGTGAGGTCGGGTATACCTGCGTCGAGAAAGAACCAAATTTAGGAGATGAACTATGAGAATACACTTATGATCCCTGTTGGCTTAGGAACATTGTGTCCCACTACTACTGGATGTTATATAATGATTTGTCTGTGGACTGGTTGGCATCGACAGGTCATGGCCTTTCAGATAGTTCAGGAGTTTCAAGTGAAAAGTGTGTGTTCTTTATCTGAATGTTTATGCAAAGCAAAGTTAAAGCTATTTAGCTTGTTTTCTTGGTTTTGAATATTTTCTTTAAGAATTATCACATTCAAGTTAGATCTATGCTCATCAAACTTTAATGAGGAATAAATAAAAAGGAACAGGAATCAATTTAAACTACTCTCATCTGTAAGAGGGGTAGACTAGCTTTGTCGGTGGGAGCCTTGCAAGTTGTTGCTAACATCGAGTTCGAAATCTGGCTTCAGTGCTTGAAGACTCTTAAACAAAAGAATAGTTGAAGTACACCCACTTTTCATCTACAAGATTTCGTTCCATATTCGGAAAATTCAAACTCTAAGTATGATGCTAATTTAGCAGAAGGAAAAGGAATGTGAAATAGAACTGAAATAAGGAAGTTCACTGATGAAGATTTTGGAGTGATTATAGGTGAGTGCTGTGTGGAGAAACCAGATCTGTTGATTATTCATGTCCAACAATAGCAACAGTGCATCTATGCTGAGCTAGTGAGTCCTGAAATATGTTACTTGATCATAAAGACTGACCAACTAATCATATTCCCTAGCTCAACTACAAGTCTAATCACCTAACTGGATAAACCAGTTTTAGCCAAAGTAGTTGATACTAAGATCCCAAAAAAGAAGCAATATGAAAGAAACTGCAGCATATAATTCAATGGTGAAAAATTTATTGATCGAAGGAAAATATGAAGTTGTCAAAATGTAAATGCATAGAGGGATCCCTTTCCTAACGGCTTGAGCTTTTAGGATAAATCATTATCACTGCTATGGTTAATCTGTGTAAGCTTTGGGAATAAATGGTTGACCAATTAACTTTCGATTGTATTAGAGCAGAAGGTCCTATATGTCTGAATCCAACAGAGGTTATCATTTAAGGATATATATGCTCTCAATTAATCCAAAAGAAAGTTTGTGTGTTGGAGCTGAGCCAGTCTAGTCCCTTTCGAGCACCCACACTTGATGGGGAGGTGTCAAGAATATAAATATATAAACTAGTGGCTCTCATAATACCTTGAAGTTTTCAATAAAGAGATAGATAGCTCAACAAAAGTTAATAAATTTGTCATCCAATGATTTTTCAGTGACAAAGCAAATTTTGTAAATTAGATTTGATATGATATAACACCTATTCCTTATGGTAATAATCTACAACAACAACATCAATCAAGCCTTATCCCACTAAATGGGGTCGGCTTTATGGATCCTCTTACACCGTTGAACTGTATCCTCTACTATATTATATTATCATCATTTATATTTAAATAAATTTTATTTTGTTTTATAGAAGTCTTCTTTAGTTTTTCTCTTTCTCGTTTAATTTATATATTTATAATAGTTTCATATTAGGTGCAACTCTAATTTTCTCTCTAGTATTCTCATTTCTTATTTTATTTATCCTCGTATGCCTACACATTCATCTTAAAATTCTCATCTCTATAACTCTCATTTTCTATTCATGTACTCGAGTCATAGCCCAACATTCAGCTCCATATAACATAGTAGGTATAATTGCCATTTTGTAAAATTTTTCTTTAAATTTTAAAGATACTTTACGATCACAAATAATACCTGATAATCTCCTCCATTTCAACTATCCTGTTTATATTTTATACAACATCTCTCTCAACCCCTCCATTTTGTAAAAATGATCCTAAATATTTAAAATTTTCAATTATAGACAACTCATTATCTCCTAACTTAACAATTATCTCATCGTATCTAATATTACTAAATTTAAATTTCATATTTCTGTTTTTACTCTACTAAGTGCAAGACCTTTCGCTTCTAGTATTTTCCTCTAAAATTTAAGCTTAGCATTTACTCTTTCACGTATCTCATCTACCAAAACAATATCATCTGCAAATAACAGACACAATGGCACTATGTCGTAGATGTGTCTAGTGAGTTCATCTATGATTAGTATAAAAAAGACAGAGACGTAAAGCTGATCTTTAATGTAATCCTATTTTTATGGGAAATATTTTGATTAATCTTCTTGGCGTTTTTAATCTTATCATTG
>JBAMHZ010000112.1:3673903-3686475 GCA_037177395.1 Alpinia galanga | reverse complement strand
ATTATGTGTAATTGATACATATTACAAAATACATATAAAAATAAATAAATGACATTCATAAATAAAATTAAATTATTTGTAAAAAGGCCTAACTCCCTTATGGGCTTTTCTACATAGCCACAAACATCCCTGTAAGCCCATTTTACTTCCAAATTTTTATTTGAAAGGAAATTTACTATTGCACCAAAATTTTTGATATTTTTTTCAGATAAAAAATTTATAAAAAAAAAATCACCTATTTGAACAATTAGTATCTTTTTTTTTTCCGAGTCGAATGGGTAAACCAAAATTAAGTTTAGTTAACTTGGTCAGTGTGCAATCTGACGGGGATACTCAAAAGGGAAAAGGATGATCCACGAGCACCAGACGAGTCCGGTAATCCATCAGAAAGTGAAGTCCACCTCGACAAGCAACAACTTCTCTGCCTGCGGCGATGAATCATCCTCCACCTTACTCTCTTTATTGGCTTTCGATCATGTCTTCTTCTTTGTACGTGTTCTTCCTTTTAAGTAGACACTATGTCGACATTCTTACTCACGTTTATGCTGTGGATGAAGTCGCTAGCTGCTTTCACCGGCGAACTAAGTGCGTACGTAAATAGCAGACGACTCAGTCGCCTGTCTTTCAGAAAGCGAATGAATAAAGTATAGTGATCGAGCAAGCCAACGTTGGTTGTTCATGGATTCGAAACATAAAAGATCAAGCAAATAAGATCTCTATGTTAGCTTCATACCAGTCGCAAGTGTTTTTAAAATCAAGTTGATACGTGCTCGTCTACACACGTACAAAAAGTGAAACAAAAGAAGAAGAAGAAGAAGAAAAACCCATTGTTTCAGATAAATGTGGATTGATGATGAGGCTGCCGAAAAGCAGCGAGAACAACAATTGCAGTGCCTGATCTCCTTTGCTCGAGTGCGTCAGGGTTATGGGGATGCCACCCAAGGATATCTAAAGGAACGACTTTAACAACTCCATAATTCAAAAGCTTTTTGGCTCCTGATATTTTTGCAGGCAGTCAATTCCCAAAAGCATGCACCCATGATGAAACAGAAAAGTGGGGAGGAACAGTGATACAAAGTGACACGCTTTAGCAACACCATTCAATTCCCTACTGGGGAAATAGGAGATAAAGTGTCTGTTACGGTCGTTTTGTCTTGAACAGGAAAAGGCGAATCGATCGATCTGTTGCCCTGTAGCACAATTACATAAGATGGAGGCACCATCTGCTTCCTGATTAGTTCCTCTAGCTCCTCTGCCATGGATCTGGAGATGAAGAGCTCCTCGGGCCTTAGCAAATCATGCATACTCATAATCGGTAAGATCTCGATCGATCGACGACGACCTCTTGTGAGTTTAATTACTGACCATGGAGCATTGCAGTGGTTGCGAGCGTGGAGAGATTTGCCTACAAAGGAGTGGCTTCCAACCTGCTGAGCTATCTCACTCACCATGTGAAGATGAGCACCTCTTCGGCTGCCAAGAGTGTAAGCACTTGGAGCGGAGTCACTTCCATGCTTCCTCTTGCCAGTGCCATCCTCGCTGATTCCTACTGGGACCGCTACTCCACCATTACGGCCTCTTCCTTGCTCTACGTCATGGTAATTCATCTGCTAATACCGGTCGCGAGGGGAGGATGATCATGGTTCGATCTCTTGCGTTACTGAAAACGTTTTTGTTGGCAGGGATTTGTGGGGTTGACATCGTGGGTGTTGCTGTGCGCATGGATGCCGACTTCATCCCTGTTCCTTCCGCTCTACTTGATTTCCATAGGTCAAGGAGGGTATAACCCTTCCTTGCAAGCGTTCGGAGCCGATCAGTTGGACACGGAAGAGGAGAAGAGCAACAAGAAGAGCATGTTCTTCCAGTGGTGGTACTTCGGAATCTGCAGTGGCAGCCTCTTGGGCAACTCCATCATGTCCTACATCCAAGACACTTTTGGTTGGGGGCTGGGGTTTGCCATTCCCACTTGCGCCATGGCCGTCTCGGTCGTTTGCTTCCTCTGCGCGTCCCGGTTTTACGTCCACAAGATCCCCGACCGCCCTAGCGAAAGCATCATCCAAGCTGCGAAGCTCGCGATCGCGAAATTTAGGAAAAAAAGCCGCATCAGTTTGAAAAATGATGCTGCGGAACTCGAGTAAGATTAGTTTTTTCAGATTGCAAAACATGAGCTTGTTGTTAGCTTTTGCTTGACATGTTTGATGGTGTCTACTTGGAGGTTACAAGTGAGACCTCTTGGCTCGGCGTCCGATTGCACCGGCGACGTCGCCGATGAACCGCCCGGCGTAGCTAAAACAATACTCAGACTGCTGCCAATTTGGACAATGCTTCTCATGTTCGCAGTTATCTTCCAACAGCCGCTCACCTTCTTCACAAAGCAAGGCATGATGATGAAACGCAGCATCGGCCGGCGGCGGCAAATCGTGATCCCTCCCGCAATGCTCCAGAGCGCCATTACAATGTCCATCATCCTCATCATGCCTCTCTACGACAAGCTCATAATTCCCTTCCTCCACCTGCTCACCGGAAAAGCGAAGGGCATCAGTGTGCTCCAGAGGATCGGCATAGGGATGTGCCTCTCGGTCGTGGCGATGGTCGTCGCCGCCGTCGTCGAATCGAAACGGATTCGAATCCTGCAAAGAGGAGGGTCACACAAGCCGCTCCAGCTCGAATCGCAGCTGAGCATCTTTTGGCTACTGCCGCAGTACATTCTCTTGGGCATTTCCGATGTGTTCACCGTCGTGGGGATGCAGGAGTTCTTCTACATGGAGGTGCCGGCGAAAATGCGAACGATCGGAATTGCTCTGTACCTCAGCGTTTTCGGATTCGGAAGCTTCTTGAGTGCTCTTCTGATCTCAGTTCTGGAATTTTTCAGTAACCCCAATGGGAAGCACCGAAGCTGGTTCTCTGATGATATCAGTGAAGCAAGGCTCGACAACTACTATTGGTTCCTAGCTTCATTGAGCGCCATTAGCTTTCTCGTGTTCGCATACTTGTGTAGAAACTACAACGATATTAATTCTTCCCATGAATGATGACAAGAACTAATTGCATGATGCTTTTGCGTTAATTAATTTTCCTCAAATTCCTGAAACGTACGTTCTTCTTCTTTCTCCTTTTGCATCGTGGTTACTGTGTCTGGTTCATGGAGAAGCCATGACTGCAGCAGTTTAACTGATAAAGAAAAAACACAAACTTGATTTTGAACTCAGTGGACATGAAACTTCATGGAGAAGATTAATCAATCAATTCAAAGAAAGTAGTGGAATTGCACGCGCGGTTTTACAATGGCTTCTGTAATCGATCCAACTGTAAATCAAATAGAACAAAAGATTTTGTCAATAT
Organism: Alpinia galanga; assembly: GCA_037177395.1. NCBI lineage: Eukaryota > Viridiplantae > Streptophyta > Magnoliopsida > Zingiberales > Zingiberaceae > Alpinia > Alpinia galanga. The sequence continues at coordinate 3,683,133 of JBAMHZ010000112.1, read as the reverse complement.
TCTGAGATCATTGCACTAGATCGAACGCCAAGTTGGTTTAATTATTTTGTTTTCTTTTTTTAAGAAAAAAAATTGAACAGTCAAAATACTACTAAATCAATCATTAATGCGACAATATTAGCTTAATTAAGACAGTTAATAAACTAATTATATCCCATATATAGCAAATCTACATTAATACGATACAATAATAAAAATATTTAGAGGAATAACTATAAAAAAAAACATAATTTAAATCTTTAACTGTTGGTCGTGTCATTGTCGCCTCGCACGATCTCTTCAACTGTTACAAACGTTTTCGTTGCGATATATAGGTTTTACGTATCGGCCCCGGTATTGATAAGCCGTGGATATGACGCCGTTCCGTTCTTCTCCTAGTCGTTACCGGAGAGTAACGGAGTTACGGTGACGCCGTACAGCACGCACTCGCGTGCAATTCCGTCGTACCGCTTCCGACTCCCTCCTCCGCATAAAAAACCCGCCCCTTTCGGACCCCCCAACTCTTTACGGAAAAAGGGAAAATAAGCCCCAATTTCGTAGAAATCTCGCCGGATTCTTCAGCTCCGGCGGTGGAGCCGCCTGGAAATCTCACTCCTTCGTGGTCCATCGTGCTTCACACTCTTTCTCCGGGAACTGAGTGGTTCTCCGGCGGGTCTCCGCCGGAAAGAAGTGGTGGTGAAGGCTCGTTTTTTTTTATTGCTCTTTGTTCTTGCAAGCGTCTTGCAGAGCCCTAGTTGTTGATGGGGTTTTCTCTCTACCCGCTGAAAACTTCGACGCGTCTTCTGTGGAGTACCAGCTTCTTCCGTCATAAGACCATCTCGATCATCGCCTTCTCCTCCTTCTAAATCGATCTAGATCCCCGATAGATCGAGAACTGTGGAAGAAGAGTAAATAGGTGTAGTAGCTAGAAGCGAGGAAATAAGGAGGGATACACACTTGGGAACTTAGATCCGACGGCGGATCGCGAGGTAAGAAAATGAGTTCCCGCCGTCTGATCTTCGATTCGTCTTCCTCTTCCACCTCCCGCGGCCGCTTGATCCTCTTGAGAAGCTCGAGCTCCGCCTTTTCAGGTACTGGTCATGACCTCTTGTTGATTTTTGGATTGGGGTTCCAATACATGGTTTATCAGCGAATTATGTTGGAATCGCAAGGGGTGAGGTCGGTGGTGATGGGCGCGGCGGACGATGCGAGCAAGAGGCCACGGTTTTTCACGTCGCCGGACGAGATCTACGAAGAGTATTACGAGGAGCTCGAACCGGAGAAGAAGCGCCGCCTCACTTCGGAGCAGGTACGAACCAAGTAAACAAAACCTGTGTCATTGCATCTAACTGCCTCGTCATTGGTTGCCATAGTGGGTCCGACATGTGGCCCATGATTACATATCCAATGCAAATTGCATTCCTGAATCTGCTTTATGCACTATCGCACCCCCAGGTCTTTCTGGTTTCCGTTGTCATCTAGCATTCGATACGGAGGAAGAGGACAAAATAATCGAGACAATTATTTGCCGACTAAATGTTTCCAGCTTTGTTCCTTGTTCTTATTTAGAAAGTTAATTTCTTCCAAATAAAATTATATGATAAACCTCAATGCTTGAAATTCGTCGCTGTTTTTCCATGTTTACGCGATCTTTCAATGTTATTTAACTTGTGAAAGAGGAGAAAAAATGGTAAAAGAAATACTTTAGGGCTTTGCTTGCCTACACCTCTGAAATTTGTATTTCAATTTCAACTGATTGAAGTGGTCCTATTAGTATGAGTTTTTCACGATCTGAAACAAGCTGTCTGCATTAATTTATATCAAATTGGAACTGAATATGAACTTATAAGGTCTTCTTCTCTGAAATTTTTGGAGCAAGTGATTTTCTTGAACAGAAATGAGTTCTTTCCCCACAAAAATATGATTTTTATGAGACTGGGGTGTGAAGATATATGGCGGAATTAATTACCTTTTTTTTTTCCTTTCAAATTAGGCCATAAAAATTAGTTTTGCTTGAGTGATGCAGTTTTGAATTAACAAATAGATACGCATGTTGGAGCGGAGCTTTGAGGAGGAGAACAAGCTGGAGCCGGAGCGCAAGATCGAGCTTGCTAAGAAATTAGGGCTACAACCGAGGCAAGTGGCGGTGTGGTTCCAGAACCGTCGTGCCCGGTGGAAGAACAAGCAGGTGGGGCATGACTACGATCGTCTGAAGGCCTCTTATGATGCGCTCGTCCTCGACCATGATGCCGCTCGCAAGGATAACGATCGCTTGCGTTGGCAGGTGAACTATTCCTCTCTCTCTCTCTCTCGCTTCAGTTTCAAACTTTCAGTTCATTCAGCTTGTAATTTACAACTTGTTAACATGTTTACTTAGATTGTTAATTTCATTAGGAAATTCATGAAAGACAAGGTCAAACCACTATAGTGATAACAAATCAAATCACACATCATTCGTTGGTTGGGTTAGTTTCGTATTTAGAAGAACTACGGCTCGTCTAGTCTTTTAGGCATGTTCATCACCAACCACGCTCGCTATAAAATGGCCGTAATGGCCTTATTTTGTCTTTAGATAATATTTTATCTTTTTGGTAGGTAGAAAATGGATACCTAGTCAGCTGATTGATTGCTCCGCCCAAAGCGCTGCATATACACGGCAACAAATATGAAATTTAGAAACACTAGGACTCATCATCCTATTAGGTTACTAAAAAATCTAGGATTGAGTCAAGGTCAGAACTGATTATCTAGTGATGATAATTTATTCTGTAGACGCCTCTCAAATTTTAATATCCCCAAAGGCATGGCTGGCACTTCTGTCTTCTGTATTTAATGAGTCAATGTTAGTTGAATGCCTTTTTCACCCTAAGAGGAATCATTGGATCTATTCTTGATGGTCTGATTGTAGCTTCACCTCTGTTTAGAGACAACAATCCTTGGTGGTCGATTTTGTCCAAAACGACTTTCCAATTGCTAATCTGGACACTAGGCAAAAAAAAAACCTATCTAGATCAAGCAGAGCTCTATCTTGCTTTGGATTTAGGATGACTGATTTATTTGACAGGACTCCGCATCAATCTTGTTGATTATAGTGACATAGCATACCCAAAGTAAGATTCTCTTAAACTGAGAGTACAAATCCCTCCCTAGCTAGTCGCTCGACTCACAGAGGACCAAGCTGCTAAGTTGCAAATTAGAGAGACAGTCTTTCCTTTGATGTCCCCCAAAAAAACCAGGGTCAGATGCAATCCTGTCGATCTTGGACCCAATTCAGCAAAAAGTAAACTTAGAGAAAGACCCACCACCAATAGCATCGCATAGGCAAGATGAGTCCCTTTAAACTGAGAATACAGATCGCTCCTACATTAGTTGATCGACTGACAGAGGACCAAGCTGCTAAGTTATGAAGAATGGAAAATAATCCTTGTTGGATCTTTCAATCCAAGAATGGATCATGCATCCACATGTGATTTAAAAAATAAAATACAATTCAAACATGAGATCTTGTCATATAATCTATAACAATCATGCGATAACAAAATAAAAGCGGAAGCATAATAACCACACCTGAATCTGAAGACATCTTCATCAGAAGAATCTGAAGATATGACGCCGAGAGTGCCGCAGAGCTTGATCTTCTACAAGTGCGAGAGTGACGGTCCCGTATGCTTTATTTGATGGGGAAAAAGAGATAGCCAATCTATCCTCTCTTCTGCGGGGATCACACCTTATATATAGAACTAACCCTAACTCGTTAATGGTCTATCAATGCTAACGGTATGAGTTAAAGGGTTCTATATATTATGAATCTAAAATCCAATAAGTCACATTCAATGATATAAATCTAGATTAAACCATAATTATATCACTTAATCGGGTTCAAACAAATATAACAATAAGTCCACCGCTAACAATCCTTTGACCTCTTCAATGAGACTGCTGATTTCCCTCCGACTGTCCGACAGGATTAAAATGGAAATCGTCTGTGAGCAGTGTACAAAGGGGATTGCCTTGCCCTCTTACGTCTAGAGAAGCTCCTTGTCGATGACAACGCACCTTGGGCTCTATCCACCTCTTTAGGAAAATACTCAAAGCAAGAGGATGTGCTCCAAAGCCTCTCAATTCAGTTAATTATGCTTCCAATAATTAGTCGAACTACCAAAAAGGATATTCGATAATTAATATATGGACATTATTCATCTCGCACAATTTGCAGGTGAACTTTCTGCTGGAAAAGTTGCAAGCAAATGATCAGCAAGGGGCATCTGGAGTCACCGTGCTGTCGCCGGATGATCAGGCAGCATTGGGTGCTGATCCGATGGCCCTGAATATCCAGGAGAAGGTGGTAGACCTCCTGAGCACGGGAAGTGGCGCACACGTGGTGGCGACAACTATGGGAGAGCCTCGTCTCCTCATGGAGGAGCCCTTCCTTCCAGAAAGCGACCACCCTGTTGGACTGTCAGACGCCGGCACCCATTCTGAGGACGACATTAGCAATGAGGGCTGCAACTTCTATCCGGATGGCGTCTTTACAAATCATCAGGAACTGCAACAGCAAGAAGTGCAGTTGGATGAATGGCTGGGTTGTGTGGAAAGCATTTTCTTCCACTAGGAAATACGATCCATAAGTCGATCTGTGTCGTTGGACGTGTGTGGGATCATTATATGTATGGAATACATGCAACTGAATGCATAAGACCTTCACTGGCTCGTTTGTGTTGTAATATTTGTCCTAATAAGGTTGCTTTGCCACTGTTGCTTACTGATTTGTCCTAATAAGATAGAACATTTGTCCATCTTGATATATAATCTTTGTTCTTTTATCAAATCAAATCAGTCTTTTTTTTTCCTCATTGCTTCGTCCATATTCCTCTTAACAGTCCTTTTACCCATAAAAAGCCCAAATCAAAAGGTCCATAACTTTTTATCCATATCATACATATATCATAAGTATTTAGGGTCCACTAAATGAATCATAATTAGGTTTACCATGTCCTAACAATTTGATTTAATCCAACCTAATTTTGTAAAAAATTAAATTCACAGCCATGCATTTGATGAGAAAATTCTAAGATAAAGGCCAGTTGCAGAATCTGGAGTGACAAGCCACAGCTTGCATAATTCAATTAAACTGAGTGAACAAATGTAGATTATTATTGCTTATTCTTTCAAAGTCACAAGACCTTTACAAACTCCAGTTACTTAATCATCAAGACCACCAACTAAATAGGATTGCCAACTTCAACCACTGGAAAGTAGTTTAGAGGTGTGGTGATGTCACATTAACACTTTACAAATATAAAAGTAATTAGGCATAACTTGGAGAGAGCAGAATGAGACAGTAAGACCATAGTAAAAAATGACCAATAAAATAATATAGTTAGAATAAATAGATTGGTTGGAGTAGAAGGTGAAAGGAGTAGAGAGAGAGATTATATTTGTTAATATAATCAAACTAAGTTTATTAATTTAAATATTAACAATTATACAAGCTTATATAAAGCTCAATAAAGAATAAGTTTGTATAGTCAAAAACCAAATAGCTTGAATAAACTAATGAACATAGTCTATGACTAAGTATGATGTAAAATTCATCAATTGGTTGTTACAAAGAATCTGATGGAAAAAAGACATACCTTCTTCTCTTGAGAATTAGTAAAACCACATTCAAAACAAAAGGATTGGAATCAAAAGCAGCATCTGACAGGATAACAGATGAAGCCAGATATGGATTTGGCACATTAACTAAATTAGCTAACAGAAGGAAATATAACAGACATATGAAGTTCATGTATCCCTACTACTTCTAATCCATGACAAGTACCCAGCAGGCGAACTACTATCCAAAGACACTGGGAGTTTTCCTTTATTGTTAGTCCACTGCCAGATTTTTGACTCTGAGAAACTCTCACCTCTACTGCCGAAACCGAGTTTATTCCTTTCTAAAACCTTGATGATGTTTGTGTGATTCTCATTCAGTCGCCTGGTTCCCTTTGCATAGCCATTGGCAAGAAGTACACTGTTTAGAGAAATTTGGAGATTTGTATCGGCAACCACATACTGATAAGAGCCCATGGAAAAGCACCTTCTGGTAGCATTGTTGCTAGTTTCCCCTTCCTCCGTTCCTACGGTGCCAACAGCAGTGCCACCACCATCAACAGCACCTCTAGTGCCAAAGTTCTTGAATTTTCCTAGCCTCACTGAAAATACTCTCTTTTCCATATTGGTTTCAGGGGCTTCTGATTCTTGTGAAAATTCATCCTCTTCCACTGGCAACTCAAAATCAAAAATTGGATTTTCAATCGGGAGGGCCGGAACGAAGAGTGCCCCTCGGCACAGTGGGCAAGTAGAATTAGAAAGTAGCCATGTGTCTATGCAATTGATGTGGAAAGCATGGCCGCACATAGGCAAAAGCCGGAGCTTGTCTTCCTGAGCAAATTCACAGAGGCAGACGGCACAATCAAATGGCTCCTTGGAGCCAATGATCTCCCTGTAGAAAAAGACTGGCAGCGCATCAATGTAAGCCTGGTCGAGACCCGAGTCATGGAGGTGGAAAAGTTGCCGAAGCTGCCGTTGGAGTGCTTCGGATCCAGTAACTTCTGCAGCGTCTGATTGCCTGCTCGAGTGCTGGAAGGAGTTGGGGAAAGGGTGCTTTTTGATGACGAATCTCAGCAGGAGGTGGAGAAGACCAGCAATGAAAAATACAAGAGCAACAATGACTATGATGAAGAGGAATACTGGGCTTATCCTGCTGCCCGGTGAAGATGGTGCCGGTGAGGACTGCGATGATGCAACCGGCAGTGAATCTCTCAGAAAGGCACTGAAATGCGAAGATTGGTTCTTGGCTTCAGAGATTAGGTCAGGAGCTCTTATTGATCTATAGGAGACAGGCATTCTCCTTCCCCAATCTTGGACCAAATCCAAGTCATTTCACCAGTTTCTCGAGACTAGAAAGACCATAACCTACTGAAATCAGAAGGCAATTCATAATCCAAATTCAAAAATTAGGAAAGAAACACTTCAAAAAAAGAGAGAAGGAAATTCAGAAAGGAGTTGAAAGCGGATCCGCTCCTTCAAAATGGAAATCGGCTAGGAATGACACGAAGGAAAGAATCTGGGGGGAAAAAAAAGAGGCAGTATTTTGTCGTAAAGTACCACTTCAAATCATATCCAAACCAAGGCCCAATCGAACGAAAGGAAAAGAAGGAAATTTTGCAAATGGTTCGGGAAGTAAAAAAAAAAAAAACAAAGCAGGAAAGATTATGCACTTTCGAACCTTTCGAGGTCAGATCCAGTCACGGCATCCGAAGAACCCTCGGTCGCTGCTACTCCAGGAGAACAAAAAAAAAATTCAAACTATCGCTGCCTGCCGCAACACCGCAAAGGGGGCGAGATCTGGGGAAGCAAAGAACCAAACTCTCTATGATGCGAGAGTAACCTCCAGATTGGCTTCTACTGCATCACGCGGCGGAAGAAACAGATTTGCTTAGGGCGGCACAGATTGTCTTCTGCTGTTCGCGTCGCGTTCATCTCCACCGATTCTTTTTTGGATTCAGAAAAGAACAGCTGTATCTCATTGGCATTTTCCAAATTCGCCCTGCACAGTTTACAAATGGCATGGGAGTCCCTACACATTTTATTTATCGTCATTAAAGTTTTTTTTTTTTTTAGCACATGAATGTCTGAACTTTGGATCCGATTAATTTTTAGAGATGGTCACTCCTATTCTACGGTCCTTTAGGAACATCCTTTAATAGCTGAGCCAAAAGAGGTCAGAGTATTAGTAGATCTTCACTAATCATCTCGGTAAATTAAAAAAACGTTTGTAACTTTTTTTAGCGGGTTAATCCAGACTCTACAGTCGCGTGATTCCTAAAAAGCTGTCCAACATTAAAATTGTACTCTATTCGTCAGATAAATTCCTACATAGGGGTTATTTCTATAAATTTTTTAAAAATTCATCACTGAATTATACTTTAGTAAAGAATTAAACTGTATACTTGTGTGTTTATCAAAGCTGTCACTGTACCGTATCCCTAGGGTGCCCTATTTTGATAACATGTTTTGGCATCAATTTATTTATTATAATTCAGATGTCTACTAAATTTGAAAGGACAATTGAACTCAATAAATCTTTTTTTATCGATTATAAATCTGAAATCAAAACAATCCGAAATTAATAGCCGAATTGGATCTACTGGAGATGGAAATGTGCTGTGTCCCTGGCGACTGCCACTGCAAATAAATTATGGGATGGAATCTCTCACCAACCAACCTGCATTTTCAAATAGCAGAGATGTTTTTCTTATTAATGTATAAGAAATTGTAGGCCCAGGGGAACAGCAATCCAGTTCATCACCAACACATTCAATCAGTGAGCTGCAATGAGAGTGAGTTGTGATTGTGAGTGAATCTGTGTATTTGAGAATTCTCCTGCAAAATGATGATCTCAGAGTGTTTTTTTGTTAAGGTTAATGATTAGGAAGCAAAATGACAGAATGAAAAATTCCCCTATCAGGAATGATAACAGCAGGATTCTCAGCCAAATATCACCGAAGATTCTTAATCAATAATTCTGTAATTATAGCTCTCCACATCTGATATCATCCTTCAAAATCCATATGATGCAGGGGTAAATATGGTAATCCATGTGGCACTATAGAGAAAGTCACGGTCTAATCCCGAGGGACTCGACGAGAGTCACAAGGAGCTCCTCAATCACAAGAAACTTTAATTTCGATCATCTATGGTCTTAAGTATTCGTCCATTCTGTACGGATCTGGTGTTAATAATATTAATGTATGATTATGCGCTCATAGGAGAAGGTGACAAATCCCACAATCACCCTTTGTATCTGCTTCTGACACTTAGATCATCCTGTATATGCTTCTTATCCCTTATGTGTCGTCACGTCAATCGCTGTAAGAAACATTAAACATCCCTGCATATGCTTTGTGTTCCCTTCATGTCCCCACATCTCTTGTTTTCCAGAATGCAGGTATAAAACGAAAAGGGAGGCTTTTAGGCTCGTTTTCTCTCATTTTTTTTTTCTTTCTTAATTCAGAGGAGGTTTTCTTTTCTAGGACTTTAATTTTAACTCGAGCATTAGAGGGAATGTACTAAGGCCCACCTTGGCACTTTTCTAACTTGTGTTAAGTTTATAGGTTGCTCCGAAGGCTCATGTCCTTCCGGCAATTTCTCCTTCCTTCTAAGTGTGATACGCTCTAAGGAGTCTGTATCTGATTCTCAAT
>JBAMHZ010000112.1:3653693-3667755 GCA_037177395.1 Alpinia galanga | reverse complement strand
GTAGAAACCTTCCATTGTGATCGTTTCTCCGACAGCAACAAATCCTTCATCTGTCTAGAATTTCCAGCGAAGGTAAAAGTAATGTAAGTTTTGTTATTTCATTAATTTCTTATGTTTATTCCCTATAAATACATGCAAATCGGTCTAAAGTTGCTGTAGAACCTTCAAAACCTTCCTTTACTTGCCATTCATCCTTCTCTATTTCTGAGTAATTCTTGATCTCAATGAATTCATAATCTACTGCCTCATCATCACTGTGAGAATTGCAGAAAATAACCTTCCTTTGTTCTTGGATGATCTTTCTGTGCCTTTTTTTGAATTGAATTAATCTATTCTTTTAGCATAGCATTTGATTCTTAGGTCGATTACCTTTTAGTAAGTAGATAATCTCATTGATGGCTCGAACTGAAAGATTAGGAGTAGTTAAGATTAGGACAAGTAAATTTATTGCATCAGCGGTTTGCCTGGGAAGCACCTTTTTGCATTAGAAGCAGTTTGTTTATCCAAACCACAAAAAAAATGGAAGGGAAAAAAAATTTACTGGAGGAAATTTATTGCATCTCTCCCTGCGATAGTTCTGCACTTACAGAGAAGGCTACGACCTATACATTAACTTCCTGCTGCTGCAGACTGCACACATGAGACAGCCCCAGAAAGCATTTATTTCCGTGAAGACAATCCGGTGGCTTAGCCTTGTTTTTGAGTTTTCGGGTGCAGCATCTAATCACAGTAATCACAAGGAATAAAAGTTTCAGAGGATCAACTATCAAATCTCACCTGGATTCGATCTCCGCATTGAATTTGAACACTCAAATCTAATCATTTAGCGTTTGAGAGAGAGAGAGAGGGAAGTTGACTGGTCTTTGCTCCAAATACCACAGCATGGTCACTGCCACCTCTGTTCACTGCTGAGCCACACCCCAGCAGTATTATAGCTCGTCTTCTTCTGCTCCACTGAATCCCTTTGCCCAATAATGTCTGACTCTGAGCCCTGGTTCCCCTCCCAATGTCTCCCGCCACTTGCCAAGACTTGGCGTTCAGGCCTGCGAAGTGAATTGAAGGAACCCCAACCAAGGCATAGAACCAAGGCCAGTAACAGTATCTTTGAATTGTTTATTCGAAGCCCCAGTCAGCGTCTCCTCCCTCCCAATGATTTTTTATTTCAAACCTGGGTCATGTGAGCGCTACAGAGAATTCGGACCAGATTCATGCATCTCGAGTCTTGCCATGCCCTTGTGCTTTGGTAAGGCAGGCAGGCAGGCAGGCATGCTCTTGTTCCCCTGTGAAATGGAATTGGATCTTCGGAAAGGGAAATGCGTGTTGATTTTGAGCTTTGGAGCATAAAATGAGCCTGGTTTTGTAAGTTCTTCCTTCAGCTTATGATCTTTTCTTCTTCATTACTTCGATCTTATTCTGCTTTAGTGGTGAAGAAAGGGAGAGCTGTAGCTAGTAGCTACTGATGGATGAATCAGCTCCACAAGGGGCTCCTGCAGCGACTGCTGGTTTCCCAGATTCCTCTGAACCATGCACATCTACGCTGACCGTTAGAATAGCTGGGCCTTCGTCGGAGAATGGAGAGAAATCTATCCCAATCTCTCCGTCCATCTCTCTCTCCCCACACCTGAACTCACCTTCTCCGCCATCGTCTGCATTTGTTTCGGCTCTGCAATCTCCGTATATTTCTCCGAGAGCATTGGAACCTCCAAATGGGAATAACAACTACTCCACGGCTACAACTACAATGCCGTCGACCACATCATACTCCGCCTCGCATTCCGATGACATCCCAAGCACTTCCTACACTCCTCCTTCTGAAAGGTCTGATTTTGTCGCAGACCAAGTCGAGCAAAAGCCCAAGTTTTCGGATGCCATGTTGCCTCGCATATCGTTCTCCTTCCCGGTTCCTCGCACCTCGCTCACAAGAGGCTCGGTGTCTCCTCCTTCCAACCTGAAGCTCCATGGTTGCGATGTCTATATTGGGTACAACGGACACAACCACGTGCTCGTTCGCTTCTGTAAGTGGTTGAAGACCGAGCTCGAGCTCCAGGGAATAGCATCATTTGTCGCTGACCGGGCAAAGTACTCGGATTCTCAGAGCCATGAAATCGCAGACCGGATAATATGCTCTGCTTCCTTTGGCGTCATTGTGGTGACTCCATCAAGCTTTCTAAATCGTCTCAGTGTCGAAGAAATTAGGTTCTTTGCTCAGAAGAAAAATCTGATTTCAATTCTGTTCGACACCGAGCTCTCTGAGATCGTTAGCCTTTCAAATGAGAGGTTGGAGGGTAAGGAAAGCAGAGAAGCTTTGGAAGGTTTCACTAAGTGCAATGAGTTCAAGATTGAAACAAATGGTAGCAGTTGGAGAAGCTGCATATCTAAGGTTGTGGGCATTCTAAAATCAAGGCTTGGAAGGAGGAGCATTGCAGAGGTAGAAACTGAATTTTTTGAGGAATTACCCTTTCCTCGAAATGGCCATTTTGTAGGTAGAGAGAAGGAGGTGGCAGAGATTGAGGCTGCTTTCTTTGGATGCATTGAAGCTCAAGAAATGGAATGCCCAAAGCCTTCCCTGACAAGAGGCAGCTCAAGTGATGGATTTGCTGACGAGGAGATTGATACTGTGAGGACAAGTAAAAAGTATATTAGTTTGGAGATGAGGAAGTCCAAAGAGCCTAATATAGACGCTTGGATCGAACCAGTTATTGAACTACCAAGCAAAGGAAGAAGCCTTCAGAAGCAGCGATCGAAGCACAAGAAATCACGATGCGGTGCTAACAAAGGCCATGGAAATGCTAGTGTGTTCTGTTTCAATGGGAGCTCGGGCATCGGTAAGACAGAGCTTGCCTTGGAATTTGCCTACAGGTATGCTCAGAGATACAGGATGGTGCTGTGGATCGGCGGTGAAACAAGGTACTTGAGGCAAAACATCTTGAACTTGTCCTTGAAATTAGGATTGGACCTCAGTGCAGAGGCAGAGAAGGAAAGAGGAAGGATAAGGAGCTTCGATGAACAAGAGTTCGACGCATTCCTGCGGGTAAAGAGGGAGCTGTTCAGAGATATCCCTTACTTGTTGGTTATTGACAATCTCGAGACGGAGAAAGAATGGTGGGAAGGCAAAGATTTGCATGACCTCATTCCAAGGAACACCGGAGCTACTCATGTCATCATTACCACTAGGCTCTCCAAGGTCATGAGCTTTGAACCAATGCAACTTCCGCCGCTCTCACTCGCAGATTCGCTACTGCTTCTCAAAGGGAGGAGGAAAAAGGACTACACCAGTGAGGAAAGTCAAGTGTTGAAGAAGTTCGATGAGAGGTTGGAGAGATTGAGCTTCGGGATGTCTGTAGTCGGTTCACTTCTTTCAGAGCTTCCCATTTCACCGTCGGAACTTCACGAAGCAATCGATAGGATCTCAGTCAACGATGGCAATTTTTTGTCGTGGGGAAATGAGGATGGCTTCTGGAGGAGCAACAGTTTCTTGATGAAAACCCTGGTGTTCTGCTTCGCAGTGGTGGATCAAGCGGCAGGAAGAAGCCTTGCGTCAAGAATGGCCCAAACTGGCGCATGGTTTGCTTCCGTTCCAGTTTCTTCAAATCTGTTAGCGGCTGCCTCCGACAACTTGCCTACAAAAGGAAGCTTTTGTCAATGGGGGAAAGATCTCACTGATGTGTTCCTTTGTGGCACCAGGTGCTGTTTAGCAGCAAGCCAAGCAAGAAAGACCGAAGTAGACTCTGCTATGCTGCTCGTAAAGCTCGGCCTGGCAAAGAGAAGCATGAGACAGCCAGGTTGCTGGATCCTACTCCATCCGATCACCCAAGTGTTTGCCAAAAGGAAAGCTGGGCTACCGCCGGCGAAGGCTGCAGTGCATGGAGCCATGAGGGTTGGCAATGCTGCAATGAACTTGGATCACCTGTGGGCTTCAGCATTCCTTGTATTCGGCTTCAAACAAGAGCCACCTCTCGTGCAGCTTAATGCACTGGACATGGTCTTCTTTATCAGAAAGACTGCACTTCCTTTGGCAATCAGATCCTTCATGACGTTCTCAAGGTGCAATTCAGCCCTGGAGCTGCTGAAGGTGTGCACGAATGCGCTCGAGGAAGCAGAGAAATCGTTCGTCTCTCAGATACAGGATTGGCACCGAGCCAGATTCTGCTGGAAGAAGAAGCTTCAGTTCAACCAGAAGGTGGACGAGTATGTTTGGCAGGATGTGACACTGCTGAAAGCCACATTGCTTGAAACCAGAGCTAAGTTGCTGCTGAGAGGAGGGCACTTCGATGAAGGGGAAGAACTCTGCAGGACTTGTGTTAGTATTCGGACCGTGATGCTAGGCCATAACCATTCTCAGACCCTGGCTGCTCAGGAAACACTTGCTAAGTTGGTCAGATTTCGCCGAAAAATGTGATGTAAGAACATGTAAACTCATGTATCTATCATGTTCAGCGAGGTATTTCATCTTGGTATCAGTTTTGTTTCCTTGATACAGATTGCCTGACTGCCTAGAATTGCATGTGCAGTAGAAAGAGTTTTCTGAGTGCCATAGTGCTTTCATTGATCAAACTGAAAAGATATTTGAAGGTATTTTCCTTTGTTCTGATTGCAAATCCAAACAAGGTAGTCTTTAGCTTGCAGATCACCCACTTTTGTAGACTTGGATTTCATTAGGATGTGTTAACTTTGAGATCATATCTTCAAACATTCGAATTGGATTTTATCCATTTATTGGATTTCATTGTTGCAGGGATACTAATTCTCTTTGATTCATACTGTAAAGGGACATTAAGATTACTTTAGAAAACACCTACAAATACAAGGCAAAATGCATGGCCTCGCGTATCACTAGATCTCCAATCTCTGCTCCACTGAGGCTGCCGCCGCCGCCCGCTTCCATATCCTCCTCCTTCATTATGCAGTTTAACCATGATGCCGCCGCTGCAAGCATGGCCGTGACACGCCACCATGGCTGCGGCGCTGCTGCCGCCGTGGCTGTCGCTGCAGCGGCATCAGTTGCCACTGCTGCTTCGTCGAACACCTGCGCTCTTCCTTTCCTTAGCCACCACAGCCGCCTCCTCCTCGCCATAGCAACCAACAAATGCATTGCCTACTTTCTCCTCCTCCTCTAAATCCTATTTATAATCATCTTGGCCCGGTGGAGGTTGCTGTATCATAAAGCAAGCAATTAGCGACCAACTGATGCCGATTTATTCCTAATACATCTTTTTTTTAAAAAAATATGGTCTCTAAACATTGGTGCATGGTGGTGCTTCATGTTTCTGCAGCATTCGATTTCAGATACTGTGCCATCATCTATTTCTGCAACGCCATTGGCAGCATCCTCCTTTTTGTGGATTCTCAGGAATAAAAAAGTCGAACGGAATTAAAGTGAGAAGCCATAACTTATGCTCGATGGTGAATGATGGAAGGCACTTGCCCCTGAAACAAAGTCTAGGCCACAAAATTAGAAGTGGGGAGTGAGTGTGAAACAATATATATAGTCTTTGAGTTTGACACTTCGCCATGCTGACAACCATTTAGTATTTCAGAAACACTACAATGTCTCTTATGGTGCTTAAACTATGTTATCAATTCTTTTATTGTTTGTCTTCATAAATCAAGCAGGATTCTGAGTGGTGCACTGCTGCAATGCCGCACATGGCGGCATATGGCGGCAAATGGGGTTTGATAAATCTATTTTGTTAGATCCTCCTTTCCTCCCAATAAAAGGGCCTTTTTTTGTTGTTGTTGGATTCGCGTTCTTCTTATTTGATTTTCTTCCTTTGGAAGTAATTTTCACATCATTTTCATTCTCCCTTTCTCTAGTTTCTTCTAATCTGTCTGTTTGTTTTACAGTAACAGTGGATGGCAATTCGAGAACCATAAATTTTGATGAATTTAACAATCAACATCGATGGTGCACATAGATGTGCACATAACTTCTCTCTCTCTATATTGTTCAATGATTTAATTTTTATTTTTCAAAAATAAAATTTATCTAAAAAATATATGTTTCTCATTCATTCTACGCCTTTTTGCTTCTTTGTTCTTAAAATCTTATCATTTTCTGTTTCTTCATGAAAATTTTAATTATTCTTTTATAAATCTTTTGAATTCTCGTGGAAGCAACTATATCTTTTAAAAATACTCATATTTATTTAAATGTCTAATTTTCTCAATTTTCCTTCCACCCATAATATTATCCAAATATTATATGTTTCACAATATCCTCAATATTTCTAAAGTTTTTAAATTTTTTTTGATGAATTTGAGTAAAGCCCTGCCTATTCCATTTTATATGTATTCACTCCAAGATTGATTAGCTATGGGTAAGTCAATTTGGAATGCAACTCTGTCGTATGTATTTTCTCCTCTTTAACCATCAGTGATGTCTTTGAATATATCAAGATGAACTAGAGGTGATACAGCTATTAGCGACAACGTCATTATCTATTTCAAGAACTCAGTTGCCACCACACTTATTAAAGATAGACCCATAATACAAACCAAAGATAAATGACTCGAAGCGAGCAATTTGGTCTCCCGAAAAAGACGTGATGCTTACAAAGTCATGGGCCGTTATTAGCACCAATGTAATTATTGGTAATGATAAAAAAGATCAAGCTTTTTAGAAATATATCACTGGTTAATAGTAATGATTAGAATGATCAAACTTTTTAGAAATGTATCGCTGATTACTATAACAATCATTGATTAGCTAGAACTATATCGATAATTTAGAAGCGATTAAAGTTACATTACTATGAGTTCGCGTCAATGGTTAATGAATTTTTTGCATACTATAATAAAAAAAATTTCATCGTCAAAGCCGTTGAAATGGTGAGAATGCATTGGAGAATACACCCAATATGTTAAAAGCCAACAATAATAACAAAGACCTCAAGTATATGCATATTTAGAGGGTTTTTAGAGAGTATATAAGAAATATATTCCGTAATCAATTAGTCACTACTCCAATAGAAAGGCAAGGATATCTGAATCAAGATGGCACGCTTCTAGTTCAAATCTATATATGAGTATTGATTTGGACAACTATAAAGTATGTATTCGTCCAAAAAGGTAAAAAGTGGCAAAAAGAAAAGACAAATCCAAAGTCAAAAAGAGTAATAAAACGAAATAAAACATCAACACAGATTAGTAAGAAAATTAAAGAATATCAAATGCAAAAAATAACTTTGCGACAAGCTGAAATCCTTTAGAAGGATTATGAAATTCTTATAAAAGATACCAATAAAACGACACTGAAACAGCTTCGTATACCTAAGAAAATAGTAAATAGAGACATAATAATATATAATTTAAATATTTTATAGTTTCCATCTTTTATTTAATGTACTACAATATTTATGTAATTTAATTTTAAATTATTAATATCATTTGAGGTTAGTAATTATATGGATTTAATAATTAATTGTTATAAAATAATTATTACATTATATAGATATTATATAAAATATAAATAAAGAGTGGAACTCATAAAAAATTTATTTAACAAAAAAAAATTATAATGAAAAGATGAATAAGATTTTTTTTTATATATATATAATACCCATGTTAAGTATTTGTGCACTCTCATGGAATAGCTTGAAGTTATCTGAAGAATACTTTTTTAATCAATCATAACAGATGTAAACAATTTAGAACGTAACTCGGGTGGTTCAGCTTCTCAACAAGTCTTAGTCGTTAGTCTTGAAGGGGGGAATAAAACTTATTCAAAGTCAAGCCGTCTTTAACTCCGTTTCCAACTCGATAAGCCATTTGCTTGTAAGAATTAAATTCACATTTTCTACGATAATCTGTCATCCACTTCGTCACCATTAGCTCATCGACTTTATCTTTTTTTTAAAAAAAAAAAAATTCTTTTAACTCTTTCTCTGTATATATATATTTATTTATTTATTTGATTAATAAAGGAGGTAAATTAGTTCCAGCAAAAGCAAGGCGTGATCTAGTAAACTGCCCCCAAACAAATCCATACGGACGTGCGAACGCGTGATTACTGGTCGACCCCTCACGTGCTGCTGCTGGATTCCTTGTAATTTTATTTTGGTAATACAATTTTTTTAAAAAAATTCCTTTAAATACCATCATTTTTGCGTCAATGCATCATCATTTTTATTTATTTATTTAATTTTTAATAAATTAAATATTCTTTCTCGGATCAACTTACACGCTAGCTATCGTCCTATATCTCTCCAATGTATAAATTAGACAGAAAAAAATAATATAATAAAATGCACAGCAAGGAAAAAGAAGGTGCACATATGCGCGATAAATTTTAAATTCCATACAAATATTATAATAGATATATTTTCTTTTATTTACTGATAATAATCAACTCATTACTTAATCCTTATTAGAAAAATGAAAAAAAAAAGAGAGAAAAAATTAATGCTTCAGATATGAAAACTGACAACTGATGAATGAGATTACAAATTCGGGACGTGTTGTAGATGAAATCACAATTGCATCAGCATGACAAATTCTATCGATGCATGGTGAGAAAATTAATTGCGTCCTTATTGTTAAAATACAAGTTGCATTTTGCGATAATAAAAGATTGCATGATATTGCCGGCAAACAAAATGTAAAGTAAGTAATACGTACAAGTACCTTAATTATGTCGCCTCCCTGTTTACACCTTGCAGCTTTGAACACGGATCTGATTCCTCTGCTCTTCGAACTAGAATTCCTTGAGTTTGACCTCTCCACCGCTCCCCTATAAGATGCGAACATCTTCCTCCCTTTCACCTCACCCAAATCTGAAATCTCAGCGCACGCGAGAATCATGGCGGAAACAGGACAGTCCTGTGTTCTTCAGAAGCCACGGCTCGTCGTCAGGAAGTTTCAGGCCCGGGCGCAGCGCGAAGGCGAAGGTGCTGTAGTCAGAAGAAGCATTGGAAGGTTTGAGCTCAAGTACTTCGATCCTTTCCTTGTTCTGGATGAATTCTCAGGTTTGTTTTTGTTTTTCCCTAATAGAATTAGATATCGCAATGCGTGTTGGTTTATGTTTCCATTGCGTCTTCCTTGATCTACTCTGTTTTTTTATGGCGCAGTCACTGCTCCTGCTGGATTTCCTGATCATCCTCATCGAGGTTTTGAGACTGTAACTTACATGCTCGAGGGAGCTGTGAAGCATGAAGACTTTGAAGGCCACAAGGGCACCATCATGGCTGGAGATCTGCAATGGATGACCGCGGGAAAGGGAATCGTGCACTCCGAGATGCCGGTGGGACAAGGCACGGCCAAAGGCCTTCAGCTGTGGATCAATCTCTCCTCCTCCGACAAAATGTAACCGTCGTTGACTGATATGTTCTTGTTCTTCTACCGTTACTATACTGATCGTTCGCCGGCTGGCAGGATCGAGCCGCGTTACCAGGAGCTGCAGAGCAAAGACATCGCTCGAGCCGCTGGGGACGGAATCGAGGTCCGAGTCATCGCGGGAGAGTCCATGGGCGCCCGGTCCCCCGTGTACACCCGCACGCCGACCATGTACCTGGACTTCACCATGAAGCCGTCGGCGCACCTCCGGCAGCCGATCCCGGCGAGCTGGAACGCGTTCGCGTACGTGCTCGAGGGGGAGGCGGCGTTCGGATCGGAGAAGGCCGGCCCGGTCGGTCCGCACAATCTTCTGTTGCTGGGCGGAGGCGACGGGGTGGAGGTGTGGAACCGGTCGTCGGTGAAGGCGTTCCGGTTCGTTTTGGTGGCCGGCGAGCCGTTGGGCGAACCGGTGTCCCAACTCGGGCCGTTCGTGATGAACACGGAGGAGGAGATTGACCGGACGATCGACGATTTCCAGTACTGCGTCAACGGCTTTGAGAAGGCCAAGTGGTGGAGGTCAGAGTCCACCGTGGAAACTTAAGGTAGACGATGTGTGATGACGTGTTCATTTGGATGGCTGTGGATGTGCCATCTCAACATGTAAAACAGCAAATCATTCCGTATCATATCTTAAACTGATGACGTGGAATGATCGTATCGCCCACACTCTCTTCGTAAAAAAAAAAATAATAATAATAAAATAACGGTTGAATTGACTTTCAGCAAGCTGCAAAGGTGTCACCTTGCAGAACCAGACATGGCATCCACACCTCCCTCAAACCGCGTCCATCCTCACAACAATGGCGTAGTCCTCCAACCCTACCTCCTATAAATCTCCTCCTTTGCCCCCTTCGCTTCCCTCAGGCTGTAAATCTGCAATAGCAAAGGAAAGGAATCCCACATCTTTCTCATCTCTTCCCCTGCGGCAGCCATCACCATGGAGATGAGGAAGATCGCCTGCGCCGCCCTGGTCGCCGCCGTCTCCGCCACCTCCGCTTTCGCCGCAGAGGCCCCTGCCCCAGGACCAGCCAGTTCCTCCTTCGCCGTCACCCCCGCCGTTGGAGCCGCCATCGCCGCCTCCTTCCTCTCCTTTTTTGCCTTCTATTTGCAGTAACCTCATCGAGGCGAAACCTTGGAGCTTGACGAGTCAATAATTCCACTTATTGTTCATGCCTTTTCCGTTACCTCTTTACTTCCGCACTATGTTCGATTTCTACGGATTGTGAGATTTTGAATGATAAATGTGATGATATATTAAAAAAAAATCATTTTATTACTTGCCTTGAGTTTCACCATCATTACAGATTCAAACAACAAGATAATGAATCGTAAAACAATTTACAGTACTAGTTGGTTTTGGATTCTGATCCATACTTATGGCCGGACAAGAGGCTCTTTGTCAACCAGATTGCTGTCTCCCTGGATGACACTGCCTCCTCCCCAAATGGCCTCAGAACACCAGCCAATTCCTCGAGCCTCTCTTGCTGCAGCAGCTGTGCACACAGCTCCAGCAGAGACTCCAGGGCATTAGCCCTTTGCTGTATCATGCTCAAGCTCTCCCAGTCAGCTCTAGTACTGCTGTCTCCATGAGATGGAGTCACAGTGCTAATGGTTGATGCTTCTTCCCCAGCAGAAGCAACGTTTAACTCATCTACATGATTAGTATCTTTCTTGTGATCACTCGTTCCTTCTGTTTCATCGTCCACTGTCATATCCTTTGCTCCCTCTAAGGATATCTCTTGCACAATGTCAGTGTGTTGTGGAATCATGGAGCTCCCTGGATCCACCCTCTTGATCTCATCGTAATCGCTGCTAGGTCCATCTTCTGTCACCTGAATATTGAATCTTTCAACTTCACCGTGGTGCAACTCTCGGTGCCTTGGCCTTCTTTCCGGTTTCTCCTGCGGACTGTTGCTGTTTGATTGTATTGGAAGGTAGAGAGGTGAAGGATTGAAAGATGCAGCAAGATACTTCTGTAGATGGGGGTCCCTTAACAATTCTGAAGCCTGAAAAACAAGGCAAGACATGATCATAGACATCGAATTGAGAGACGATATAAAGTGCTGGATAAACTTTAATGTATTTGAATATTTACTGCGGGTCTATGTTCAGGGTTTTTCCTCAGCATACACTTGATCAACCTCTTCCTGTCATTCACCGGAGTTTTTATCGCTTAAGAACTAAGCTAAAACTTTGGCTCCTTGAAATTTATAGAAATGATGGTTAAAAGGGGAACTCACAGTGAAGAAGAGTAAATGGGGGGCATGGGAGCTATGGATGATTTGTTGATTTTGTTAATCAATCCTTGCATATCCTATTCAAAGAATCTCAAGTCATTGACAATGTATCATTTGGATTTCAAGAACCCTAGATACTTTATCAAATACTTACAGGAGCTTTGTAGGCAGGTCGATGAGCCGCTATCTCAAACATGCAGCAACCTGATCGTATAGCAGAGTTTGGATCACATCAAATACTAGTAATAGGAACTACACGATATCGTTTGGAGGCTCTTACCAAGGAACCATATATCTGATTTATAGCCATATGGTAGATCAGCCAACAGCTCAGGGCACATGTAGTTTGGAGTGCCTACAACCTACACATGTCTGAGCAAACTTGCTAAGAGAACCAATTAACTTACATGAAGAATGATCAGTATGCGAGTTATCGATAAACAAAGCCCCTGAAGCCAAAGAATTAATTTCTGTTATGTTTCCAAGCTCATATTTCTCTCTTGGTTATTCGTCATCCTATAGAAGATTTGGCAGTGCTCAAGAACTTCATATTTTGGTAGCTTAGTCTTTCTTTTTTACATGCATTTAGAGTTGTTCCTTGGTTGCTTATGAAGGAAAAATTATTGGATAATCTAGGAAATGAAATGGATTGTACCAAAGAATCGAGATCGTCTGCGTTAAGCAATTTTGCGAGTCCAAAGTCACCTACAGCCGGAAAAAGGATTAGATTGAGGAACAAACTAGTGTATTATAGAACATTTTTAACTGATGAGAGTTGGTTATCGTCTCACCAAGTCTAACATCATCATCCTTGGTAAGAAATATATTGGAACACTGAAACCAAATGCAGAGGAATCAGTCACATACGGTACAATCATCGTTGAAATTTAAGGCTCAAATCATCTACCTTGAGATCTCGGTGTAGGACACGGTTAGAATGGAGGTAATCAACAGCCAAGAGCAACTGTGTAAGCCATTTGCACACCCTCTGCAGTAACATGCAATCAACTAATTAACATGATCTTGTTTTAGCAATAAGAGTTGATTGGCACTAGACTCACATGCTCTGAGAAGAGCCTTCCTCTGACACTCTTGATTTTAGCAGCCCTGTTTGATTTCAAGTCTGAATTATAATCGAAAACTAGATGGAACACTGAAAGATGAATCTGAAAGGGTAATGCACACATACATGTCTCCTCCTTCACAGTATCCTGTCACAATGCATACAGAGTTCCCCTGTAAACACAGAACATCAACATTTGCTCGATGCCATGACAACAAGTGTGTGTGTGTGTGTGGATTGTGTACCTTCTCCATCCATCCATCTTTATACTCGACGATGTAGGGATTGCTCAAGCTCGCGATTAGAGCCAACTAGTCAATGCAGAGAAAGCTTATCAATTGGAGGCAGAACTGATCCAATTGGTTCGAGCATGAATTGTATAGGTACCTCCTGGTAAGCGGTGCGCTGGAATTTCTCTGTCTGCTCCGTCAGGCGTATCCTCTTCATCACGTACCTATGACACAAGCCACCACGAGGTCAGGCGACGTTACTGGCTGCCCGACGACGCTACTCTCAATGCAGGGCACTTGCGTACCTCTTCCGGTCGACCTTGTGGACGACGAGGAAGGCGGCACCGACGTCCCCTTGCCCGATTTGCTCAACCACCTCGTAGCTATCCTCTCCGCCGCCGCCTCCGCTGCTGTCGCCCGCTTCCATCGCTTGCTTTTCCTCTTCCTTCGTCCTCTGCGTCGCCTTTTAATTCTAAAGGGGAAACCAAGTTAAAAGGCGATGAGAGTGGAGGATGTGATGATGCGCAGGTGCGGTCCTCGGCGAAGCACACAGCCGTGGCGGAGAAGCGACTCGAAGTCCTCCTTTATATGGTGATTATCCAATAGAAGAAATCAATCGATGCGTGTTCATGATCATGTTTTTGGTGAGCCCCCGAGTGGTTGGCTGACCGTCGTATAAGGCAATGGCGCCGGTTAAATGTCGGCTGTCACGGTGATGGATGCCCGGGAAATCGCAGGGTGAGGCGTCGTCGCTCCGTCTCTGTTGGCTTCTGTTTCTGGTGGTGAAGCAGTGGCGAGCTTCGGGCTCCATGTCAACTTCTACTCGGTAGCTGCTCTCCATCCGTCGTTTGTCACATCTCTGCTCTGCTTTAAAAAAATAGTCTTTTTTTTTCCTATTTAAAATGAAAGTAGGGTCACATAAAAAATTTGATATAAAAAAAAAAGATTGATGGTGAAAATGAATATAAAAAAGTTATTTAATTTTGAAAATTATTGATTCTGTATAATAAAATTTTTCTATCGATTAGTAATATAAATTTGAAAAATTCAGATTACGATGTATAATATGTCTAAATCATCTATAAACTAATTATTTGAAAATGAATTATTCTAATTGAAAGAGAGATGCGAATAATGGAAAAAGAGCGAAGAAATAAACATTGTTTGATGGAGCTACTTGTGTGCGATTGAGGGACGTGATC
>JBAMHZ010000112.1:3635697-3647952 GCA_037177395.1 Alpinia galanga | reverse complement strand
AATGTTTAACCTCTTGAAGCAGATCCTTTAGGACAAAAGAGTTAAAGGTTTTTTATGCTTGATCTCCTTTCTTATGTTATGGCAAGAACGGCAGAGATGTTCTATGTTCATGAACATGGCTGATGATGGAAGACGATAAGAATAAAGTAGATTGGAATGAACACGACCATTTCACTTTCAGACAAGTGAAGAAAGTTTATTCTCCACTGAAATGGTAACCAATCCACCATTCAGGCATACTACTTATTGATGGAATCTCTGTTAAAGTGAATTCGGGTTGAGGTATCTCGATAATAATTGGACAAAAGTGATATGACACTTTGCTGCAAAGTGAAAGCTATCCTCGGATGATTCTAGTAATCGTTTATATGACCAGGCTGAGGCTTGTTGGGAGGTGATTTAACTGTTAACTAATGAAATTTATTTCACTTTTTTTTTAATGTTTCTTAATTTTAGTTGTGAAATTACTTCCATCAAGTGTCTTGTACATTGATACGACACTTGACTCTATAAGTGGCGGCGGCTAAGAACACTCTGGTTCAGCTCAGCTCCGGTGTTGCTTCTGTGGATTCAGACTTGGGAGAGAAATCTAAATCTGGTGCTCTACTCAATTTTATTTTTAATCGTCATATACTTCTGAGATTGCAGCTGCAGAAATTCAATTGAGGTGGAGTTCATCGTTGGTCGGACGACTTCGAGCAGAGAAAGTTGTTCTTGGGAAGCTTCTTCGGCGTAGACGAGGTTTGAATTCCTTCTCTGCTTCCAATCTGATCTTTGTAAGGTTTTGCGGCTTCAATCTCCCGAGGTAGCTTGCAGATTACAATCAAAAAGAGAATTTTTTTGGTAAAAAAAAGGAGTGATTGTGGGCGGCGAAGAAGGAAGAGTCATTGATGCGCAGAACTCCGTCGAAGGAACCTCAATCGGAACTCCTCCGCGGACAACCACGGATGAGCTCCGGCCTCGAGCGTTTCCAGTCCGCTCCGAGCTCGTTTCTCGGAGAAATCCGCGGAGAGTTCCTCCCCGTCCGGCCCGAGACAGATACCATGTTCCCCCGATTCTCGGCACCAAATTTCCCGGAAAACCTCTCTTCTGGCAGCGGTCAGTTGCGGCAGCCGGCTTTGTCGGAGATACTCAATCCCCATCATAAGCTTGCATTCCTCTCTGCTCCGCTGACGATGTATCATCGCTCACCACGCCAGATTGAAAACTTCCGGAACTCGCCCAATCTCACTCGCCTGGAGAGCTCTCCTGCTGTCGCCTCATTTCCCCACCTGAATGCAGATAATGGTAACGATCTATTTCTTCCAATTTCTGCAAGAAACAATAAAGATAAGATTTTTATGCTTCGTTCATCGGTAGGCTACGCTGTATTAAGTTCAAACAGTTTCAGAGACAAGGATCTTCCTCCGATTACCTCCCCACCGAGGCAAAACTCCCTAATATCTCAGATATCTGACATTGGGAGCGAAGAAAGTGGTCATGGCAAGGGATCCGAGACTCAGGTATTTAACATTGGATTCACGCAATTACACTGATTAGCTTGTCTAATTATACCTCTCTTTGCGATTTTGGCACAGCAGATGAGCTTGCTGAAGAATTGTGCAATTGACAGATTCCTACAGTTCCAGGATGCTGTGCCTTGCAGGGTCCGAGCTAAACGGGGTTTCGCTACTCACCCGCGAAGTGTTGCTGAAAGGGTTATCAATCTCCTTCCTATCTGAGTTCGTATAGTTTGCTTAAGTCGATTAACTGAATTGAGCATGGATTCGATTAGGTGAGGAGGAGTAAAATTAGTGAAAGAATGAGAAAGCTACAGGAACTTGTTCCTAACATGGATAAGGTAACTCTATCCGTTACTAGCACAAACATGAAAATGGCCTAACTTGCTCTGCTGAAAATGTGGTAAATTTGCAGCAAACCAACACGGCCGCTATGCTCGATTTAGCAGTCATTTACATCAAGGATCTTCAGAAACAAGTCAAGGTATCGCTCTACCTGCTCTCTCAAGATTTTCCACTTTGCATCTCTCTGAATTCTTTTGCCTCCTCGTTTTTGCTGCTGTTTGAAGATGCTTGCGGAGGGATAGGCGAAGTGCACCTGCTAATCTAGTGAGAAGAGGAAGTACCCGAGCAATGGAGCGGGTTAATGCTAATGAATTGGAGATGCTCGTAATTGATAATAGTATCAGTTATGTTAGATTTAACCTGGAGGAAGCTCCATTGAGCAGATGAGCAGAGCAAGAAAATCTGTGACTGTGTGTAGCTCCTATCAATTACTGGAATCAGTAAAGCATTAAGCTTCATACAGAGATTATCTATTGCAAAACAGTGTTGTTCTCGTCTCAAGTGACAAACTCATGGCATATTCCTCCACTTGCATGGATCGGGACAAGTTTAGCTCTGTTCTCATTATTCCCAGAGCCTAGTACTTAAAAGGAATAATTGATGGTGCTGCCATTCCTGTGAGGAAGGCAGCTGGATCCAACAAAGAGAAAGAAGCACCCATTTTTGCACAGAAGGTGGAGCATTACATTACCATGGCTGCAAATCTGGAAAACGATCGTGAAGCAGCAGGTTGCGAATTGGCATTGCCTGGGTTATTCGTGGACGGTGGTGGAATGGACAGTGATGAAGGAGGCATGGTGCAGGGGGAAAAAGTACTGTAATTATCAAAGAAATAATTGAATTGCTAAGAAGGAAACATGAAAAGTTTCCTAAATCCTAATCCTTCATTCTTGTAAAATTTTGGTAATCAACTTACGACAGATATCTCATGGGGAATTTAATATAATGTATTGATGGCATGGCAGAATAGAAAACAAAAGAGGAATTCCTTGAAATTTTCTTTTCAATTTCTGATTTTTTTTCTTAAATGCTGACAAATCGGTTAGGGAGAAAGTTGAATTTGCTAGAACATCATCTTTGGTGGTTGCTCTCTTTATTCAAAAGTGCCACTTATCAAAGTAACCCCAATCACTGTCAACTCGTAGTTGCAAGCTGCTCCCATGGCTAGGCGTAAGTCGGGCTTGGAGGTTTGGCTGTGAATTGCGGTCATGAACTTGCGGCTTGACTATAAATGACCATGAGCTTGCAGTCTGGTTTCGAATTGCAGTCGTCACGGCCATGAGTTGCAACTTAGATGCGAATCACATATATAGATCGCTCGCAATTGCCATAGATCACTCATGACGGCCACAATCTAGCAGCCTGGTTGTGAATTCTGGCCGCAAGCTCACAGCCAAACCATGACTCACTGAGCTCGTGCCCTGGATGCAAATTGCAGTCACAATGGGCATAAACTTTGGTCTAGCCACCACTTGAACCAAGGCACTGCAGGAGCTGTTGCTGCTTTTTTGCTTTATATCCACTTCTATCCACGTTTCAGGGTAAAGGGAAGTAAATCCTAGTCTTTTCATTCGAGATTAGTAGTATATAATATAATGAAATACAAAAACTATCTTTAAACAAAGTATTCCAAAGCTAAATTAATTTAACATCCATATGCAGTATAAACAATCTTTGTAGAAATCCAATTAATATTAATGTAGGTGAAGAATCATTGAGCTCAAGAAGAAACAATATAGACAGAATGACTCAATCAGCCGGGAGAAAGCTAATCATCCATATGTTGGCTTGAAATATGAAGACAAAAAATTTTCTTTTGAAATACATCAGTTTAGTTTCTCAGACAAAAATTCCTCTAACACACATTACTTTTTCAAGCATTGAAAAAGTAACTTGCTATTTGAGTAGAGACAGACTTTGTTCTTGTCAAAAACATCTTTGCAATCAAAACTGCTTAGTACTTCAATCAGCTTTACTCCAAGTTCTATTTTTTTTTTTCAATAGTGAAATCATTATTGTTGGCCACTAGAAGACAACCGAAAAAGAACATTTGCTTTGAAGTTTCCCAGGAGCAAACTTTTGGACTACAATGACCACTCAGAGTTAATTGGTCATTAAGATTGTAGAAATCATGAAATGGCAAATGCATGATGATCAAACATGCGATTCCAAGTATCAAAAATCATGATACAATCTTCTGCAGTGTTTTAGTCTACCTAAACATTGTCTCCATCTCTTCATCTTTGCTACAAACAGCGTAACACTTTACCAGCTTCCACAGAGTTAAAAGCAGATTATGCTCATTTAACTTTTCTCAAATCAATAGTACACCGGCCATTGTTTTTCTCTTTGCCTGTCACTTTATTATGAAATAAAAGATACATGTGGCCCTTCTCTGACACAAGCTATACCCGTGAAGTCTATCAATCTCATATATACTATTAAGAATGCATGTGATTTGTTTTGGGTCAGAAATATGTGCTTACACTGCAAGACATAGTTGCCACCTAAACCGCCGGAAGTATCTGTCTGATTTGGCTGCTCTTCCATGAAGCAAAGAAATTCGATTTGTTTCAATGAATCTGAAAAGAGTCAAGTTTGATCATCCACCCGTTTGCAATTTTTTCTGCAGCTGCAGAAACCATCATGGTGTACCAAGGACGTTTGCAGTTTGAATCAGGTACAAGCAACATAACTCTCATCAAGTTCCAGTAAATGAGAATCATCTCATGCAAACCAACAGATAAATTCTCCCATTTTCTATTAGTAGTAGTAAACAAGGTGTTGGGGTCCTTTTTAAATGATGCTATAGAACTATATGTTGTAAGGATCAATACATGCAACTAATATTTTTCTTCCTGTAAACAAATGGATCAAAATCTTCTTTTATGAGGTTGTCAATCATTTGGGTCAAGTTGGTAGACTAAGGACATAGATAATCTGTGTTGATACATTTATTTAATGCAAAGTTTTTAACTCCAGAGAGATGGAGTCCTCTCTCAGCTATTGTCTAACCACTTTGATCCAACAGAAACAAAGGGATCAAAACAATGTAGATCTAACAAGATGTAGGGAGATCCAGCTCTATTTGCAATGAAAGGCCCTTTTGACCTAGAAACAATGAAAGGTAATTGTTTGGAATCAAGTTAATAGTGACAGATGAAGAAGAAAAAATAGAAATTGACAAGTGTAGTACTTCTTGCATTTCACACTAATCAGCACTGCCCAGAGTAGTTTATCCTAATACCTAGTTTATTCGATGCATGAGGAAGATACATATTAGTAAAATGCTTGGTATGATGTATCCACAGCACAATAAAGTAGAAACAAAATTCCACAGAGAAGAGAAGCATGTAATAAACAAGACACTATCTGTTCCTAAGAGTGCACCAACCGACACAAGCTCAAAATGTTGGACGAAAACATTTGTTAGCTTCATGGCAACATAATAAAAAAAAAATATGGAACCGCCACATTAGCGGCCCCCCACTAATACATGCTGCAGTGTTGACCTGACTGCTAGATCAAATACATATAGTAATGAAAACAATCAGAGGTATCAGAAAAGAGGTGAACGACAACAGAAACACATATATAAACTGCTATAACATGTATAATTCCCTATGCAACATATAAGAATTGAGCATTCCAGGCAAATTATTCAATGGTAAAGAATACAATTATATGAAACAGATAACAAGAGAAGAAAAAAAACTTCATTTTTGAGATTCTCAGGAAAAAAAGACTCGAACTAAAGCTCGCATCCAGCTCTATTAGCATGAAAAATTACATAGTATTGCTAGTATTTAAAATCAAGTTATCATTAACAGCATAAAACTTAAAATAAGAAACAAGCAAATAAAATGTGAAAAAAAAAGGTGAACCACCATGGATCACAACTATCATCCACATTTGAAACTGGAACAATACAAGGTCTCAGTAGAATCAGTAGAAAATCTCACTTGCACTCAACTCCAGCTTCAGCAGCCCTATGAGGCTTACTTTTCCGACGGCTCCCAACACGTCGAAAGCCATTAGAACTAGCTGAGTGTTCCTTAGATTCGGATCCAGTACCGTTTTCTGTTTTCAGCAAATCAGAGTTCTCTTTTGCCTTTGAAAGCCTCTTCCTCTTCTTCCCATTCACCACCGTTAGGACCTTAACCTCTTTATTTAGGGCAATAAGCTTTGAATCATCTTCTACTTCTTCATTTTGTTCAAGATCGTCTTCATCCATGTCATCCTTCAAAGGTTTTTGAGGCCTTCCTTTCCTCTTGTAGGCAGGGAGAACCTCTTCACCACCACTTTTTGGATCCTCATTATAAGTGGACAGAGTCAATTTCTTACCCTTTCCCCTACCTCTACCCATCAACCCTAGGCCAGCAACACTTGGACTTTATGATTTTCTGCAAAAGAAAAAAAAAAGGATTGAGAAAGAAATCAGATGCAGCTATCTGAGATCTCTTTTGTTTTCTAGCAACAGTTTAGTCCAGCAATAAATTTGCATTTATACAATAGCTGATAAGAAAGTGTATAAACTGATAGAAGATGCAGCAGAGATGATACAGAATCCAATCTCCACCATGTAAGAGAATACAAGATTTTGGCGAACGATCGTTACCCAGATCAAACATCTAAAAGTCAACTTAAGCTTCAAAGAGGTAAACTGTAGATGGATCGCTGAGATTTGATTCATATGAATAAACAATCAGGAACTGAAGATGGATCGCAGGAATTACAAAACGAACTAATCGGCAGACCAATAATATCGATCAGATTCTATTCATGTCAATCAGTAAACAAAAGCACGACTAAAACCGCTGCAAAGTTTCCTATAATACACAGATTGGTCAAAAATCTATGAAAGCCGATGAACCCACTTAGAATCGGTTCCATAACAAAAAAAGAGGCGAAATCATTCAACGTCGACCATCTTAAATGATTCCACGATCTCATCAATTTTCGGAAGCAAAAAAGAACATCTAAAACTAACACTAATCATGTAAATCGACAAAGGAGAAACAAAACGACATTTTTGCAGTTCAGGAAACTGACCTTATACGAGCATCAGGTCTCCGCCACTACAATCTCGCACCCATTTCCTCCATATCCGACGATGATATAAGAAAAGGAGGAAGAGGGCATCAAAAGATCGGATTTTTAGGCTCCTGACTGCACAAAGTCGAAGATTTGATAGCCAACAAAGCGTGATCCTTGAACCGAAGAATGAGAACCAAAAATGAAAGAAAAAGGGAGTGCGGTTTCAAATAGAAGTGTGATGCAGCCCTAGAAACGAGAGTATCAGGCTGCCGCCATGATCAAATCCCCACAAGAAGCTAAAAAGATGAGCAGAGAAACCGGATGGAAAGAAGGAAGAGGCGAGCGTAGATTGGATACCTTGTCGGGCTGGTTCTGTTGGCCAAAACCTACAGACAGATAAACGGTACTGCCTCAGTTATACCCTCCCATTTTTTGGATTTTAGCACAAAAAACAATAAAATTGACAAAGTGGTCCAAAAGGGCATTCAGATTCCATGAATGGCAATTTTGATTAAAACAACAATGAATATCCGACCCCATCAAAAAATTTATTTTGTTTATTTTTGGCTGGGTGAAAAAGTTTTATGTATTTGGATCTTGATTAATTATGTTTTTTTTATTTTAATATATTAATTAATTAATTTTATTTGATCTAAATGTAGTTTAGGTGGCAATCCTATCACTAATCACTAATTACTAGAAGTATTTTACTTCAGTAAATTTATATAAATCAATAGATTAAAAAGTAACATAAAAGATTTGTGACTTCAGATTCTTCACTTCAGATATTTACTATAAAGGGCAACGACGCAAATTAACAGGAGCGACTCTGGAACAGAGCTTGAAGTCCTCCTCCCTCCTCGACGGCGACGGCGACGACGTCGAAGGAGAGTGTGAAGAAGTATTACCTCCTCTTGGTGTTTTGAGTGGAGCGCTACTGTTTTGGAGGATTTTGAATCTCCCATCTGCTGAGGGGAAAGCATTCTCTAGTCTGTGCTCGTAATCAGCCAAGGGCCAGTTCGCGTCGATCATGGCGGCGAATTCGAAGATCTCCTCTGCCTCTGTTTCGTTGGCATCGCGACTCTGCACCGGGAAATCCGGCACAAGACCTTCGTACTTGCAGTTGGATTGGAATTGAGTAAGGAGTAGTTTGCTGGGCGCTAGCAATTAATCCACTTGCGACTCGGCGTTTGCTCAGCGGTAGCCGTTGAACCCGCAGGGGCTCTTAAGCCACCGCATTAATTCCCACTGTCCCTCCACGCCCCGGTGGTTGCCGAACTTCCCGAAAACCCCGTCGGTGTCCAGCGTCGCCGGCGGGTGAAAATTCGCCAGCGAGACCGGCACCGACACGGCAGTGAAGTTGACGCCGCAGGCGTTTCTTTTCTTTTCTATTCTCAAATCAACATACATGCTGCTGTTTGTTTGGTCGAAGGCGAGTTGGCTGCCGCCGTCGTCGCCGGTGTTGGTCGCCCAGCACGTTTCGTACTGGAAGCTGGACGGCCCGGCGGCGGCGTGCACGATTAGATTGCTGTCTCCCACACGTTTATATTTAAATGACGACAACTTCGGCTCGAACCGTTTTCTAAAATCTGTGCGGACGTACGGCACGAACCGCTGATCGGTCTGTTGCCGGTCGAGCCGTGACATGTCGTTGGGTCGTTTGAGATTTCATTAAAAAAAAAAATGAAAACATTCTCCATAAAGAATAAATCTTTTTAAAAAAAATTAATTAAGTTCGTGCAAATTTCTCTTGCAAAAATGGAACCCCAACTGAATTAGTCTCCTTGATAATAAAAAAACATAAATTAATTAAGTTCGTGCTCAAAGGAAAATTACAAAAAAAAAATTCATTAGATCTAAAATTGATTTTAAGTTATTTATGGAGAATTAGTAGCGCCAAATCGGACGAGAAGAAACCAACTGCGTGTTTGAGTTATTGGAACCGGCAATGAGCCCTGCAGTTGCTCTGGCAATCGTAGAAACAGGGCCCGTCGCAGTGCATGGGGCAGAGAAGCTTCATACCGCCGCACCGCCCCTTGCCGGAGCACCGCGCGTACTCACCGACCCTGTACAAGCTCGAGCTGTAGTTATGCCGCCGCCCCCCACCGCCGTAGTCCGCCATTCCCACTCTTCCTTCGCTGCTCTGCTTACTCCTCCTGGTTTCGCCTCCGCCACCTCCTCCTCCACCGCCGCCTCCGCCGCCTGCAGTGCTCCATCCCCAACCATAGCCCCATCCCCATCCCCAACTACTTATACGACCTCCGCCTCCTCCACCTCCTCCTCCTCCTCCTCCTCCTTTACCGCCGCCGCCACCACCACCCCCGCCCCCGCCTCCTCCTTCTCTCTCCCCACCGCCGCCGCCGCCGCCGCCGTCAATTGGCCATTGCCTGCGCTCGTCGCCTTCTATGACGCTATCCCCGAGCCGCGGATCGAGGCTACTACTTCTGTCGACGATGCCCGAGTCATCGATGGCGAAGCAAAGCGCCATGGCAGAGACCGCGAAGGTAGAAAGGAACATGAACCCCCACCATGGAGTTCTTCCTCCCGTCGGTATCCTCATCGAGCACGTTGCTCGGTCACTTCCAAATTCCAATCCATTTGCAGTTCTCGATGAGCTACACTTTTGTACCAGCGAAGCTAATGATGCAACAGGTAAGCGACAAGAGACAGGCGAGTCGATTGTTTGCATTCTACTCTTACTCAACGCTTCATCTTATCACCGTTCATCATTGCCTGTTTAATACTCGAATTTCGGTTTTTTTTTTAATTTTGTAAAATATATTTGTATTCTTAAAATCGATGATCCTGAATGAGAATGGTTATGCAGCAGGCTATGGAATTGACTCGATTCCTTTTTGTCAGACATCAATTTAATCGGCTGGCTGGTGTGCCTCGAGTGGTTCCTTGCAGCCTTTCTTGCTGCTATAGCTCGTGAAAGACCAGCGACCTTCATTTCCAGTTCACTTGCAGATGCCAATTGCAAGCCAGCGGACACAGTATGATATATAGCTTCCTTCAAAGACAAGGAAAATGATAGGAAAAAAAAAATCTCACTCTTCCATGAGTTCCAATAAAAATAATCTTAATTTGATCTTTGAAGTTTTGGCCGTGTGAAATTATCAAAAGATGCCTCTCATTTTGCAAGTTTTACTTCTTAATTACATCAGTAAGATTCTAACATAATCAAAACTGTTGAAGAAGACATGTTTTTGGCCTAAAAGTTCTTTAGGGTTATTAGTCTTCCACAATTACGTACGTAGAGGGAAGCAAGTTCTCATCGAAGTTCCTAAAATGTAAAATTATCTTATAATTTCACTTGCCAATGAATCAACTCGAAGACAAAAGCAATGAAACAGATATGGCCAAGAATTTGATGCCTCATTAAGAGGAGTGAGCATTAGATATGAGTACTATTTTTAAGTAGTCAAACATGCATTAGATTCTGAACATGTTCCAATCCTACATAGAGTCATAGCCAAGATTTTTGCATCTCATTTAATCAGCAAGAAAAAGGATCAGTGACAGTGTTCCAATACTGTTGTTTTTGTAGGACTATAAGTAGTACTGAGTTACCTGAACTAAACTCAATAAGAAAAAGGGTGTTCAGTTTATGAATTAATATCACAAAGTATTGGAATTGGATATTGAGTTTACAGCCATCTCAATCTGCGCTCATGTCTTTTGTCATGTCAGTTATATAATTTGTGCCCCACAATAAATCTCTCGCAATATTAGTATCAACTCTTCTTCATCACTGTAAACACGTACGTTACTGTTCGTTTGTCGAATCATTTGGGAGTGATCTTTTCCTTCATGTCTGCTCGTGCCAAGGGTGGGTCACATGGAATACAACAGGTCCAGCAAAGACTCCTCCAAACTTGTCTCCTAATCCATGAAAAGGCAAATGAGAGAATGAACTGGAACAGTGATTCTCTGAGCTACAAGCTACTACTTAACAGTTTTCCCAAATTCCTGGGCAAGCATTAATCCTACAGCTTTAATTTCTCATTCACGCCCATGCTTGTTCTTGCTATCAGTTCAGGATTTCATCGACGTGCATTAAATGAACGAACTCAATGATAAATTAAATGCCACATTCATTGTGCCAGTATATTGTTCAGTTTACCTACGTTATCGCTGCAGCAAGCTAGCTAGCTGTGAAGTAGTTCTTCTGCTGCTTAATTACGAACGAGAGCAAATGAAATACATGATTGTTCCCTGAGCATCGAATTCCTTAAGACCTCTGATTAACACAAAAGATGCCTTTAATATCCTCTCTTAATTAATGCAAAAAAAAAAAAAGAAAAGAGGCCACCTTCTTCCCCATCAGCATCTGGTGAATAAAAGGATTGGCTTTGGGCATTAAAAAATGCATGCAGTTTGTGCATCACTATGAGATTAGATGATGGATTAAGGCCGGTAAAGCATGGGGCTGCAACTTGCAATCATTCCTATCCACATGCAAATTAAAGCTATGCATCAGGATTTGAATATATGGATAATTAATTAAAAGGGGTGGTGTTCAAAGTCATTGTGGTTAATGATTAATTAATGGGAGGTGGTGTTTAATTGGATGCATGCAGTGGATCAGATCGGAGGAGGACAGGCGGCCAATGGGGCGCACATGGCCTCCCACCGCCGGCGACAAGGCAGCGCCGCGACGATCAATATGATAAGTATTGCCAGGTGAAGAAGAACTTATTATTCCTGCAAAAATGCCTCGCCTAATTTATTATATCAGGGCTTTCCCTTTGTCAAACTTTTTTTATAAGTAAATGAAAAAGCCACTCTTTTTAAGGTATAATTTATTTATTTACTTATTAAAAATTTTAAGCCGAACTTAAATATATTCATTGTGTAAAAGTTGAAATATGTCAATGTAATGGCCTTTATTAGAGATAAATAACATTGAATCTTGAAAAATTAAGACTAATAACTAGCGTATGGAGGAAATGACATTCTCATATTTACAAAGGATTAATCTTTGTGCAATATCTGCACGATCTTTTCCTTGGGGCAAACTTTAATATATTCATGAACATTGTTTACATTTTTTATTGAGCTTTTATTTTTATAATTTATATTATTTTTTTAATTTTTATCATATTATAAATATTAGATTTGAAAAAAAAAAACACAGAAAAATCTACAAAATATGTTATTTTTGACAATTAAATTTTATATAAGTTAATAAATAAATTTATTCATAAATTGTTCATAATGAATTATAACAAGCCGAGCTCACTCATATTCAAGATTATTTATTGTATTTATTCTTTTACAAATAAATGAATATACATTAAGTTTATTCATTTACAACCTTATTTTTAAGATCATAAATACTCCCTTAATCTTTCTTTACTATTCTCTTTAA
>JBAMHZ010000112.1:3617894-3629703 GCA_037177395.1 Alpinia galanga | reverse complement strand
CAACGCCTATCCTCTAACTGACATGAAGCATTTCCTATGTTGAAGCTGATTATGAGAATGTCAGATGATAGATATTGATGTTCTAGTTAGGCCATTAGGGGAATAATCCTTAAAAAAAGTATTCTTCTTATAATATGAGATATTCTCGTTTGGTTATTACAATACGTGGTGGTCCCCACTTAGTTTTTCAAGAGTCTCATAAGCACGAACTCTAACAACTTATAGAAATGAATCTTTTATATGATCCTCTTCGCAAAGGACTATGATTTTCTTCATATCGAGCTATTTTGTTTTGATCCAATGTTTGTCGAGTTGTTCCTCTTCAATTTGATATTTCTCCTTAGGCTGAGTCATTTTACCTCGACTCAACAATTTTCTTTTTGTCGAGCTGTTCTCAACCAGCTCGGTACATCTTTTATCGAGCCAAGCCGCTTTATTCTGGTTTAACAATTCTTCCTTTCATTGAGCTATTCCCAACCAGCTCGGCATGCCTTTTCCCAAGTCGAGCCACTCTATTCTGGTTCGACAATTCTTTCTTTCGCTGAGTTGTTCCTAACTCTATTCTAGCTCAGTAATTCCTCCTTTCGCCAAGTTGTTCACAGCCAGTTCGACATGTCTTTTTCTGAGCCGAGCCATTCTATTCTGGCTCGACAATTCTATTTGATAATCGATCTTCTCTGACCTAATTTCTTTATTATAAAATGTAAGTACAGCAGTATTAACGATTCCACTTTTTATTACAATCAATTGGAAGATGGATTGCACAAGTTGACAAATCAAATGACCAATGGGATTACATGAGTTGATTATGACAATCGAGAAGTACATATCAATTAGGTTAGTCAAATTGGATGGTTGGGTTAGTTGTTTCCGACAAATGGATCTAGTAGGTCATTTTGGATGGGTAAGTTATATAGGATCTAGATGCATCAAATGTACTATTTGGATCAATCGAATTCGATGGGACAAATGGATCAAATTATTTGTCCCTACGAGAGGATCTTGTGGCTAGTGCAACAGCAGACTTGTACAAGAGAATAAAGATCAATCCCCGAGAACTGTAAGTTTTTTGAAGTGTCTGCTCTCTTGTTGCGTTAGCCCTTAGTTGGACACAAAATACTCTTCGTAATTTACCTCTTTCATATTAGCTATGAAATTGATTGGTGAAGGTACTGAGGGCGAACGAATCACCTTTTTTTTCTACAAGAATTGTGAAACTCAAATGTGTTAATCAGGCCCCGAAACAATCAGTTTAATCTGAATGTACGGATCAAATCTGATCGGTCCAAATGCAGTGATCGAGATAGGCTGATCTGTACAACTTTCCAATATAATTGAAATTACATTTAAACCCTCAGCTTTTCCAAAGTGGAATAACACGCACCCAGAACCCTAAATCTCCACTGCACATACTCAAAAGAGAGTCCTTTGACTCCACCATGCATGCACTTTCTATGTGATGCAGTCACTTTTTAACCCCTTCGATCTAACTATAACTTTCCAATGTTTAAGTAGTACAGGAAAATTAAGATGAAAATGAATGTAAAAAAATATTCAATAGTAAAAAATATCAAAGAACTTTTATTTACCTCAATCTATATATCTTTATATAACATTTCCAATGTTCTTCATTCATCAAGATTATCCACTAATAATGCCCTTTACTGGGCTGTTAGGGAAAAATCACTGTAGAAAATCTTTCACGTGGTATGTCATGTGTTTATGAACTATCATTATAGGAAAGGTCGTTAAAGGATCAAGTGTGACAACTATTGAGAGGAATCTTCTCTTTGGCCCTTAGACTCATGTCTCCTCCTGCCCTCAACTCTTGAGTTTTCTGCGTCCTAAGTCGCTTGACTCTTGACTCATGTCAATCTCAACTCCTCCAATTCCTAGCTAGCTTCTCAAGTCGCTAGCTCCACTTTCGACTCTCACGTCCATCCTGACTCACGCTTATCCCAACTCCTTTTAACTCCTAGCTTCCCGAGTCGCTTTATTCTCGATTCACACCAATTCTGATTCCTCTAACTCTCAACTTTTTGAGTCGCTCTACTCTTGACTCGTTTCAATCTTGATTTCTTGAGTCGCTCTGTTCTCGACTCATTCTAACTCAACTCCTCCAACTCTTGAGTCAATGTGGATCTCATATACTAGGCTATTCACATATCAAAGAGTTATGGATTATAGTGACGACGATTATATTTCTACGAATGATTCATTTCAAGGGCCTAGCCACCTTAGATTAGGATGAGCTCCAACATTACCTAAACAAAATAATAGTTACTTTTTTAGCCAAGTGAAAATTATCATTTTCATATCAATTTTAAAATATTAAATTAAAAATAAAATATCAAATTAGAATGTTAAATTTTATAAATATTATTATTTTATAAGTTAATAAATATATTAATTCTAATTGTTTTTTTTATCCGTCGCTTCCTTTTCTTCACTAATTTCATTTTCTTTCTTCTCCACAGTAAATAAAGATTTTATTGTTCAAATACAATCTAAATTTTCTATTTCTTATTAAAAAAAAATAACCGTCAACAAAAAATAATAATGAGAAATAGCTGCGAGGCAATTAGTGACAATCGCTCGTGAAAGGAATGCTACCTTATTAGGTGATAACAGTCGTGCATGCACGTACGTACAATTACTTCACGAGCAGAGCCTCAGGTAATCAACGGTCAAACCTAGATAGTTTTAAATTATGACTAAGTTCCTAGTTCATTTCCACTTCATTATTATCAAAATGAATTATTTTCATTTCATTTATATCCGAAATGATATAAATACGACATGAAAAAAAGGTAACCTTTCGAGAGGGGTATTTAGGTTCTTGCACTCTTTCTTATTTTACATTTTTACATACTTTTGCAGGATGACAACTAATTTTTCATTTAATTTAATGATCTTTTCATTTTGATGGGTAAGGATTTGAATTTGTTTATCCTTTTTTGTAATATTTGACTTGAACATAGGTGGACTTATTGTTCGTTTCGGTGATTTCTACCGGAGAGAATGCAACTATGATATCAAATCGTCGAGTTAATTATTCAACACTATTTCCGTAAAATGATATTGCTCCATTACAGATGCTTACGGATAACAGCAATTCATTTCCCAAGATACAACGATGACGTCTCAAAATAGTAGCACTTTAAAATTTCGAGACCGACGAACTTTCTCGTAGGCTTTTTGGGACTCTCAATATAGAAGATGGGATGTATGTTAGATGATTGGATTGAATAGATTGATTGATTCTAACATCTAGGGGATCCTATTTATACAAGATAAAGAGATGAAGTATCCTTTAGTGAGTGGCTATGACCTTTGGTCAAATTTATCTGAGTCGTTCGATTTGGAGAGTTGTAACCCTTCAGATAGCCTTTTGATCTTAGCCGCTGGATCTGGATGCAACGATTCATTCGATACGATGCTCCAGATCAACCTTCATCACCAATGCTCAAATCGTGAAAAATGACGATCAACGTTCTAGATATTGTGTCACTTGTTATTCATCACCCCTCTTCGATCCAACAGTGACCATCCACTCACCTAGCCAGCATTTCAATCACCTCTCTCTCTCCTAACCGAGTGTCACGTAGGCATGACACACCACCCGTGTGCCACGCAGACACTGCCACGTTATCTGGAGCATAAATTTAAGCTCTTCAGTGTGCCAACAAAGCACCCATTGTGCGTGTGGACACGTGGCAGGTGGTGGGTGGTGGGTTCGTAGGTCCAGACACCTACTCATCCGATAGAGATATCTGTGCTTTTTTATGTTAACTTCATTAACACAGCAACACATATAAGGAAGCAAATGTCCTTTGGAATTTCCGATGTGGGACTATTCCTCATCTTCTTCCTTTTATAACATTAGTTATTTTGGGCTGACTTTAAACAATTAATTTTTCATTCACCCGTAATCGGTTTTGAGCAAATTAATAGTCTAGATTCATCTACGCGAAACGTAGATTTAGATTTTGAAGTCAATTCAGACTTTCATCGATTGATGGCACCTTGATATTGATTTTTTAAGACCCAATATCCAACATGTACTTGCTATACCTGAGTTCCTGATTTATTTTCCTCCTCGATAGGGGTAACTGAAGAGGATCACTAATGTGACGGTTCATCACTGAGGCTTTGACGATACAAATAAATAAAGAGACGGATAAATAAATGAACAAAAACCTTACGGTGTTATAATTTAATTCTGAACCAAGATTTTTTTCTTAAACATACCAGACGAAGATTGGCCAAGTAGAACGAATGACTCTGCTAGTATTATTTCCAGGAACAGTAGAAGAACGAGCTGCATCCGCGCCATGGAAGTTTAAAGATTTGCGTTGCCTGCACCTGCAATTTACTGCTGTTCTTTGCTGCGAGCTAAGTTATAACATTTAACACCTTTAAAAGATGATGGATGATAGAGCAGAAATTTCTAGCGATTGGCTTACTATTCATCAATTTGTCAACACTAGCGATATGGATAAAATCAGGCATGGACCCATGAGGCGAAAAGTAGGCTATTGAAGGAGTTAAGAGTTTGACAGCTCTGAAAGTTTAGCATTGAAAGAGTAGAGAGTTGGACTTAGAAAAGATTTTTTTTAATAGACGTTACATCTTCTCTTCTAATAATCTTATATGGCACGTCTGGTAGAGATTCTTTATCACGTTGTCCTCTAATAGACTAATAGTCCATCAAAAAACATAAATGGTGGATAACTATAGTTGGCGAGAAACTTTAGAGTTTATGTGTAAGAGGATTGAGATAAAGAAAGATCTTTAATACTTTTATATATTGAGGACATTTTATTTTTATTTTCTTTACTTCTCCTGTTTCATTTAAGTATTAAAGAGACATTGTTGGAACATTGATACCCTTTGACCCATATTGCAATTGGAGAGAAACTGATAGCGTTAAGATGAACCATATCTACAAATCGTTTTTCTAGAGAACTCAATGAAAGGGAGCCAAATCCTTACTGCATTAAATAGAATAAAAAAAAGATTGAACGAAATAACACGGAATCAGGATATCTCTTTCAGTTAGTTATGTCTATTATTTCTTTTAGTGTAGTAATTTAATTACTTTAAATCAAGTTGTTTGCTAAATTTGTTTGGCAGATTGAATAAAAGGAAAGGATAAAAGATTAAAAAAAAACATGTGCTATGCTTGACATGGTTCATGGTTATTATTTAGCAAATCTTCAATATTTATTTTTGGAAACTAATGTTCAGTCTTTAAATATCAAACCTTAAATCACTAATTGAAACAAGACCTTGTCTAGGATTATCAAGCAGATTAATCTCTTTACACCACTCAACATAGAATCAACAAGATAATTTGACCCCGGGGCATAACACATTTGACAGGGTGTTTCCAGTGTAAAATTAAGAATCTATGGTTCAAGTCTCAACTATAGTAAATTTATAAAATTTATCCTCTAAATGAAGTGCGTGTGCTAAAGGACACTGGACGACAAGTTACTCGCCACTCGCACTTTTCTATTTATCCAAGTGGCTAGTAGAAAACTTCCATAGGGCTAAACCAGCCAACCCCAGAATTAGTCGGACCTGAAATATGAATACCTAGTTCAACTTTTAAAAAAAATGATAATCTAAATTATCCATCCATCATCAGATGGGTTATAGTACACTACAAGAAAATGATTATTTGTATCTGAATAGATTGATCCCTAATTTAGTAATAGAATATAATAAATAGATAGCTAATTTAGCAATTAAATTTAAATAAATCATTAGAATATAATAGGCAGGTCGCTAATTCAGCGATCAAATTTAAATGATCATTAATTTGGCGATCAAATTAGTGATTGAACATAATAGATTGATCACTAATTTTATCGCCACTTTAATATATTAGTCGTTAAATTAGTGACAAATATTTAATATTCGGTCACAAACTATCACTTTTAAAATTTTGATAGCGATCAAATTTTTACGTTAGGCATTAAATTTGTGATTGAAATTTAACCTAATGTAGTTTAATATTTATAGAACCTATACACATTTACAATATTAACAATAATCATAATCATATTTGTTAACAACAATCAAATAATTAATTTCAAAATACACATATTTATCTAAAAATATTTATAACATAAATTCAAATATTAGAAATATTTAATCAAGTCTCTTGTGAATCAAAAAACATGTATAGAAAAGTCTAAGAAAAGCAAAATGTGATCTAATTGTTGAGATAATATCATATGAAATATAAAATCTCACATTGAGTGCTCTAATATGTTTAAGCTCTCAATTCTTCATTCTCTATTTTAACTCTTGCACTTCAATAGATGAACAACTAGGATGACCCTTGAGTCTAGGAGTACACGATCAAATATAACTTTCACCTGTGAGCCAAGGCCATAGAACCATCTTTTTTCACTCCATCAATATATAGCCTCATAATACATGCCATTTATGACATTAGCGGATGGAATTTATGGTTCCCCTCCTCTAAAACAGGTTGAGAGATTGTATAACACTTGAATTCTAATAGCTAATATACAAATAATAAAATTAGTTATTATTAAATTTGATAGGTAATAAAGTTTTGATACTTGGATTTATGCCTTTGATTGCACATTGACAAAAGTGTCATCCATTCATTGATGAATATAGCGAAATAACTATACCAGCAATTAGTTGATCATTGTAAAGTTTCTTCGTATAAATAATTTTATTTATAAATTAAATTAAATTCATTGATAATTCTAAAGTATTTATATTAATTTATTCTAAACTCATCAATTATATTGCATGCTCTATAATAGATCATAATGTTGTGTGCTTTGTAATTCTTGTTCCTGGGCAGAAATGATGCAGGAGCATTCATTAGCTAATACAGTTTACCCATGCCTCCTAGTACGGGTGTGCTTTATTCTGGATCCGAACGAGGTAAAATAGGGTTATCAAAGGTCAACACGGCCTAGTCATGCTCAAGTGCATGGTCTTGTCCCATTCTAGAACTTAACGAGCTATTCCAGCAATGAATACGGCCTGGTCGTGTTCTCTATCTTGGCCATGTCATGCTTCACACCAAAGCAAGTTAGAGTTATGGTTTTGTTATTTTTATTTGTTATGAATTTTTCTATTTGTTTTAAAATTTTCTCAATTCTTAAGCTATTTAAATAAGAGTTAGGATCCTTGTAAAGATATATTGTTTTTGTTTAATAAAGCTTCTCTTTGTTTTGTAAATTCTCTCCTCTTTCGATTTTCTCTGCCACCCTCTGTTTGAACATTGCACGTGGAGTGATTCTCATCCTGCTTCCCCTATGTAGAGCAACCTCACTATTTCTATTGTTTTGAGTTATCCTTGATTTTTTTGCCATTTTTTTCTCACTACAAATCTTCTATCATGCATTCCAAACTCATCATGCACATGTGGTCGTGGTGTCCCTTTCTTAACTCGTGTAATAACTTCTTCTATTATTTTTAACAATACAAGTTCCAGCTACCTTAAAAGGTCGTTCAATGTCACGAGATTGTAGAATGCTGCGTGACAAGTGAAAATAATGAGATATAGACATCTTGTGTGGGCACAAGCAGTAGCCTCGGGCACAGTAGACAGCTGCAACTAGTTATTTATTGAGAAAAATGTGGAACCGTCACATTAGTAGCCCTCCCACTACTGCCCCTACATATGGAGGGGGGTAAATCAGGAATTCAGAGCGGCTAGCACAGAAATACAGAGTCATCGGTAGTCTGGCGGTACATGAAATCCAGAAATCAACCTCTTATCCTTTCAGACTTTAACACAATTATATTAGCCGTCTGAGTAAGTCTGAGGATTGACCTTGCTAGGGAATTGAAGCGGCTGAACTCGTGCGCTAGAACACTCAATTAAAGTCCTTGCCAGAGATTCTACAATTGAATGATTTAATTTCGTACGTTAATTTACAATTGAAAATTTTAATGGATCGCTAATTTATCGATCACAATTATTAATAATGACTGAGTAGGTAATGTTTAACAAGTTAATAATATTAAAAAAGGAGAAAAAAAAACTATACTTCAAATTTATTCGATAAATAAATCTGAATTATTTAAAAAATCATTTATGAATTATCTAAAAAAATATTCATCACTAAATGTCTTAATGGTGAGGCGTACTCTTAACTGTAACTGTGTGTGAGAGGGACCGAATAACAACTTGAATTTGTGTTCACTAGTTAATTTTCTTATATTCAATGCACTGGTCATATTAAATAGCTCACTTAAGTCTTGTCTCATATCAATTCACCGAGCAGGTAAGACAAGTGCGGCTCTATTTTTTATTTTTTTATTTATTTTTTTATTTAATAGGTGTACGATTAAATCTGTCTCATGATTTTTCAAGAATACCCTTTTATCAACTAAGGTAAAAAAATCAGAACCCCAATAAATTTATATTAATTATCTGAATAAATTGAAAAAGCGTTTGTAATTTTTTCATAGATTAGCCCGAACTCTGTAGTCAGGTAATTCCTGAAAGACTGTCCAACATTGAAGTCGTACTTTATCTGTTAAATAAACTCCTGCACAGAGAACTGCCTTTGTAGATTTTTTTAAAAATTTATCGTTGAACCATACTTCAACAGAGAATCAAACTATGTTTTCAGTT
The DNA here is from genome assembly GCA_037177395.1 of Alpinia galanga. Taxonomy (NCBI): domain Eukaryota; kingdom Viridiplantae; phylum Streptophyta; class Magnoliopsida; order Zingiberales; family Zingiberaceae; genus Alpinia; species Alpinia galanga. The sequence goes on along the minus strand of JBAMHZ010000112.1, from coordinate 3,621,062 downwards.
GGAGTGCTACTACTAATAAGTGATATAGGGATGATTTTTAAATGAAGAATATTGAAATATTGCTTTATGGAAACTTTACATTGTGATTTAAGGACTTTGATGATATCAAATATTGATTAAAAAAAGCATTAAATAGATATTTCATCAACTTACAAATGCTAAACTCATTTTATTTGTAGTGAAATCTCCTTCATTACTAGTTGCTGTTATTGTAGGCTACTTAAGCGGGGTGAGGAGTTGGTCTTCATTGCTAACATCGTCATCACCTTTGCCATTATTGGTCTATTTTTACTGTTATTTTATACACATAAAAAACTCATTTAAATACAACATAGTATTTTGACTGTTAAATATGATTCATTTAGCATATCATCAAGAATCTCTAAAAATCTTTCTTCCTTTCAAAGTTTATACACCTACAATATTATAAGAAACATATTTTAAATTTTTGATAGTATCTTGTATAGATAAGATAATATGAATTTTCAAATTAATAGTTACGTGTCTCTTAAAAGATATAAACTTGTATCAGTTTAACTGTTTAACTGAATATTCTATTTTCCTTTTCACTTATGATTTTTAATATTACTATACTGAAACTAAGCACATTTAACTTGAATGAAAAAAAATCCATATGATAAATAATGCAAATGGCAATACCCTATTGACTCATTAATGATGAATTTGTTAAGTAATACAATATAATTATTATGATGTGGTGTCAGACATATGGACAATTAAGCTAATTCTGAAATCCCAGTGCTTCAAGACTGGTATAGATTATGCAAACTGTGGTAGGACACACCAAATTACTTGAAGAAATGAATTATGAAATTCATGGAAATGCAACTAGATGACCAATTAGAATTAATGTTTAAGTTCTCTGATACAATGGATATGTGGGGCCTGAATATTTAACTATAGAATTTTTTTTCATTTAAATCCCATGTATTCATTCAGTTTCAACCAGAATGCTTGAAATCTTGAGTGGTAAGAAGAATAAAGTGTTCCATCACATGGATACAAGTTTAAATTTTTTTAGGATATTTAAGTATGACTTCAAATGTTTTTATTTATAATGGCATGGCTAAGGATTGAAATTATGTGATTCCCACATGATTTGCAGGTTTATAAACTTGGGAAGGAAGGTAAAATTTGAAGGATGCATTTGGTTTAAGTTATTATAAGTAATTTCAATTATATGATTATTTATGTTGTTTGATTCAATCGATAAAAATTTATTTGTTTTAAAATTTTAATATATAATATAGTTTAATATTTTACTGTATTACCCTTAAATGATATTAGTTGAGTGCTCATTTATGCAATAGATTTTTAAAAATTCTGAATAATTGATTGTATTAACCTTTGTTAATTTCGGATGATGTAGTCATCTTCTCGTAGCCTTCCTCACTGAGCTTTTTAGGAAGAAGATGAATTCGTACAATCGTAATATTATTCTTACCGAGAAACTATCAATATCAACAGGGTGAACAGACCACTAGTGATTTAGCTAACGACCCTTTAATATTTAAATTAGATAGGTGGATAAGGATAAAAACAGAAGAAGAAAAAGAAAAAGAAGAACGTTGGGTCACTTCTGGTATTATGTCCATTTATACTAAATGAGTACAAATGAGCTGCGCTCTCTATCAATTCATTATGTCCGTTTATATTAAATGAGCTGTGATACTAGTAAATGTGCAAAAATTAGTTCACTATGTTCTAAAATATCTAAATAAGCCACTTTATAGTTTTTTATACTATATTATTTATGCATCGGTCACTTCTGGTATTATTGTTCCACACTTATTACAATCCATTGTGTGATTCTTTCCCTTTAGTTCAAAAATTTATTATTTGTTGTTCTCGGGGCTATGATAAGCAGCAAAGTGTCCATCTATTCTCTTAGATATTTTAATTTCAAATTTCTGTGATATATTTGTAGATTTTTTTTAAAATGGGATAATAATCTTAGAACGTTATGATGCGGTTGCTCTTTGTTTTCTTTTGTCGAGTCTTTGGGAGATGATAAGTTCTCACTGCCATAATAGTAATCCTATCCAATATAATACAAGTCAGATAATCATCGATGGTCCGACTATGACCATCCAATGCTTAAGTTAGATGATGAAGAATATGAGAAGTAATAAAAGTATTTTGGTAGCAAAAGTGTTAGAGCTTGTTTTTACCTCAACCTGTTTTTATATAGCACCTTCGAAATTCTTCGCTCTTCTAGATTATCCATCAATAACATCTTTTGTTGGGTTGTTAAGGGATAACCACTGTAGGAATCTTCACATGTCATATCACGTGTTCAGGAGTCATCATCATGAGAAGTCTTTAAGGGACCAGATGTAAAAATTGAGGAGAAGAATTTCCTCTATGGTCCCCATGTTACTGCCTTTTCTTGCTTCTGATTTTTCGAGTCGCTTCGCTCCTGACCTGCCTGCTTCTGACTTCTCCATCTTTTGACTTTTCGAGTCATCCTGCTCCAGATTTGGCCCGCTTATGACTCCTTTGCCTCTCGACTCTCCGAGTTATCGAATTCCCGACTTCGATCTTCTTGAGTCTTCGAGTTTCTGACTTCCTCTAGTTCGAGTATCTAAGCTCTTGAGTGCCTGAGGTCTCGAATACCCAAGCTCCTCTTGGGTCCCATGGACCTTCTTCCTTTCCTCCACTATTTCGATCCTTATTGTTTGTAGGTATCTTGTCAAGGACTCATTTCAGCAGTATTATTAATCACTCTTGAAATAGTCAGACGATTCAAATAAAGACAGAGTCAGACGATTTGAATAAGTCTGATTTCAACACTCCTTTCTCATATATGCTCCACTTTAACCATATCAAAGCTTACGAACTACCTCAGTGGGATGACAACACTTCTCTTCTCTACTGTATTCTAGACGGAGTAGGAGACTTCACTCTTGATTACTCATAACTATGCAAGCTCTCAAGTTCCCGACCGCTTTAGTTTCTGACCCCTTGGGTTTCCGTCCTTTTAGGCATATATCCTAAGACCTCATTAGTATCATTAGTCATTTTATCTAATATTTTATTCGAGTTATCATGTATATATATCTCCTAATATTTGTACTCATATTCTCTCTTTAAATATATTTTATTTCTTATTGTTTAACCTCCATTATTTAATTTTATGGGTTATAC
>JBAMHZ010000112.1:3594721-3610926 GCA_037177395.1 Alpinia galanga | reverse complement strand
CTAGGTACTTTTGCAAATCGACACTCAGTTTCTTGAGGTATTCTGCTAGGTGGTCATATCTTGGATTAAAGTTCCTCTGTTGGTTTTGTATTGCCCGACGAACCTTCTATGTTAACCAATGGCATTTACTAGTGGAGTGTCCATATGTATGATGAAATGCCCAAAAACATGCAAAATTTTGCAACAGCTTCTTCTGACCATCAAATAATTTTGGTGCTTCCTACAGGATTTGAACCATCTTTTCCCCTACCCTTTTTGGGACATAGCTAATAATCGATCGAGGTTCTCGATTTTGTGAGGGAAACTGAGTTTTCTTATCTTGCCGAGGTAAAACTATTTTGTCAAACTGTCATCTTCTCTTCGAGCTCGCTGAGCTTCTTCTAGGTTGATATAGTTTTTAGCTCATCCAAGAAGGCTACCATAGTCTGTTGGGGGCTTCTTCATTAGAGATCGTAAGAAATCCCTATCCATCAAACCTTGTGAGAAGGTGATAGTGAAGATCTCAGAGGTAGCTAAGGGTACATTCAATGCTATCCAATTGAAGTGCTAAATATAGTCCCTCAAGGATTCTTGATTTTTTTGTTTCATTGAAAAAAAGATTAAGAGTGATTTTATCGTATCTTTTACTGTTGGCAAAATAATGTAGGAAGGTCGCACTCAAATTTTCAAAGGATTGAATGGAACTAAATGGAACTCTGTTAAACCATCTTTGAGCTAATCCAGACAAAGTTGTCAAAAAGACTCTCATTTGACTTCGTCAGTATCTTGGTGCAGCAGAGAAGCATTCTAAAATTGATAGATGTAATCTTTGGGATCTGAGGACCCATTATACTCCCCGAGTTGTAAGGGTCAAAAATATTTCGATAGCTCTTCTACTAATATGTCTTGAGAAAAAGAAGTATCCCGACTGAACCTCTCTACACTTATCATTGGAGCTTTTCCCTTTCTAGGGCCTCTCAAAGGTGATTTTCGTGGTGCAGACTCTTGAGATTGTTCTTCTTGTGGGGTTGATCTTTGCGGCGATGGTTTTGGAGGTATCATAGCTGGATTTTCATTTTGCGATATATGCTTTCGTAAAATTTCCTTGACTGTTGCAGCAACTATTTTAGTTAGATTCTCTCTTGTTAGGATTTCTCTGCATGTGGAACAGAGCCAACCCTGGGGGAGGGCAATTGGGGCCATTGCTCAGGGCCCAAAATTGTTTTTTAAAATACACATGTAAAAGGCCTATTTTTTTTTATCAAAAAATAAAATTTTCACTTATAAAAGGGCCCAATTTTTATGATTTTGCCCCGGGCCTCTAAAGACTGAGGACCAACTCTGATGTGGAATCTTGATTTTTGAAATTTCCTCCAGCATCTCCCATCTCAATGTCTCTGTTCAGATATTGCCACAGACAACGCTAATTTGATCCAATCTGAGATCAAGGGATGGGATGAAGTAGAACACTCATAGTCGAGTATTTTCTATCAGCTGAGTTGATCTTCAATCAACTTTCTTCTATAGAGCTTTAACTTCGATTGATCTTGTCGGGTTGCGATTGGGCTTGTCGAGCTTCGGGAGGTTGGGAATATGGTGTTTCGAAAGATCGATTATCCATGGATTCAGTGAGATTAGGCTTCTTCAAAGGTTAGATTCTCGAACTATCCATCTAAGCATGGAGGACTTAAAAACAAATTAGAAGGAGGTCGAGGTATACCTCGGTGAAGTCCCTCCGATGCTCAAGTCAAGAAGAGAATAAAGAAATTAAAGTATAGAAGAAAGTTAAGAATAAAGAAGTAGAGTTATTAGAGGATATTACTTATCCTTGTCTCTCCTCCCTTTACCCCTTTTATAGAGAGAGAATGACGTATAATTATCAAGATAAAATTGAAGATTTGTCTTTAGGGTGACAAAATCAGAGATTGTGTCTTTATGGAAATAAAATCGAAGATTATGTCTTTAGAAAAAAAAACCCAGAGATTATGTCTTCACGGAGAAAAAAATCAAAGATTATGTTTTCAAGATGATAAAATCAAAGACCATATCTTCTACCGTAATGAACTTGATCGTGATTTGAATGGGTGAACTCAATCGTAACTTAAATGAGTGAATTTGATTGTGACTTAGATGGATGAGCTTGATCGTGACTCGGATATAGACTAGATCTGAATTTGATTTTCATCTCAATTGGATTATGACTTCCATCTTAATTTAATTATACCTTTCACGTCACATAGATTTCTACCATTTATACCAAAGGTCACTCTATTATAACCTATATTATTGTTCTTAAAGTTTGTCAGTCTGGAATGGAGCTGAAGTTTAATTATTATGGAATTAAGTAGCAAGCAGACACTAAACAGTCTTTTCCATACTTTATTACAATTAGTGATCATCACTACTTCTATTATCCTGTACACGTACACACAAAAAAAGTGGAGTTTACTTGAACAACAATATTGAACGCAATGAACTTTTAGTTTTATATGAAAATTCATTTTTGCTTGATTAAAGGAATATATTGTGATTAGATAAAAACATTTATAAAGGTGGTCGAACTATAAATGGAGACATCAGGCCACTTATTGCTCATCTCCTTCAATGTATGAGCCTAAAAGACGAACAATATTTCTCTATCATAACCTTTCATTTAAATGGAAACAATATGGAGTCAATGACTAACTGATTTAATTAAAATATTTTTGTGGAGAAAAGCACACTTTTTTTCTTTTAAAAAAAATCTTTTCATCGGCCAACCCTTCACCTACCTCTAAAAAGAGTACCCTTATTCGTTTAAATCAAATTATTAAGTTTTCTTCCTCATCTTCCTTTTCTCCTCTTAAAACTCTATTTTAGATCAAATTATTAAATTTTCTTCTTGCAGTTCTTCTTCTCTAATTATCTGAGAACAAAATTCAAGAAAATGATTTTTTCATATCTCTTTAGTTTGATTCGATTTAGTTCCGTTTGACTTTTCTGTTCTTTTTCTGGATGGTCAACCCTAGATATTACTGAATATTCTAGTTTTGAATAGTTAACTCTGAACCATTTTAACTATAGCACACTTATTCTTGGTTTGGATCTCTCTATGCTATCGCTAATCCAAGAACTTATGCAAGCATGATTTGAGCATGGCATAATTATTGAAATGGATTGATAATAATTTTATGCTTTTACATTTCCATTTTTTCAATCTGATAATAGATATTGTTGACTTTTTAATTTCCAAAGAAAGTCAACTACATGTGAAGAAAAAAATGGCTATCGACTTGAGAATTCTGTTTTCACATTAGTTACGTAGAACAGATATTTCTTTATAGAACTCACATTGTGTAACAAACGCAGTAGCAAATCGCAGATGCAAGCAAATCCAATCAAAAAACTTCCATGGCCAAGCTGCAGCTCTTTCTTTTCCAATTGCTGGAAATAATAGCGGCAACGGCTTTGGTTGTTCTTGGTCAATCTTCAACTGGTATGTATCGAAAAGAAACCTTAGTCCATAATTAAACTACAAAAATGACAGGATTTTCGCAGCTCCTCATCATTTATTTGTTTGTAATTTTTTTCTTTGCTGAATTAAACAAGTCTGCAAGTTAGTGAATTAAAGAACATACAGCTCTATCATTAGATCGGTTTAAAAATCTAAGGTTGACATTGATAGAGGAGCTGAACCAGAGCCTAACTTTTTTTTGCAGAAGATTCAATGACGCCGAACAGATCACTTATCAATGGCCAGACATTGATATCAGCAGGAGGCGTATTCCAGCTTGGCTTCTTCAGTCCTGATCAAGATTCAGAGAATGGATATTTAGGAATTTGGTACTACAATCGCCCACCTGGACAAAGCATAGTAGTATGGGTCGCCAATAGGAACAGGGCTCTGAACAGAGCTGCCTCCTCGCTGAATCTGACCTCTGACGGAAATCTAATCATATTCGACGGAGAAACACTTGTTTGGTCGACGGGAACATCCACAGAATCCAATTCTGTGCACTTGCAACTTTTAGACTCAGGAAACCTTATGTTGACGACTGAAAACTTTAGCAGAACACTATGGCAGAGTTTTGACTACCCATGCGATACACTTCTCCCTGGCATGAAGCTTGGATTTGACCTCCGAAGAAACACTTCGTGGCAGCTCGTGTCATGGAGGAACGACCTAGACCCTTCTCTGGGTAATTATATCAACAAGATGGAGACTCATGGGGTTCCAGAGCTCGTAGCATGGAACGGAACCACCAAGATGTATCGAAACGCACCATGGAGCAGACCCGGAATCGTTGGCCTTCCTATGATGATGAACAGCAGCTTGGCAAGGAGAGTAAACTTCACATTCGTATCCAACGAAAATGAGACCTATTACATGACTGGAAACATGGACCGGTCGGTGCTATCGCGGGCAGTGATGAATACTGACGGAAGCTACGAGCGGTGGATTTGGGACAACGGACAATGGAGAGTCGTTTGGTCATTTCCGGCGGATGACTGCGATCATTACAATCTCTGTGGGCACGGCAGCGTTTGCGATTGGGACTACTATGCTTTCTCCTGCAGCTGCCTGCATGGCTTTGTGCCGGCTAGTAACGGGTGCGTGAGGGAGAAGCCCCTAAATTGCTCGTCGGGCCAGGTTTGGAAGGTGCAGAACGTCAAGACGCCGGACACTGATAATGCCACAGCGCACGGCGTAATGAGTCTGGATGCATGCAATCGCTTGTGCTTAGGTAATTGCTCCTGCGTGGCGTACACTGTACTGGATGGGCAATTTGGGTGTGTGACTTGGCAGGGTGATCTATTGGATCTGAGATATTATACCAATGGAGCAAATGATCTGTACATTCGACTCGCAGGTACGCTAGTTGTTCGTGAACGAAAAAGGGATGATTCGATTTAGTTCATAATTCTCAAGAATTTTGTTTCTTTAGAATCATCAACATCAAAGAGTAACAAGCATGTGTGGGCGATAACGATACCAGTGATTCTTGGATTTCTGCTACTTTGTTGTCTACTCGCAGCCAGGAGGAGGAGAAACAGAGCCCTAAAACAAAGAACTCAGCGGCATATCGAGTCCTCGGCCAAGGGGACGAGGTTGAAATTGCAGTTTCCAAACAAGGAGAGCGGTAATGGCTTTCATCACAGTGCTTCATTTGCGAGAAAATAATGTCGATTGTTTGTCAATCATGGTGTTCTTTCTCACAGGTGACTTGCAGAGTCTCCCTCAACGTTCTAATTCGATGGCTGATTATGATGTATCAGAGGCGTTGTCACTCGAGAACGACTTTGAGCATTCTGGTTCCCGTAATTATATAGGAGTAGGTGAGTTCAATCTCTCTTTGTTTGTTATTAGTTTGTTTGAGAGATTTCTGATAATTGATGGTGTGATCTTCGTTCCAGGTTCGATCATAGCATTAGGGGTGCTACCTTCCTATGATTTATGCACAATAAAAGCTGCAACAAATGACTTCTCGATTGAAAACAAACTCGGGGAAGGTGGATTTGGTGTTGTGTACAAGGTAGCTAGGTTTTCAAGTACCAGAAAAGAAAATTCTCATTCTTCCAAACTACCTAGTCAGAAATAAATTTTAGATTTTGTCAGGGAGAGTTGCAAGATGGACAGAAGATCGCGGTCAAGAAATTATCGAGATACTCCTCCCAAGGCCCAAATGAGTTCCAGAACGAGCTGTCACTAATAGCCAAGCTACAACATAGAAATCTTGTTCGTCTTCTAGGCTCATGCATTGAGGAAGATGAACGAATCATTGTCTTGGAATATATGGAAAACAAGAGCTTAGATACCTTCATTTTTGGTTAGTATATATATCTACTTGCATTACTTATCTTCATTAAATATTCATAAATCAATTATAATTTTTATGAGTAATTTGTCCACGACATGGGTCAGACAAAACTAAGAGCTCCTTGCTAAATTGGCAAAAGCGTCTTGAGATTATTAATGGAATTGCTCGAGGATTGCTTTATCTGCATCAAGATTCTATTTTGAGAGTCATTCATAGAGATCTTAAGCCGAGCAATATTCTCCTGGACAAGGACTTCACTCCAAAGATTTCAGATTTTGGCATCGCAAGGATATTTGAAGGTGATGGAGCTTTAGAAAATGCAACCACAAGACCAGTTGGAACATTGTAAGTCTTTTAGATAAACATAGCATTATTATTATGCTCACATAAACATAGCGTACTAATTAGTGTTCTATTCTTAAAATGCAGTGGTTATATGGCACCAGAATATCTAGCTGATGGAGTTTTTTCATTTAAATCGGATGTATTTAGTTTTGGTGTGATAATACTAGAAATCTTGAGCGGTAAAAGAAATAAAAGATTCAGTAATACAGATGCTAATTTAAATCTTTTAGGCCATGTAAGTAGAACTTCCAAATCTATATGCTTTTATCTCCTTGAGATGATGTTTAAAATTTAAAAGTTGCTCCCTTTTTCATTTGCAGGCATATAAACTTTGGAGAGAAGGTAGATCTCTAGAGATTCTCGACGATACACTAGATCACTCATATCCTACTGCAGAAATTCTTCGTTGTATCAGACTTGGTATTTTGTGTGTACAAGATAATTGTGAAGATAGACCGACATTGACAGAGGTGGTGATGATGTTAGCAAGTGAGGATCAACTTTTGACCCCACTTAAACAGCCTACAATAACTTCAACGAGCAGCGAAGGCGGCGTTACTACTAAAGAAATAAGTCACTCAATTACAGGCCGATAAGTTCAAAATCTCTCATTGTCCACACATACAAAGACAGACCTAACAATTCTTTCTTCGTCAAAAAAAAAGGATAACATTTCCATTGGAGATCATGTTCAAGGATTCTGTAGATGTGTTAAAGCACTTGGTCCAATTGTTTCTGGACTAGGATTTCTTTCTTAAACATACCAGAAGATGAATACTGACCGAGAATGAAGAATGCCACCGCTACTATTTTCAGGAATGAAAAGTAAAGAGCTGCATCTGCACGGTAAAAGTTTCATGATTTGCGCTGCTTGCACCTGAAATCTACTGCTGTGTTACCTTTTACAAGTTATAACACAATATTTTCAATTTAACACCTTTTTTTTTGTGTTGTGGAATAACAGCTTTAAAATCTGATGGTAGACCAGGAAGTCTAGTCAACATATTTGACTGTGTTTGGTAGTTTGAGAGAACTGTGTGGGTGGCTAATTTGGAGACTGCATAATGGTTGACTAATTCAACAATTTGTCAAATTCATTGAGTCAACGACGATCGATTCCATGAAACGTGAGGAATAAGTAGTTTTATTTAAAATATTATAATAGAGAAGACCAGATTTGTTTTTTTTTTTTATCTTTTCATCTGTTTGCCAACTCTTCGCTTTACAGAAGTATCCCTAGATGGAAGCATTAAATTTTGTTGTAAATTCTTGTGCAGTTTTTTTAATCTCTTTAAGGAGTTCTAAAACTTTAAAATTTAAAATCTTTTTAATTTGAATCAAAAGTGTGTCAACATCTATATGCCTAAAGGTGTGACTCGATAATGGATTAAATAAGTTGTTGACTATTTAAAAGAGCGTCTCACAATAATTAATAAAAAAAAGAGCGTGTTGAGAATTTTAAAGGAGTTCATGTTGTCGTATCAACGCTCCATTAGTTTGAAATGTCAATTTATCTACATTCTAATGGATTTAATTTGAACTTGAATCAATTGGATTCGTACTAGTGTTTCAATTTTATATCTAGAGAAAAAACTAAAGTTTAAGAGTTCCATCAATCCATTGATTATGAAGATTAGAATAGTCGCAATTTTCTTTCTATTTTTTTTCCCCTTTCAGGCATTGCGCATTTGACATTGTAATAATTTATCAAAATAACAGGTTAAAATGATCATACGTGTTGCAGTTTAGCTAGATCACGCAATCTTGGTTCTTTCTTCTCCCTCCTTCCCTCTCCTCCTTTGCTGCGAAATGAATTCGAAGTTGCTACTCGCTGAATCCTTGTTTATCTTCTCTCTGCTGTTCATGTTGGCGGGAAGGAAGCCCGCGCTGGCTGAAACGCCGGTCATGGAGGACTGCGAGCCCAAGAGTTTCGGGGACGGCCTCAACATCTCCTAGCCGTTCTGGCTCGACGTCCAGCAAGAATCCTATTGTGGCTACGTTCGCTTCCTTTCAGATCATCTGCAAGAACAACAGCTACAGCCCTGTGATTTTCTTAATGGACCAAGAGTTTTACGTCCTCGACATCTTCTGCCACAACCAGTCGCTCATCCTCACTTCTGTCAAATTCGTCAATCAGTAGTGCCTGATGCCCTACATCAACCTAACCGCCGGGACCAATTTCTATCCTCTCAGCGTCCGCCCCCTCAACACGTACGGAGGTCTACTTCTTGCTCAATTGCTCCGATCGTCGTACCTCACCGGGCACGAGGTAAGCTGGATAGATTGCGAGCCTAATGCCTCTTGCTGAACTGAACGGTCGAGTGCCGAGTTGTACTGCTTAACTATCGTGCTGAGTTACTGTGCTGAATTGGGTTGCCAAGCTACTATGCCAAGCAGCCGTGCCAAGCTGCTACGGTGAGCTATTGTGCCGAGCTAAGCTAGAAAATAGTATTTTCGAGCAGCAGATTGCTCAGAAAATTGAGCGAGGAGCATTGTGTTATTTATGTTTTATCTGTGGATTTATCATCGTTCCTTTTTCTTCCCCCCTTGTATAAACATTGTGATATTGCTAATTAACATTGAAGTTCTTAATTGCAGTGGATACATGGCACCTGACTATTTAAACGAGGGAGTTTTTTCATTTAAATTGGATGTATTTAGTTTCAGTGATAGTATTAAAAATCCGCAAGAAAAATAGAATAATTAATAACAGATACAAGTCTGAATCTCACAGGACATGTAAGTATATGCAACCTCAAAATATATATATATATATATTCATTTTGACTTTATGTTATGGCAGGCATATAAGCTTTGGAAGGAAGATAAATCATTGGAAATTCTTGATGATGCACTAGCTAGATTGCTCATATCCAGCAACAAAAATTTTAAGTTGCATTCGAATGAGTTTGTTATGCGTACAAGATAATACTGAAGATAGACCAACAACGACAGAATTCAAAGAACCTACTGCTTTGAAATTTGACTGGTTGTGAAATTTTTTTAATACTAAAGTCTTATCAAATAATATATTAATTTTATCATTTTTATATATTTCGAATGATTCTACTCAACCATTTTAACTGTAACGCACTGTAATGGAAGAATTAATTATACGAGTATGATTTTGTCCTAACTTCATTTGATGATATGTATAAAGAAGATAGTCCAACGTTAATAAAAGTGATGATCATGTTAGCAAGCGAAGATTAATTTTTGACCGCACTTAATTAACTCATACTAATGTCAATGAGCAACGACCATAGTGTTAGTAGTATCTCATCATCGAGTATTTTCATTCTTTTCTATTCCTTTCGATCCATATCGATCGATGGTCCTTGTTGGGATGTAAGATCAAACCAATTTGATCATCAAGCAACAGGCCAATAGGGTGGTCCAAATCAACAACTCACCTCCTTTTTATCCCCTAGCAATACATGCCTACCTTCTTTTAAGTAAAAGCTTAAATTTATGTAATTTTTTAAAATTAAATATTGTACAAAGAGAAAAGTTGAAGGAGAGTTCCTAAACAACACGAAGAGTAGAAAATTTATAAAAACAAAATTATTGTAAAAATATATATTTTTTTGGTTGCACTAAGCAAACTGACCTTAGGGTCTTCATTTGATGCTCCAATAGGCCATAGGTTTATGATTGCCTTATTAAAAAAATGAAAAAAAAGTGATAGAACAGACATCATCACCACCAAAACATCAATTAAAGCTAATCCATGCAGAGGATTAATTAAATAAATGAAGGACTCAATCATTGATGGCTAAGTATGATCATTAATCATTGGGACAAACAACCTTAAGACACAAAGACACGTTTGATAACTACATTACACCTATAAAATGCCCATTACTTGTTGCTCTCAGTTAGCATTTAATTAAACAATTAAATTCTCTCTCTCTGTCTTTTTTTTTTTTTTTTTGGTAGAAACTAAATATGGAGTGAAATTACCAAACAAAAGCAATTAAAAAATAATGGTCTTCCGCATTTTGGGAGTGCACTGATTAACTAATAAAGGTGGAATTTAAAAAATGATATAACTTAAATATGTAAAATAGGTAATAAAAACTGACCGAGTAAAATCGATTAGTTTTTTTTTAAAAAAAAATATTAATAACGTAAATAAAAAAAGAAAGAAAGATGACCCACCAAATCCAGCTCATTGCAACGGTGGGGTCCACCGGAATGTGGTTAATTAGCCAATCCCAGCTCAGCACTTCCTTCGGGTTGTCTAAATATATCTACCTCTTCAAACAAACCCCTTCTTAAACCCGCCCCGCCGTTACTTTCCAAATCCTCCTCCTCTTCCTCTTCCTCTGGTTCTCCGATCTTCGTCGCCTCCCCAATTGCATGGCCAATCTCTCTCCTTTCCCCTCTCCCACGCCTTCTCTGGCCTTCTCCATCCTCGTCCCGCTCCTTTTCTCCTTCTCCGTCGCCGCCTCGATCGGCGACCTCCTCCGGGCCTACGGCCTCCCCGGAGGTCTCCTCCCCAAGGCCGTCGAGTCCTTCTCCCACGACCTATCCTCCGGGCTCCTCGAGGTCCTGATCGATCACCCTTGCTACGCGCAGTACGAGGGCGGGCTCGCCTTCTTCGACCGCGAGGTGAGCGGCAACCTCAGCTACGGCGCGCTCCAGGGAGTCGTCGGGTGGTCGCAGGAGGAGCTCTTTCTGTGGCTACCCGTCAAGGAGATCTTCGTTGCCGATTCCGACTCCGGCGTCATCCTCTTCGACATCGGCGTCGCTCGCAAGCGGCTCCCTGTGTCTTCGTTCGAAGACCCGCCGGACTGCCTCCCGGGAACAGAAGATGCGGCGGCAGCCGCGTTAGGTGAGTCGGTGAACCCTAAAAAAGCGATTTTTGTGGGCGTTTCCATTTTGGTTTGGAAAGTTAACACGATGTGCTTCAGTTTCGAATGGGGACGGTTAATCTGTTCTGTGCGTTTCCACATTTATCATCCGCAGCTTTTCATCTCCAAATCGATTAAATGTATATCCGATTGGATCAATTCTTCGCTTTTCACTTCAAAATTTACATCTTCTTACTGATTTTGCCTATCAGATCCAACACATTCATCTAATCGACTCCCTGACCTTGCCATTCTAACTTGGAAACCCAGTAGCGTATGAAGTGTTAATCTTTTCAGTTTTTATTTGTTTTCTTCTGTGTTTTCCCTTGTCTTGTTCTTTTCTTGTCTGGTAACAGTGACTGATACCATGTACTTGGTCCTGATCTCCATGACCAATCACGTAACTTAATCTTCGAATTCCAACTCTTCTGCAGGACCCCTCGGCAGGAAAGGCTTTTGGCAGCAGAGATAACGACAGCAGTAAGGAGCCTACAATAAAAAATTTTCCTCCCTTTCCCTTCCCTTGCTCGTATCCCCTTCCAATGAAACTTATTGTACGTTGTAAATGGAAAGTGGAACTGAATGCTTTTAAATACAGTTTTTATAGCTGCCTGTCTTCCAAAAGCGCCATCAAACAACTAATCTAATACAGAAATACTTAGCTAAGGACACTGGAAAGGTTTCGATGTGGATGGTGAGCTGTGCCAGCTTATATAGCAAGAGGAATAAGATATCAACGCCTCTGCGCTGTTATCAGCTGTCATTCTTTTAAAAATGCCATGAATGATCGATGAAAGCCATTTTGCCATGTTGCAGTGCAACTTTGATCGTGATGTATGCAATAATGAAGAATTAAAATGTTATAGTATTGTTGGGTGTATGTATTTGTTCGAGCCTATAAACCAGGACTTGGATGGATGTTATGTTTTTAACTAGAGCTGGAGATGGAAAGCTTTGCTTGAGGAGATTGAATGGAGGAATAAATATGTTAATACAATAAAATGAATAAGTGCAAGAATTTATTTATTTTCTATCTGTTTATTTGTTTCGTTGGGTGATAAATAGAACAATAGGTAATTAAAATTGTAATACAATAATGATTTTCTTTTTCGTTTTTTTTGATCTATTTATGTTTCGCGATGACGAGGAGAGTCGTAGAAGAGCTTAAAGAGTGATTTTACAACTTTGGTGCTTATTTAATTAAATATGTTACAAGCTTTTTAAAGATATTAAAAGTTAAAAGAAAAATATAAAATTCATCTAAATTTACTGATAAATGCAGAAAAAAAAGAAAAAGCAAGGTGGGCGATCCCTTTAACTGCCCCGTTCTTAATTATTATTCCCTCTTTCACAAAACCAAATTGAGTCGCAGTATCTTTTTGTGCTTTACATGGGCCGGCCCAAAATGTTGTGTAGCATGTTCCATCAGTCCAGGGTTTCTTCGATTTTAGACGCCAATTCAGTGGTGTCGCATCTCGATCGAAGAATCCTTTCAAGTTCGGAGATTGCCCGGATTTTTGCTATCAAAACCCGATCTTTTGGAACCGAAGGAGCAGCGATGGAATTAGCCGACAAAGTGGTCGGTTTCTTGCTGACGGCGATTAGCATATCTGTTTTCGTCTACTACACCTTCTGGGTCATCATTCTGGTTAGCTAATTTATCTTCTGTTTGTTAATCGGCGGATTGGTCCTCCCTCCCTGCGAACCCTAGAAGAAACAAGGTGTGATTTTTTCTGCAGCCGTTCGTGGAGAAGGATCATTTCGTGCACGAATATTTCCTCCCGCAGGAGTACGCCATCTTGTTGCCTGTTTTTGCTGGTGTTGCGCTGCTCAGTTTCTTGTGCGTGTTCGTTGGGTTCGTGATGATCAAGTCCAACAACAAGAAGAAATCTGCTTGAAGGAATGACAAAGAGGCCAGGTTCGTGCTGCTATTTGGGGCGATCTCTTCTCTTGCCGTAATTTGTTTTGATGTTTAATTATTTCCTTTTTATTTTGTTTCTGCTGCATTGAAATTTAAGCTCTGCTTTTTTCTACTGGCCTCCTGATGAATTTGAGTATTTGACCATCGATTTGTGACTTATGAGTGCATATATAATGTCTATTTTAAATAAATTTTGTATTCTATGCCTATCTCCCAGAACAACAAGTGAAAGAACATTTCCTTGATTTCCTGTACAACCCAATCACCAGAAACAAGTATACCCATCTGCCCTGTGGAGATTTTGTTGTTGCCTAATACAAAGCTTATGGGGTGCTCTTGATCATTCAACACGATCGAGTTATCAGAACTTTAAACAAAGGACAGATCAGATAATCTCTTTGTCAATGCTGCAAAACTAGTATTCTTTATTATGATTAATCAAGTGCATTACTCGATCAAAGGCAGCTGATCACTTCACTTATAACCTTTCAAAGCGGCTTCTCCTCCTGCAGAGATGACGCTGTTGAAATCAGAATGCAAATATCCTGCCTTTGAGGTGGAGATCATCTATAAAATAAGGCTAATCCTTCTTATTAGTTGATTCCTTAACATTAAGGATATCTGTGGTTGACTTCTTATCTATCTGATGTGTCCTTGTGCTGGATTCTGATGCAAATCTAGGCATTTTCTCAATTAGTTTAGCAAGCAAAATAGTTTCGTCTGGCCTTTTAACTACAAATCACTCCATAAACTAGATCAAATACATATTAGAATAAACCTGAAGCTAAACATTCAGTTAAACGTTACATAAATAGGCATAAACTTGAAACATAATATTGGTAGTTCAATCAAGACTCAGTTATATATATATATATATATAAACATGAAATGAACTTTCCTACTATCTAGGCTCCAACGCTGAGATTGAAACATTATTTTCAGAAATTTTCATTAGAATTCCCTTGCTTCCAGTGGAGTTCTCTCCAATTGGAACGCCATTTGATTCGCTGGTGGTATTGCGGTTACTGAGAAATGCTGGTGCTGAAGGAGTAGGAAGGCCAACAAAGTGGCTGTTGAGCATAAGAACAACATTGGCCATGGTGGGTCTCTGAATTGGATCTTCTTGCACGCATAGTAATCCTATCTGTATGCATCTTAATATTTGCTGAGCTTGACATTGTTCAACTAGACCTTGATCAATCACTTGCAGGGCACTTCCTTGGGTCCAATGGCGCCAGACCACCTAAAGGGGGATGATAGCATGAATAATTAAAAAGTATACTTCATTTGAATAAAATGGGTATCAAATGAAGATTTTTACTTACATGAGTAACAAGTTCAATTGGATATTCAGATCCTCGGTAACCATTATTCCTTTGACCAATTATGATCTCCAAGATTAGCACACCATAGCTATACACATCTGATTTAACTGAGAAGAGCCCATGAAGGGCATATTCTGGTGCCATATATCCCCTGTCATTAATAAGAAAAACGCATTGAGACTTTCTTTATTCTTTGAAACTTTTTCTTCATTTGAAGTGTTAAATTCGATTGACGATGATAACTAGAGTGTTTGCATACAATGTTCCGGCAATTCGATTAGTGTTTCCCTGGGTTTCATCTCCACCAAAAAGTTTTGCAAGGCCAAAATCTGAAATTTTGGGATTCATATTTGCATCTAACAAGATGTTACTGGCTTTTAGGTCCCGATGAATGATCTTCAATGGTGAATCTTCATGAAGATAAAGAAGTCCTCGGCTGATGCCCTCAATGATCTTAAACCTTCTTGCCCAATCCAACTGCTCTCTCTTTGAATTATCTGCACCATCCATATGGAATATTTGGTTACTGATTTTGTCGTGTGTGCAATAGAGGACAAAACTATTAATGTAATCTTGGACGATTGTATATAACACAATCAATCTCAGAACATATATATAATGGAGAATGGAATTGAACAAATACAATATTAAGTACTGTTAGATTAGCAAACTAATAGATAACCATGATTTGAGGATGTTGTCATGCATAAAGGGAGACGGAAATTATACCAAACAAAAACTTGTCAAGACTTGTATTAGCAAGGTGATTGTAAACCAGTAGTTTCTCCTCTGATTCTAAACAACAGCCCAACAGCCTCACAAGGTTTCTGTGTCTAAGTTTGGCAAGCAGAAACACTTCATTTTTCAACTCATCTAGTCCTTGTCCTGAGCTTCTTGAAAGTCTTTTTACAGCTACATCCTCTCCGTTCTCCAGTGTACCCTGCTTTCATGTTCAAGTACCACCAGAATCATTACTCATCTATCAAGTGGAAGAATCATCAACAGATACACAAAGCATCCTTCCATCTTAGGACTAACCTTATAAACAGGCCCAAATCCTCCTTCTCCTAGCTTGTTTCTTTCAGAGAAGTTGTCCGTAGCTATCCTAAGAGTCTCCAGATCAAACGATAAAGATTCTGCACCTCTTATTTCATGCTGATCGTTATGGTCTGTTCAGAAGTTCGTAGTAAATAATAGGCTTGTACATATGCTCAAACACCATGTAATAATGGTTCAGTAGCCATACCGAATGTTTTTGGAAAGAATTTCTGTCTTCGTGTTGTTGCTTTTGTCCTTCGACGACAAATAAAAATGGCAGAAAGGAACAACAATGCCCCAGTAACGGAGAGGACAACAAGTAGAATTCTTCTCCCATTGCTGTTGCGTAGAGTTCTTCTCCCATTGCTGTTGCTTTTTCCTAAGCAAACATGAAAAGGAGATACAAATTTCACTAGATGCCAAAAAGTAACATCGTAATGGCAGTCAATAAATCAAAATTTTTTTACTTGGTTTATCTTGTAGAAGGGGGAAAAAAAACTATGGACTTATTAACTGCTATGTGCTAACGCTCTATCCACTCCAGAGGAGAAAAGTGGGAGGGAAAGGAGATGATGGACACAAATCTATGAAGCGTCTCTCTCAATTTCAAACCTCAATAGGAGAGCTTCGTGGAATTTGTGTCGTAAGATGGGAAAGAAAAGTGAATCTTGTCTTCTTTTTCTTCCAGATGTGTCTAGAAGCAATATGAAATATCAAAGAGATTAGATTTTTATTTCATACCAAAAAATTAAATTAACTTGCTAAAGTTATTAATAAAAACAATATAATAAAGAAAACCTTTATTAGACATGATAGAGATTATTTTAAAGGAAAATTAAAGATATGTGATGCCGCTCTGGTTTTCTCCTTCGAAGAAGATACTTCGGAGGATGGGTTCTCGCCACGCGGCAACAGTAAAAGAGTTGTGGATCTCCTTCTTCTT
>JBAMHZ010000112.1:3571682-3583057 GCA_037177395.1 Alpinia galanga | reverse complement strand
GAACTGTATGTCATGTGTCTCCCTACGTGTTGATCGAGCTGTAAATACAAAAGTGTTAATTAATAAATCAAATAATTAATTAATTAGTAAACTAAAAATAAATAGAACACAACTAACCAAAAGGAGAACTATCATCATTAGGTGGTTGCACAAATGACAGCTGCTCAATCCTCTTGGGCGGGACTGTCATATAAGTATCATATATAGATCAGCAAGTAACGAAATTTTATCTTATATAAATAAATTATAAATAAAAAAATATAGATACTTTGTAAATAAATACTAATCACTATCATGATCTGAAAAAGATAATTGATCATCTGTATCACTTTCAATTTTGATATTTTTATCCTCATCATTAAGGATACTTTAAGCACTCTTAACTAGCTCTATTTGTGCATCTGACATATCTATATATTGACGCTTAACGTCTAATCTACAAAGTTGCAATATCTCTAAGTTTTCACCAACTACTGAAGTTGATTTATTAGATGAAATATCTTGGTTAGGCTCTATATTCAAAATATTTTCAGCTTTAAATTATTCAGATACTTTATCAACTTTAGTTACTTCGTATATTTCTCAATGTTAAACCTTTTGCATTACCTTCCAATGACCTTCACGCTTTATATCATTTAAATAATACACTTGGTTTGCTTGGTTGGCTAAAATGAATGAATCATCAGCGTACCATGTTTTAGAAGTGTCAATAGATAAGAGATCAAACTCTTCAACCATTAATTTTTTTAGGATTACATTGGAACTATTCACACCAGAATAATTGTACTTTATACTTGAAAGAGTAAAATAGTTGAACAACATCCTTCAACACTTAAAAAAAAAACTAAATTTTCACCATCATCAGATGATGGTACAGAAACTCCACTATTCTATGTAGTTCTGTGCGAATCACGAGACCTCGTATGATATCAAATATCATTTATAATGCATACATCATACAGTTGAACTTCAGCATCAGGTCCCATTGCTAAATAATACAACACATTTACGATCTCTGAATTTGACAAATTTTTTAACGTTATTATTCTATCCCTAAACCACTGTGGGAAATCTCTCTTATGATATTACAAAAGTTGATTTGAATGAACTGTTTGTGATAGAAGTTGAAGATGTTTGCTGCATAAATAATTATTTAAATTATGCATTTTTAATGAAATAGAATTAAAGTAATAAAATAATATAAAAACTTACTTCAACGACGATTTCAGGCTATGTTGGTTGTCTTGTTTGCTGTGAGAAAACACTTAAATTGCATAATACTTGTTGAACATCTTTATTTTGTTCTGGTATAGAAAATCTTGTCTCGATTTAACTCGTATATAATGAACTGAAAGTCAATGTCTCATTTACAATATACACCTCTACAATAGATTATTCAGGTATTGCTTTGTTATGAACATATTTGTTTAGTCTGCCCAAATATTGTTCAAAGGAATACATCCATTATGAGGATCAAGTCCAGCTAACCTGGATTCATGAGGTAAATGTACTATCAAATGAATCATAATGTCAAAAAATATTGGGGGAAATATTCGTTCCATCTTGCATAATATGAATACTATTTCCTTCTCCATTTTACATAAGTCCGTCATGTGTAAAGATCTTGCAGTTATCTTTTTGAAAAAATGACATAACTCAATTAGTGTAGCATATATATCTTTTGAAAATAATTTAAGTATGATCACTGTAAGTATTCTTTGCAACAATACATGACAACCATGTGATTTTAGTCCATATAACTTTTTTTCATTTACATTCACATTTCTAAATATATTAGCAACATATCCATCTGAAAACTTCACAGATTTTAAAAAATGACAAAATTCATGCATTTCTTCTAATGTCAACATGTAACTTGCATATGGTTTACTGAATTTGTCTCATATTTTCTGTAAATGCAATTCACTTCTAATCCTCATGTCTTGCAAATCCAATATTGCTTTAAATGTATCCTTTAACTTTTTATCTATATTTAATAATGTGCCAACCAAGGCTTCATAAATATTTTTTTCAATATGCATCACATTTAAATTATGTCTCAGCTTTAAATCTGGTCAATACTTTAACTCAAAAAATATTGACTTTTTTACCCAATTTGTATCATCCAAAGATTGATGTCATTTTTACTTAATAAAGGATGCTTATTGAATGTCACTTGGGTAACGTATCTAACTGTGCTAAAATCTCATAACCATTGAATCTTCATGGTGGACCTTTTCGTTCAATCTTTCCATTGAAATCCTTATTTCTATGCTATGGGTGTTGAACATTCAAGAATTGACAGTGACATATGTAGCATATTTTACTCCGTAATCCTTATGATTTAGTTTCATCCGAACATACTAGACATGCTTTATAACCCTTTGTGCTCCATTCAGATACAGTTCTATATGTGGGAAAGTCATGATCAACATCATAGCAACGCATGTAATTAAAATACTTATTCAGTTAATGCATCATATACGTCCACCCTATCATCTTATAGCTTCTTCAGTTTGTTAATCAAAGGTTGTAAGTATACATCTATCTCTTTGCCAAGTGATTTAAGCCAAGGAATTAAAAGAGACATAATCAAGTACGATAATTTTATCTTTTCCATGGTGACAAATTATAATTCACAAGTACAACATACCACATACCATAAGCATTTGACATGTTTTCAAAAGGATTAAAACAGTCAGTAGCCAACCTAAATGAATATTTCATGTATCACTTATAAATATTTCATGTGAAATATCAAATTCTTTCAATGATTGATTATCTGCTGGGTGCCTTAATACACCAGTTGATTCAACCCGTCTTTCCTTTATGTCATCTTATATCTTTTACCATATGTTTCAAAATAAACAACTACTTAAGTCTCAGCTTCAGAGGAAAATATCAAAGAATTTTTTTAGCATTCTTTTTCTTATCCATTCCATCATACTTATATCTAGGCTCTTTACACACTGGACATATATTCTTATTCTCGTGCTCACCCCAAAATAGTATGCAATCATTCTTACATACACATATCTTCTCATATGTCAATCCTAAGTCTTTTAATATTTTTTTTTTGCTTCATAATGAAAATTTGGAATGGCATTCGGTTTAGAAAATGTCTCTTACAATAACTGAAGTAACATATCAAAAGATTTATTACTCCAGCCATTTAACACCTTCACATGCATTAATTTGACCAAAAAATTGAATATAGAAAAATTAGTACAACTACGATACAACTCTTTTTGTACTTCTTCAAACATTGAGGTATAACTTCGTCTCATATCATTTGCATTCATGTTTTCATTCTCTAATTGAGGCTCACTGGTGTTGATATTTTTTGCATTTCTTAAATCAGTAAATGTCTTCAAAATTATCTTCTTCAATATCACAATCATATTAATTCATCTTCATTGACAATATTTATATTAATGGATGATGTAACAACTTCTTCATAAAAGTTCTAGACCTTATATAATTTGTCAAATCCCTACTTATAGAGATGTTCTCAAACATAATCCAAATCATATCTAAATAAATTGTCACACCACCGATATGGACAACAAATTTTACTTTAATTCATATTTATCATATAATTCTCTGTCACATTTAAAAATTAATTTAACTCATTTATATATTCAAGACTAATCCGATTTTGAATCCAAATTTATAAAACCTGATTAAACATATAAAAAATTATATTATTTAATAACCATCACTTATAAATAAGTCATGAATATCACTTTCAATAAAATTAATTAAGCAATTTAAAATGTTTAATTACAACAAAATAACATAAAAATTAAAACCCTAAACCCTAAATAATCCTAAATTTATCATCTAAGAATCAAATAAACCCTAAATTTAATCAAATTAACCCTAAACATCAAAATCATCAAACTAACCCTAAGTACCAATATAATCATAAAAATTTCATCAAATTAACTTTAAACATCTAAGCTTATATTGTAATTGAAAGAAATACTTGGTTGAATTAGAGAAGGCGACGAAGGCAGCTCCGAGAGAGGCAACGACAAAAGAGGCGGCGAAAAAGAAGAGGTGGCAGAGAAGGAGGCGGCGCAAGCGAAAGAGCCAAAGACGGTGGCAAAATTGGTGGAGAAGGCAACGGAGGCAGAGAAAATAAGAGAAAGGGAAAGTAATATGCCGATTGCGGGTCGGGGTTTTTTATCGGGTTTTAGCTAGCGATGAAATGTATTAATTTCGTCACTAAATTTAGTTAATATTAGTGACAGAATTAATTAATTTTGCCGCTAGTTATAATTTAGCGACAAAGAAAAATATTTTCTAATATTAACGACGATTATTTATGTTTCATCGTTAATAATTAAATGACTATTAAAAATCTTTTCATTAAAATGAGTTCGCAACATAAGTAGTTAAATGTTGCTAATTATAATTACATTAGCGATAAAATATAATATTTCATCACTAATAATATTCACCATAGCGACGAATATGTAGATTCGTCGCTAGGTACAAAATCAGTAGCGACGAAATAAAATATCGTCGCTAGTAATAATTTTTAGGACGAATATATAATTCGTTGGTCACTATTTTTATATTTTATTGTAGTGAACTTATAGATTAGTCTTGGTTAGAGGGTGAAATCACTATAAGAAAATTGTCATATACCCACGGTAAATTTTAGCTATGCATATATAAACTATAGATATAGATAACATATGACCATATATATATAAATCTTCCCGTCATAATTAAATTTGCCGGTATTGAACAAGCAAAAGGGCTCTTCCATAAAATTCCTGCTTATACACATTTTGAAAATAAATTTTAAATATTCACTTTCAAATATTTTAATAACTTCAAGTGTAATAGCACTTGTAACAACAAAGATATTTTGATAATAAGAGTTTATATGTTCCCATAATTACTATGCATGCATTGCTACTTGTAAATAGACATAAATATGAATAAAAACAATACTAAGGTGCCGGGAAGATGAAGAAGAGTATAGAGAAATTGGATGAATTTTTTTTTTCGTGCACACAATTAACAATTAAAACAAATAATCTACTAAACAATATGACACAGATAACTCAGTTCCTCCATTTCGACCTTACCTTGTCTAATCATCTACCATCCAGTACTCGGTCAAATCTACAAAGCCAAAACTCTAAATACGCATAGTTCGGTTGAAAATGGGCATTAACGTAGCCATGAGAAGGCCAAGTTACATGAAACATTGATTGCTCGCATTATTTTGCAAGGTGATCAAGATAAGGCTGTACTATCTTTATTTGGAGAAAAAAAAATATGAACCGCTATATTAGTGATTTTCTAATGTTATTTCTACATGTTAAAAGGGATAAATAAAAAACCCAAAACAACTGGTACAGAGTCATATCTTTATTTGGAGAAAGATCCTTGGTACCGGATGAAAAAGGACGATGCATGTGTAAAATGCCAAGAAGAAATCGAAGGCACAACTGCTTAATCGATATATGTTATCATTACTTTAACAAGTTTGTGATTGCATAAGCTAGAATTCCCAAGTTGACAGCCTCGGTATCGATCTGAGTCACGATCGCCGGAGCACCTTTTCCCGCTTTGCCGAAGGACGTCTGGCACTGCCGAGCCATGGCGATGCCCTGGTTCAGCAACTGCTTCGCGGCGCCGTAGTTCCTCGCCCTGATGTTGTCCTCCGCCCTGGCCGCCGCCGTTCCCATGTCGTCATACAACTCGGAGCACCCGTTGAGGAGCCGCCTCATGTCCGGATCCCTAACCTCCTTCTTCGCCATGTCGTCGATAAGGAGCTTGCCGACTTCGCTGGTATTGACGGCAAGGTCTGCGGCGATCTGCGCCAGCCTCCACGTGTCGGCTTCAGTGCTTCCGCGGTGGCGGGAGAGGCTGTCGACGCAGAACTTGTAGTTGACTCTGGAGTCGCTCTTGGCGGCTTCACTGCAAGTTTGTTCCACGGAAGCTTCGACGAAGGGCAAGATCATTTGGGCGTGGAACAGCAGGAGAGAGATGGCGAAAGAGAGGCCTTGCATGCGCTGTCGTTCCATTAGATCCTGTCAATTCAGTTCCCTATGTTGCAGATTGTGCCTCTGCGGATTGGCCTGTCTATATATCTATCAAATAACTGGTAACGGACGGGTTGAATGCATGTCTACTTTGTAACGCATAACGGGATATATACCTGCTAATTTATTGAGTATGATAAATGCCATACAATTAGACAAATTATTTAATTAATTCCCTCAAATTGAGTGTGTCCATTATATTATATATTGGGTGCAATCTGTCTGTATGTGTACGAGTTATATATGAAAATTTCGTCTACTAGCTGGTAAGTACTTGTTTAAAATGAGCTAATTTTCTACATTAAACTGGATTATGATAAGAAAGCTTATCATATTTTTTTTTTAAGAAAAAAATGGGATTATAGTGCAGAATAAATTTTGACTGGCTTCTGATAATCTAAAAGAAATACTGGTTAATCAAGACATACCAAACTACAATTCAAGGACTTAAGTCCATAGAAAACTGACGTAGGATCAAGTTAACCTAAAAAGGGATACTTGAGCTTTTGAGCCGAGCAGAACTAGCACTAAGGGAACATCTCATAGAGGGTTTTCTCCTCTATTTTTTTTTAATTTCTCGATAGAACTCCCTATTCAATTCGATCTCGTCAATTTGAATACCACTTGCTTATGTACGTACATGCATAGTTTAAAATCACAAATCATCCTATTTGACATGCCCAAAATTTAGTGTTCAATTAGTTATCAAATTTAGATTATTTATTAAATGCAATAATTTCTCTAGCGTTACTTGTGTTATCAATATCTAGTATCTTATTATTTCAACACAATATGTTAAGCACATGTGGATGTGTGTTGAAATTAGTTCAAATGAATTCAACTAATCCGCTGTGACTAATATTTATTATAATATTTTAGTTTATTTTCTAGAATTTTACATTTATATTAAGATGTATGAGATGTGATGACAGTGCCAATGATGCGGCAAGATAGTGACGTACAATCTATAATGTCAGCAGAAAGAACAACTGAGGAGTTCAGAAGAAGAAAGAACAAATCGAGGAGGAACACAGACAGTATCACAGAAGGACAAATTTTCAATGGTTCCAATAGATCATGAGTTTGCACTGCAAGCCCTCGAGTGAAGAAGCGTCATGCTATGGAACCCTCCACGGAATGCAACTAATGGTATCAATGAGTTGCGCTTGGACCGAGTTCGGCATGGCCCATTTCTTTTCGATGTTGTGCTCAGCCCAACTTTGAAATATGCCGTGCTAAGGGCAGTTTGCCCCGCAAGATCTATCGAAAAAGAATATGCAGAAAATAATGCAGGATCAAAAAGAGAATCAGAAATAAATACAGGGTGATACTTAGAAATGTACACTAAATCCTCTTTAAAATTGAAGAGGACAAGTTACCAGCTAGATGACACAATTATTAGAGTTGAATAATCGATTAATAATTAAACGGATCAAATCAATTAAATTTAAATTAAATTAATCTGATAAAATTTTCCAACAAAAATCAATTAAATTGAACGGATAAAAAATCGATTAATTCGATTGAAAATAGAAATAATTGATTTTTTTATCATATCAATCATTGATATTTTATATTAAAATATTAATCAACTAATGATTGATATGAAATAATAATCAATTAATGATGGACAATCGATTAAATAGAATCATGATTTTAAAATTCAATTAGAGATCATTAGTAAAATCATGATTTTAAAATTCAATTCGAGATCATTAGTTATATTTTTAATAGCTAACAAGGTGATCAATCAATTCGATTTATTTAGTTAAATTAGATTTTTAAATCGATATTTTTTTATATTAAAAATTAAATTTCTAAATTAACAATTTTATATTTCGAACCCCAATGAGATAACAACATTGATGTACTTATGCTTTTCTCAATCACTTGAGTTCAGGCAACAAAGCCGATGAAGGTAGTTCCTTGAATGATTGAAAAGAAGCAATTCAGCAAGGAAGGCAACAAAGTTTAGGAAGGCCAACCACCACGTCCACCACTCTTTGTCTGTCAAATCGTAATTCTAGAAATGGCTAAGATTTAAAAATTAAAAAAAAATAAAAAAACTATGGCTTGATGAAGAAACCTCCGAGCAATTCAGGTTAACCACCACAAAAATAGCGAGAGTTGGAATCGAATGTCCTTCAACTTATAGTTCAAAGTCTTAATTGATCTAAAGGTAATTCCATATACATCATGCTACGCAAACTGAGAGAGAGGTCAAGAGAGATGGCCAACTTTTACTTGAAGAACATAGAATATAATTACCAACAAGAATCCATCAGTGTCATGCCAATAGATTTTTAAGAAAGCCATGCATGAGATGAATCAACCCAATCACTAGAAAGCGATCACATTTCTAAACAAATAAATGTTAAAATAAACCATAAAAGGATCGTGCTTCCCAGTTGAGAAAAGGTATCTTCATCCAAGAAGATATTAGTAGAATTTTTCTACAAAATTAATGTAGGTTTAAGCTCGTGCAAATCAGGAATTTCTACAACGTTTCTGCATATCGACTATTTACAATGAAACCTGTCGTAGAATCACCAAACTTTCAAAGTTTGCATACCAGTACCATCAAGCAGTGACATTGAAGATCTCATCCAGAATGGTGCACCGAGTTTGTTAACGCCTCCTGAAAATTGAACTTCTGTGGTGCCTGTCTGCAGATACGGGATTAGTTGCTGAGCTTCGCCTTGAAGCAGTAGAATTTGATCGTGACAGCCTAAAGAATGAGAAGAAGTTAGAAACAGCCCGTAAGAATAAGATCCTCCCACTCTCCCTCGACCTGCTGCGTCTTGAAGTCCATGAGATCCTTCTTGGTGCTCCACTGTTGTTGAAACCACCATCCATCTCAGTATACACGACAGGAAATTCCCGTTCCCCTGTTCTTGTTCCTCCTGCGAACCTCCCCACCGCAAAACCTCCACCAGGAAGCCTCCATATTGTTAGTCCCACAGTCTCCTCATCGTTTCCACGGGTGGCGGCATGCTCATCCCCTTCGGCTTCTGTTGCGTCCCTTGCCAGCACATCCCTTGGCATCTCATGGCGGCAAACGGGGCACGAGTTCCGGAGCGAAAGCCAGCGAAAAATGCAATCTTGATGATAAACGTGCTTGCAGGGCATCTCCCTGGCCTCGGCCCCGAGCTCGAACGGGTCCATGCAGATGGCACAATGGCAGTCTTTCCCAATGTGGTCATCACCGATCTATATGATAGGCATCGATTCTATTGCGGCCTTCGACGCGGGTGGATACTCGCATCCCCCCTCACCGCTGATGCCGTTGATCTCGATCCGCGCGAGCTGCTGGAGGAGGCGGTCAAAGCCCGACCCCATCAAAAAATCCAAAATGCTTTCCGGCAAGGGGCGGAGACCCGATCCGGTGCCGTCGTCGTAGTAAAGCTCGAAGCTGTTATTGCTGGCAGCAACATCTTCACCAAGACGGCCGTTGGATGGGTTGCGGAGGACGATGACCGGATTAAAAGGGGACCGGTCTCCAGCCGAGTGGCGGCGGTTGCGGTGGAATCTGAGCTCGGAGGACCGAAGAGGGCGGGAAGCCATATCGAAGGTGCCGAGGTCGGCGCGCGCAACGTTAGAGGGGATCAACCGGCGGCGTGATTCAGAAACGTTAAGTTCGCTAGGAGGAGGGGGAGAACCCACCTCCTCGAGGAACCCTCCGTGGCAGTCGGGGCAGACGATGGCGCTCTCTCGCCGCACCCGGACGAAGCGGCTGCACAGGTAGCACCAATACGACGACGTTGAAGAAGACATCGAATCGGATAAGAAGAACAGCAAAGATCCAATCTTTCTCCCCAATAAAACTAACGAAAACAAAAGGGGACACCGCCCCCCCCCCAAATTTCCGATCTTTCAAACGAATCTGTAAAAGAAACAAATCAAAGGACTATTTCCAGCTGAAGAAACTCAAAAAATTTCACGAAAAGATGGGAAATGTACCAAATTGCTAGCTCAATTCGTGATCGCACACTTGCAAGGAAGGAATGGAAGCTCAAAAATAACCCGAGACATGGGGCACAAATTTGGGGGCGGAACCGGGACTTCTTATTATGCGATCAACGAAGCATCTTTGGCGGAGCCGCGTGAGCCTGGTGACAAATATGTACAGGCTCCCTAACAACCGTTACTTTCTTGTCAGATTCACGCTGCTATTGGAAGCCAGAACTAACGCCGTCGAAAGGCCAAACGTGTACAGCTTGATATCGCGGCAATTTAATTATTTCTAGAGAAATATATTTCCATTATTCACACTTTAAAAACTGATTCAAAAATCTTATGCACAATTTGTTGATCTATTTTAGATCGTTTCAATCCAAAATACCTAAATGAGTTACACATCGATTTTGGATTAAAATGAGTGAATAAGAAGAAAATAATTTATTGGGTATTCTAAAGTAACCACCACCGTACGTATTATATAATATAGAATAAAGTTGCACTAATTTATCAAAATTATTATGTATTGGAATACTTATTATCAACTTAATTAAAAATTATTTTAAGTTAATAAAAGTCATTTTAAAATTATAATATAAGTTACATAATCGCTATTTCTATAATAATTTTAAAATGATTTAAATAAAATTAAAGTAATTTTTTTATCAATAAAAAATATTTTGATATAAAATTACTTCATATATGGTATTCGAGATTTTTAACTCTTTTTTGAGTGCACACTTACAGCTCTTTCTGAGTGTATGCTTCCCGAGTCTATGCATGTGACTCTCTCCGAGTGCATACATGTGACTCTTCTCAAGGTATGCATGCGACTCTTCCTAAGTCAGGTAAGCGGCTCTTCCTAAGTGCATGTATGTAGTTTTTCTCGAGTCTCATCTTTTTTCTTGGATCCCGCTCTTAGATACTTGACCTGTATAGCATATATGATAGACCATTGGAAATATTCTAGTCTTGTCCATATATGAAAAAGAGGAAATACGCTAGAGCATACGAAGGCTCTCCTCTCCAAGGTGTCTGTCTATTAACAGCCTGACAAAGTATATAGCTGATAGAGAAGCTTAATCGGCGGAGGAATCAGAGGTTCAATATAAGAGTTCATGGAGGCTTTCAAGGGGGTGGATTTTTTCACTTTTTCTTCTCTAAGTACTATATCATGGGATGGAGGTTAGCTCTCTCTCTCTTTTTCTCTCGTATATTTCAGCTACATAGAAGATAACTCTTCTTAATTTCTCTTCTCCATTAATTTTTACTGCACTGAGTATATTTTTCTTTTTTTCTATGTTCTATCTAACTTAAACATCGAAGGTTATCGTTGGAATACAGGCGACG
>JBAMHZ010000112.1:3552764-3563459 GCA_037177395.1 Alpinia galanga | reverse complement strand
TCTTAAACAAACTGATAAACTATGCTCATGAACATAATTTATGTTCATGATCAAACTGTGTTCAAGAACCGTGTAGTGATTAATAATATTTGACCTAATTAATCAAATAAAACATTAAAACTTCAAATAAACAAACAAACAAAATTGATAACGTTTAAACAAGTCAAGCTTCAAGAAGAAGTATGAATCAAGCTTGATTAGAAGTTCGATATCAATTAAATAAGTCAAGCTCAATCTAAAAAAAAAAAAGAAACCAAGTGAAACTTGAATAGGAGTTTCAAAAGCTTGGTTATTTTTAGGCTGGGCTTGATTATCTTATCAAATAATCTTGAACACTATAAAGCTTGACTTGACTTAATTTGACTTATTTACAGCTCTACTTGAAACAAATAATTATCATATGAAAGAACGACACCCTTATGTTTGTGGAGGATTAACTCATTATCTATTATACAATATCTATATGTGCTAGCCACTAAACCCTTTCTACAGAGTCATATAATCAAGTATTTAAACCTAACTTAAATGGTAAAACAAATACTAACACAGTCTTTACTTAGATTTGAGGCGGGTATGGCGATAGAACCAACACTACAGAAGTGAGCATAAATTTGTATTGACAAAAAGTAACATACGGGCTTTGGTTTGATCGACGAAACATCATTTACACTGCTGCTCGGCTCCTTATTTCTCAGATGTTCCATGTCTCTGCGTCCAGCGGAAGGAGAGGACCTTACACAATCAGAGATGAGTAGATCAAACTCGCGAGCAAAAAGAATGATGTAGCTAAAATTCCACATGCTGAAAGTTGAATTGATCACCATAATAAAGATGGGGGAAAAACAGCAATCTAGTGATGGCAGATCTTCGGAAGTGGCAGTTACCTTCCACTGATTTGGTCCGTTTCCCGTTTGCGCCTCGCATCAGCCTTCTTGGCCTCGGTCTCTTCTCTACTCATGGCTAACTTTTCTCAAAACGTGCAGCACTATGTTGCTAATAAACACGAGAGACAACCTAATATGTGATTCTATCAACTTACTAGTTCCATTATAGAACCATGGAAAAACAGGATGAACTCGTACATAAAGAAAATTGAAATTTAAGACAAATACATTCATCATCGCTTTTGTCGTAACAAAGCAGATGAATGATAGTAACCATTACATCTAGTTTCTGATTATCATGGCACACCTTGAAACTGCTACTAGCATCATGAATGCCTGTGCTGCAAATGGATCTTGGGGAAACATTCCACCTGTGAATGGAATTGGACCACCAGAAGGTGCCATGTAGGAGGGATCAACTCCTAATGGAATTCCACCTGCCCAGTATGGATTGTAACCTGAATCTGCCAAAATTTTCAGCCCCAAGGTCTTCATAACCTTGGCATTGCGTATCAGCAGCTGCAGTTCAAGGGGAAAAACAACCATACGTATCAAAAAAAAAAAAAGTAGGGCATTGCTCATTAAACAAATATGAAAAAAGTTGCTAATTTTCGGAACTGTGCCATATTCAAGTCATTCCCTCATAAAGTAATTGTGATAGGAATTCCAGCCTCCTCCTTTTTCTTTTTCTTTCTTGCAGAAATGATAAGTTTAAAAACCTGAAAGAAAAGAATGCACACATCTTCTTACCTTGTTCTCTAGCAATCTCCTTGTCTTGGACAACATCTCGCACCACTGAAGCATGTACTGGTGATTTTGGCCCCTTGATAAGAGATTCTGGTGCCACTTCAGATACATTCACATTCACCGCAGCTTGCTTATCTGCAAGATTTCAACTCGTTGTTCCCTGTTTTTATTTCACTAGCAGCTTCCCCATTGATCATGTGGGGAGATTGGTTTGCACCAGGATGCTTGGGCATGTCTTTGGAAACAGCAGAAAGAGTATGAGATGAAGCTTTTGGCTCAACTGGATGAGCTAATACCATGCCTGGGAATGTAATTGTTGTAAGTCACACTTGACCACAGAACAAATTAGTGTGTGACCAACTTGTTAATCCTTAATACCTGGGACCTGACCCAGGCTTCTGGCATTTTCTGTGCTAGTGGTTGCTGATTCCATTATCCTACTAATAGCTTCTCTAAATCTTTTATTAGGAAGGAGGTCATCTGCCAATATGTAAGTAGCTCCACAAAAGCACATCAATTTTGACATAATATAGACTCTAGTGCCTGATAGTCAAAGCAAATAAACTCAATGATACATGACTATACTGAAAGGATTAGCACACAAGGAACATAAACATGAAGGAACTATGTGACTTACATTTATTGCAGAAACTGCTAAAACAGCACTTGCTAGTTAGGACTGCATCTTTCATTACCTCTTTGCACAATGGACAATGCAACTGAGGAGGAAGATCACAAACAGGACGAGTAGTTGGGAAGCCTTCAATATCTTTCTCAAACGCAGCTCTATATGTTGAAGAAGATCACAAGTTCTACAATGAATTCAGTTAAACTACAAATAATGCACAAGATAACATGGACTAAAACTAGCTTACTCATTTGGATTTAGAACAGCAGCTGCACCACTTGGCAAAGCATAGGATCCATCAGGAGGTTTCGCTCTTTTAATATCATAGTTAGAGTCTCCATCAGTAGGACAATGCTGAATAAAATGCCCTACACATAAATGCCACTGATTTAATTGCAATTTGGTTTTTAATTTTCAGGTAATATCAAAGTTAAAAAAAAAAAAAAGGAAAAGAAAAAAAGGTGTTATACCGAGCACTTTGTATCTATGACACACATACCCAGCTAGGGGTGTCCTTCGTTCAAGCATACCACGCTCTTCATTTTTCAAACAAATAAGATTACATCACAGAAGTTATTTACTATGTAAATGCATTTTTTAGAATACAACATGATAAATTGAAGATCCTCTCTATTGCATAATAGTGTCTATGCTGGAGAAGGGGAGTCCCAATTTGAGTTTAAATGCAATTATGAACATTGCAATAAACTATCTTTTGAGACAAGAGGAAATGACAAGCAATAGCTACCAAAACCAAGGCCACCAATCCTCATGCCGCTAATGCCTCTTCCATAACACTTGAGTTTGACTAAAGAAAAGCACTCACTCAATTAGAATACCAAATTATTAAAACAAATTGACTGATAAGAGTAAGGATGTAAATGAACTTTACTATTCTATGTCTAAAACTTTAGCTACCACAGAAAAAAAGACAAATAAAAGATCCATACAAATATGACACACTGATTCCAGTCAAGAGCAGGTGTATCAATCAAAGCCTTAGTCTTTCTGTCTTCATCAACTTTGTTTCCAGGAGGAACATTGACCACAAAATTACTCGTTTGTGAATGATTTGTGTCAGGAATGGCATAAAGATCATTCCCAAACTCATCCCATTCATATTCTTCAGGCTTCAAAATTCCAATTTATTGTCATCCATGCCATGCTGAATGATAGGTCAATTAGTTCACTAAGTTAGGGGCTCCATGTCCATCAGATAAATATTATGCTTACATATTTGTTAATGGATGAATCCCCAACTAGCAAGCTGCCTGGCAGTGGAAGCTCTTCTACCTTACTCTCCGCTAACTTTCAGCCAGAAGATTAATATATACTTATGATAGATCAATTATACATAAAACATTATTGTTGAAAACCTTGATGTATAGAAAACTTGAAATTTCAAAGTGACTATTGTCATCTCACAATTGTTACCAGGAAATCCACATAGCTAACTGATACTAGTAAGAGAAATAGGTTTGAAAATTTAAGGTCCAAGATAGTACTCTACACTTTCAGTAACAATAAGCTTCCATGGTCGCCCTGGGACCCGACGAATCAAAACTGATGTGTTTTTAGGTATCATTAATCCATCTACATATTCTGAAACCAAAAAAGGAGCAACAAAGATTTCATAAGTTCTAAAGAAAAGATCGCAACTTCCGCGTAGTATACCCATAAAAAATAATCCAAGAAATTTATCATGTAAGTTGAGCATAACTGAGCTGAGACCAGTCACCCTCATCACCTAAACAGCATTGTGCCCAAAACCAAGAAATATAGCCTTTCCTAATCTACTGTCTTGCAGTTAGGAAATTCAGTTTGATATATACTCCAGGAAAAGAACCAACCTTCATTACTCTGCGCATTGGAGATCATGAGGTCGAAATCATTGCCCTTTCCATACAATTTGGTTTCAAAAAATCTCTCTTTCAAATTGGCAACAGATATAAATTGACTCAAAATCTTTTGCACTTTTGAACTTATAATATACAGCCATTATTTTTTGTCATCTCTCTCTCTGTTGTTTTCTCTGGTCGAACCTCAATGAGATAAGCAAAAAACGAAAAATCTTTGTGATTGATTATATTATTTGAGCAGTTATACAAATACGAAAAATAAATTAATTTTAAAAAAATGGAATATTTGGAGTGTAATGATTTACTTTCTTGTCTGGAATTTTTATTTTCAGGACTTTTATATGTCTACTTTATGTCCGAATAAAGAAACTGCTTTACTCGTGTCCGGTGGATGATAAGTGGCCCAACTCGTGAACGGTCACGATTGTTTATCGCATAAAACTTCCTATGCGAGCCTGCTAGACGCCAATCTGTAATTGGTTTCTAGGTTCCGAATGGCGGAATCCGTGCGACTTCGCCTGGACCTGCTGAAATTTTAAATCCAGCTCTGAGTCTTGTTTCATGTCCGGGGGAAGGTTTCCGACAGGAGCGAAGCGAATTCGAACTCCAAGCTCAGCTGATCCAGATCTGATCTGTGATTGTGAGTCCCTCTTTGTGCTTCCTCGACCTCTTTGGCTCACCGTTCTGGTCGTTCCAGTGGGTTTTCCGATCGCTTAGGGCGTTCCCACCAAGATCTGTGCTGGATATACGATCCCCCTCCGGCGGTCCTGTTCGAAACTTCGAATCGTGTCTTTCTGCGGATTTCGATATGTGATTGGCTATCTGCTTAGCAGGATAAATCGGTGAGTTGTGGACTGTGTCTCGTGCTTCTTCGATGTCTTTTCTGTGCTTCCGTCTGGTGTTAGGGATTTTTTTTTGGTCGGTTGATTAGGCTGCGGAAAGGCTTGCTTTGGAGTTCTTGGTTTCCTATTTGAGTTGTTTTTGGATCCGCCGAAGTCAAATCGACTTGTTTGTCGGATGCGCAAGTGGTTCCTTTTGGCGTAGGCTCCATCTTTTTCAGGTATGGATCAAACTCAGGGCTTTAGACCTTTTCATTCTCGGACGATTTACCTATATCCTTGCAATTCTGCATTTCTTCTGATTTTTCGATGTTTTACTATGAATCAGAACTTGCGCAGTTTCGGGGCTAAAAATTCAACCTTTGGGGATGGAAACTGTATTTGTGGTTGGACCGCATCGGAGTAAATATTACAGCAGAGGCAAATCACAGCCTTCGAGAGACTTTAGAGGGTTTAGCTGCCGCACATTTGAATCTGCTGCTAGAGTTATGCCCTCATCCTACTCTCGATTGCGCTATTGCTATGGCTATGCTGAGCCAAAATCGCCCAGCTATTACACAGAGCAACAGCAAAAACAAAGAAGGAAGAGGAAAACCATTTCACTGAACACCCCGCCTTCTCCAAAAGGAGACGCCTTTAGTGAAAAGACATTTTGTTCTGAACGGTGGGCAGGTCCTGCCTACTCAAATTCACCTCCTCCCAGTTCTTTGCCCATCCCTACATTTTCCCTTCGCGAAAAGCGTAGTGTTTCTCTAGAACTTCAAATTCCGAAATCTGATATTATGCTTCACTCTCTCTCGAAATCTGCACCAACTTCTCCTACCAGAGAATCCCCTTCATCTGCCAGTAACTTCCTATTTAACACTACCATTGCTACGGAGAATTTGAGACGGATTCTCCAGTTGGATATTGCAGATGGTTGAGGGAGTTCCTCTTTAAGCACGTTAGAGTAGTTTTGTAGGTAGTTTACTCGTAAATATGTGTGTCCTGTCTTTTGTTTTCTAGAGGAAGTCTTAGTAAAAGCGATCAGGTAGAAGAAGTAAGGTCCTACTTTTCATGTTGGGGTCAATAATAAGGAATGGTATAATTTGAGGAAGTTGGTTAAGTGACAATAGTCTTCTTTCCTTTTTAGTTGTTGATTACCAACAATGCTTATTATGCATAAGTAGAAGCCATCGGAGAATAAACTGCAGCTACATCAGCCGAGCTTAGTCAAGTATGTGACTTTTGTTCAAATGTTGTAGAGCAAGATCTCTTAGTAACTGGTCCTTCAAATGTTAGGTTTTCCGAATATGCTAGGGGAAATGGCAAGGAAAAAAACTACAATAATTAGAAATTGCATTCTTCCCCTCCTTAAAATCTTCCCTCTTCTTTTTTGCTTTGTTTGTATGATTGTGATAATTCCTCCTTTCATCATAGCTATCAGTCCTTTAACTCAGTTTGATCTTTAGAAGTCAATAAGATTTAAACCTTCCCCTTTCTTCCTGTCTATTTTTTTGTAGGAAGAAGTGTGAGGTGTAATGGACTTCATAAATCTCTCTTTGCTTGTCTATCTTGTTCCCTGTTCTCTCTAGTTCTTTGCATTGGTGTGTCATCTTCAGTTCCTACATCTTGGTAAGCTACGCTTTCCAGCCGCTAGATGATTAAGCTGTGGCAGTATGCATTGGTAGGAGGCTTGGTCCTCAGCCATGCCAAGGTACACCAGTCATTAATGGCATATTGGTTTTAAGTACCGTCTTTGTTTCATATTCCAGGCAATCTTCTAAGTGCATTTTTATTGCAGGGCTGCTTTTGTTGGTGATCGAAGCGAGCCCAGTAATGGGTGATAGTGGATGAAGATATGTTTGTGTTAATGGTATTTGGGTTCTGTGCATAATGCTTCTGAGCATGGCTTAACTTTCAGCACTCGGGTTTAAATAAATCATTATATAGTATTTAGTAGTTAATATCGCTGTATAGTTGGAATATTATTAACAATGTAATGTTAGCGTTAATTATTCAATGATGGAATGAAACTTATGTGACCAATTTTTCCAATTGCTTTTCGCTAGTAAAACTCTGTGTGCTGCTAGTAATTCTTCGGGTGCGATCTTGCTGGGCTGGAGTAGAGTTGGACATGAACGTATGAGGTGAACAACATAATTAACAGAACTTCGAAATGCATCATGAAACAGAACTTCAAAAATTGGCTACATTTCAATTGAAATCACAAATTAGGAAACTGCTGAAGAAGAGATAGCGATGAGAACATTCTCTTCTTCCTTAGGTCGGAAATGCCACTGGCCGCTGTCGGCGAATGTAGCATCGCCTCAGCGTGCGGAAGACGCGCCATTTCAGTTTCTTCAGTGTGTTCAGCCTCAGCGCCTCCCATGCGACCGGAATCAATCCTCGCCCCTGAAACAGAGCACTTTGATCGTACTCCAACACCCAAGTCTGGGCGTCGAGATGCAACGCGGCGGAGCTCCACCTCTCGTACGTCCATGAACTGCCATTGCTTGTTCTGGTTATGGATTGCAGATTCACATCTGACCACTGAGATTAGAAATTGAGAATTAGTCGTCATTCAAGGAGGAGGGGGACAAAAAGGATATTTTGAAGGTTGAGATGTATTACCTGTTTAATCTTGCCGGATAAAAGCATCATCCATGAAGGAGGAGAACCAGTGACGAGAAGACCTGTCGTCTTCATGGGACTTCCCCAAATGGTCACTCTCTCTGCTATTGATTTGTGCAGCACGCACCTCCACTGGAACTTGAATTGGTCATCCTGCAACAAAAAGGATCCACGATTTAGCTTAGTTTTGGAATGAGATGTCAGATAGTCGTCGTGGAAGGAGAGGAAAACCTGATTCATTTCCCAGTTGGAATCAATTGAACTGCAATTTGCAACCTTTCCATCGACCAAACCTTCCAGCCTTTGCTGCAACAGCTCCAACATCCCCTTCAGATCGTCTCCGAGTAGTCGAGATTCCTCGCCGAGTCTGGAAATCACTTCCGGCGTCAATTTTGGGCCGAAGTCTTTCGAAAGCAACGCTGAAAAGCCTGAGTCCGCCGCCAACAGCAAGAACAGCCAGACAAGAATCCTAACCAGGGAACGGAAAAGTGGCCAATATCGCTGCTTCTTGACGGATTTCTCCTTCGATGGTCTAGATTTAACCGTAGATCGGATCGGCGGCGTAGAGGGAGGGGTGACGGTGGAATCGGCGGACTCGGGAGTGGCGGGAGGGCTTTCGTCGCCGAAAGGCACCGGCGCCGGTGCCGCCTTCTTCGGCCGGACGGCGTACAGCATGCTGAGGGAGGACTGGTGGAGGCAGGAAGCGGCTGAGGGGAGGAGATCGCGGGTTGCGTGGATGCTAGCGAGGCAGATCTCGCAGTGGCAGTTGGCGTCCTTCCGGCAACCAGGGAAATAGCAGTTGTCGCCTACACTGCGGGCATCGCGGCGGTCGCGAGTGGAGGATACGGCCGACCGGGTCCTGGACGACGCCGTCGCCGGAGTGCTCATCGCCGCTCTCCCTCTCTCGATCTCTCTTCAATGTTCGTCTTCGAATCGCAAGGCGGTGGAGAGTAAAGGGGGGAAGGGGGAGGTGGATTTGAAATTTGAACCCTAAACGGATATAACGATCCTCCCTTTTCTCTAGCTATTTATTAAATTTGGAGACGAATAAAATAAATGAAAATGCCAGCTGAAATTTCAAAACCGCCATAAAACTGAACCGGCTGGACGAACATTGATCACCGGCTTGATCGAACGATTAAGAACCAGTAGGTTTAGGCTGCGTTTGGTTTATCTCTTTTTATTTTTATTTGTATTTTTTTATTTTTTAGCAAATAATTTTTTAATATTTTCTAATTTCCAACTAAATTAAGTCTCGTTTTTTAAAAAATGAATATAAAAAATGCCAACCAAATAATATTTTTCGTATTTTTTTTATTTTTTCAGAAAATAAAAAAAAATGTAACCAATAAATCCAGTTCGGAGTGCAATTCGATGACTAAAACCGTGAAACACATTTAAAAGTCGTGCGAAATAAAAAAAGATTTAGTCAAAAATCAAATCAACGAAAAGTAGAATAAAAATATTATAAAAAAAAACACTTACTGTTTAAAAGTCAACTATCGTAGCAATTATAAAATAATTATTATAATGTGTAAAAAAAATAACTAATTTTAAATTGATCATTGTAAGTTGATCAAATCACTTAAATATAATAAAAAAATTATTTTAAAACTGTAACGTGACGACTCTTATAGGTTATCCATTATAAATTAAAATTTTTAATTATATAAGAATTGCAAATAATTTTCAGCGAGTTTATCGATCTAAAATCTACATTTTAATTTATTTTTTAAAAGTAATTTTATTATCTAAAAAATAATCACAATCTAGAATCAAAAAGTTATTCTTGATTTATAAATCCAATTCTATATCCTTTTTTGGTTCCAACACTTTGCATTTCTCTTACCTTGTTTATAGTTGATCTTTTCTATTCTTTTTATAGTTTGAACGAAAACTTTTTAAAAATCTTTTAGAGATTATTCCTCTCCGATGGCGATGGTTACATAATTATTGAAGATCTTTCAATTTTCATAGTTAATGCAGTGGCTACGTAACTGTTAAAAACCTTTCCCAACAAAGAAAGGAGACGATATATAAAGAGATGTTTAACGTTCCTTGTAATACAGTTGGTCATCTTCATATATCAATCACCTCAAATTCGCCTGCAGTCTTTTCATCTGCCCATGAATCACATGCATGTTTGATATATATATATATATATAAAAGAAGAAGCCATGGTCCATGTTTTGGAAACTAATATCTTGATTTATTTATTAATAATTTACTAATTGAAGAGAAGAGAGAAAAAATAATAATTAAATAATCCATAATTCAGTCAATAAAAAACAACACAGAAGTGACTGGCGAGAGTTGTTAGTTGCAACTGGTTGTGATCTCCAAATAAAAAATGACTGATTTGGCGTGATTCAGTGTATTCAAAACCGTTAAGGGAAAAAAAAAGAAGGAAGAATGATAGATTTGTCTAAGGATCCCCAGTATTCAAACCGGAAAGTAAACGCTCGCATCCTTATCGAACAGGAAGGGGGAAGCTGATAGAGATTATTAATTGGAGCACACTTTCCACGTTCCACGTTACGTATACAATACAATATATATATACTCCAATACAATACATCATTCATCACCTATATATACAATATGATATATTCCTTTAGATAATTATATATATCGGTATATGGTTTTTGAGAGGAAAAAAAAATAATAGTACGCGAGCACCAGGTGATCAATTCAGACAATAAGAAGACGTGGAGTTTTACAGGCCGCAAATATGAAATATCCATACATAATTTCTGATCATATTTAATATGTGAAATGGTATCTGAGCACCATGTGATCCAGTCATAAAACATGCAGCTCCTGCATGATGCACATTAATTGAAAATGTACAGTAATGAATAGCAACAACTTGGCAACGTGCCAGTCGATGTGATTCCGGTCACACTTTGGCCAAAGGGACGTTGATGATAATTCTGACGAGTTCAAGAGTAGGGCTATAGCATCCATCACTCTAATACTCACATATAATTAATTTCATGATCATTTATGAGAAAGTAAATCGAAAAGCTGCAATTGACCATTACGGAGATTAAATTTGCTCCCTCAAATAATGACAAGGGTACTAATGCGATGATCTCGGCAAAGTCGAGGTAATGCCCTCCCTC
>JBAMHZ010000112.1:3541964-3552664 GCA_037177395.1 Alpinia galanga | reverse complement strand
ACTCTGTTCGAGGAAAACTTCAAGATTTGCGCCATCAACCTTGCTCGAACGGCGCAGTTCTTCTACAGGGAAAATACAGATAGATACAGTGAGACTGATGGAGAAATCATGGATTCAGTGGCCTTGTTGTTAGTCGAACCCATCGACATCTAGAAGAATAGGCTTTATTTTATTTTACAAGAATAAGTGAATATTTACACAAGAAACGAATATAGATATCATAATATACCAAATAATTAATTAATCAATTACCCAATTGAGTGAGCAATCTTTATATCTCTTTGCACACATAAATCACGTGTGCAAGATAAATCCATCTTTCTTTCTCTTTCTTTCCCAGCACAAAAGATAAGAAAAAATTCTCTCTCTCTCTCTGTATTTTCCTTTCCCAGCCACTCGATTGATTGCACCGACAATAAATAATTTTGATTTAATTAAATAAATATTCGATCGATCGATCGTAATACTGAGCAAGATTTTAACTATTTTGTAGAATATAACCACTATTGCACTAAAACGGATTCTCTGATCCAAATCTAATTCAAGATCCTGCCAAATCTTTGTGCAGATCTAATCAAGAATTAAGCGTCCACTAAAACGTTGGATTTTGTTGACCCAGGCCCTGTGGAAGAACTGCTGCCTCGCCAAGGCCTTCATTTGCTTCATGTAGCTCCCGAAATCCACCACCTCCGCCTCCAGCGCTTGATCGAGCGCGTACATCACGTCATCCACAGCGGCTGCCGCCGCTTCCTCCTCCAACATCCGCCTCCCGCCCTCCTCCACCGCCTCCAGCCCTTCTAACGACGACGTGGCCTCCATGCCATGAACCAGTACTAACCAATCGCCGAGCGCATGCGCGTCCTCGGCTTTTCGCTTCGCGGCCTCCTCCAATCTTCGCTTCTCTGTTTCGAGTTCCCACAGGCCCGATTGAATCGCTCGAGCTCTTTCGAGCAGCAACGCTTGCATCTTCGCCAGCCGCTCGACGTCGGCCTCGATTTGCCCCCGGAACACCCGTACGTCGTCAAGGAGGCGTGCAAGAACACAGTCAATTGTCTCCTTCATCGTCGGTGTTGCGGGTTCCCTTTTTGACCCGTAGGGGTGACAGAGCTCGAAGACCCTGACGAGGTCGCGGGCGAGACCGGCGAGGTTGGACTCGGGGAAGGTCCACTCTTCGAAGTAGGGGGAGGTGACGGCGCCGGACGCGGCGTCGACGAAGGGGTGATCGCGGAGGAGCAGTTGGTCGGTGCCGGCAGGGAAGACGAAGACGAGTGGTGGCGTGAAGGGGTAGTCGCGGTGGAGCCAGATGGTGAGGAGGACGTGGGGCGCGTCGGGTGAGATGGGTAGGAGACCGTGGGCGTGGAGGAGTCGGGCGGCGACGCCATCGGCATCTGTGAAGGTTGCGGAGTGGGGGGAAAGGGAGGGGAAGGCACCGAGGAGGGAGAAGAGGTGGTCGCGGATGAGCCACTTGAGGTCGGTATGAATGTGGGTGTAGGAGAGGGCTTCATCGCCGGTGGCTCGCAGGGCGGCGTCAATGAACTCGGCGGCGGCGGAAGGCATGGCGGTTCGAGCTCGCGCTTTTGTGAGGATTGGTCGGTACGAAATTGTTCAATTTCTTCCAAGTTTATATCGACGTAAACCCTTTCCATATAGGTATATATTAAGAAATAATTTTGAATTAGTAGATTAGATTCATCAATTTCGATATAATTTCTCAACTTAGAGACCAAGGAAACTAATCGCAGTTGTTTCTTCTTCGTTCGTTGAAATTAGAATTGACACATTTACTTGATGAACTATGTCTTCTGAAAAGTGATTAAGAATTCGATAGCATGCAAGTTGAGCATAATTATAATTATTTCTTCACCTAAATTCATTGACTACTTGCTGTGGTCTTA
The DNA here is from genome assembly GCA_037177395.1 of Alpinia galanga. Classification (NCBI taxonomy): domain Eukaryota; kingdom Viridiplantae; phylum Streptophyta; class Magnoliopsida; order Zingiberales; family Zingiberaceae; genus Alpinia; species Alpinia galanga. The sequence continues at coordinate 3,550,769 of JBAMHZ010000112.1, read as the reverse complement.
GAATATCTTTTCCATTGACTGCCTGTCCTGATCTCTTTTATGTCTGTTTCAGAATTGAATAGGAAAATTTGCCGTGTTATATCATTGGACTTTTTATTTACGAAGTGAAAATGAAAGGGAAATGTGCTTCCAAGATCTTCATAACCGGAGCCGTCTTCCCTTTTTTCAGCTTTAAACTAGCTTGGAGCTCACAGGGTCACTGCTCGTTTCTTCCTGATACTCGTAGAGACCTGAGACTTGACCGATAACTTCGTCTCAGAGTTCTCTTTAGTCCCACGTCGAGAGATTGAGAGCTTCGCTAGCAGAGAGGTGTCTATAAAATGGCTGGGCCGGCAGCGTTCAAAAGCATACCTTTCTCGGCCTTTTGGCTAAGATCAAGTGTAGTATCTGTTCTTATCAGTTTAATATCTGATATGTGGGCCATCGGCCCATTATGATATTAAATTAATTTTTTATGTGGGGAGGGTCCGTAACAGTGGCTTGCTGCTGGGACTCTCGCGCGTCGCCTTTGCGTTGCACTGTTGCAAAGGCCTGGCGCACCCTGCCAAGCTTCGAGTAAAATTTTACTAGCCGCTAAAAGAATTAATCCTTAAGACTTGATTTAGCTCCCCAATCTATTAAACTATGAAGCCCAAGTTGCTAAATCGAAAATAAATTTTAATGAAAAGGATAAAAAAAGAAGGATTTGCATGTGATAAGAGGTTTGAAGTTGTCAATAAGAGTTAAAAAAAAAGGTGTCTGAAGAGAGATTAATTAATTTTTCATTGTTTATTACACTATAAATAACAGCCAACTGTCTTGCATTTTCTTAAAGTTGAATTTACTATACTTTAATAATATTCTGTTCACTAGCTCTCAATACTGTTTTCAAATTGGAATATGTTTTAGGTATCAGTTCCCATCGATCATCATATGTCGACATTACTCCACCTCCCAAATTCATAGCATTTGTACTTAGTCTTTGTCACTAATTAGAGCTGTATAAATCACGATCCCACAAGGCCAACTGCGACCGCCAGCTGTGCATTTTTTTATTTATAAAATTTATTTATTTGGGAATTTTTTAAAAGGCCCTTGACTTTCTTTAATTTTTTTTCTTCTCCATCTTAATTAAAATTAGCTTGGTCTACACGAAAATATAAAAGGATAGCTCTTTTTTAAAAAATAGATGAAATAAAATATGCGGAATTATAAAAAAAAAATAGTATTCGAATCATTATCCATAGGATAAGTGATGGGGAAAGGATAAAATTGGAAGTTTCGAAAGGCGGTAAAAGTTTAGACATCGGAATTCTGAAAGAAGGAAACGTTTGGACATTTATTAAAGATATTATTTTTTATTGTTTAATCCTATTTTCTTTTTTTAAAAAAAATTGAAGAAAGGTAATAATAATTAATAAAATAGTATACGCCATGTGAATAGTTGACGACATCGGAACTCGGAAACTGAAACTTTTGGACAAATTTTACAAATAAAAAATTCAAGATATTTTGATTATTTCATTCATTTTTTTTAAAGAGGATACAAAATTATTATTGCACTTTTCCCTCGTTCCCAGATTACGTGGCTGCGCTATGGCCCTCACTTTTCCCATCTCCCACGTCTACTGCCTTTAATCCACTTCCTCCTTCCTTCCGTTCTTAACCAGCGAACGATGCGCTTCGCCTTCCTCGATCCGAGCCTTCTGTGCTTTCTGGCGGCGGAGCTACTTCGAGGTGACCAATCACTTCTGCGTGCTTCTCGTGTTGTCGCCTTTTTCTTTCTTTCACTTGTCCACTCTGTTGGGATTTGGGAGATTTCCTCTTCTGCTACTACTTTTATTCTTATTGATTTTGCGGACGAAGAAATACACAGGAAGTTTTATCCGTTGGTTTCGGGCTTTTCGTCTTCCCTCCCGTGAATTTTTTTTGCCTTTTTAAGTAAAAGAGATGAATTTTAGGGAAGAAAATGTAGGACTTTTGGCCTCCCTATTCCTGCTACTCCGTTTTGGATTGAGTTTCTTAGTTCCTCGTTTTAATTCTTATCTAATGGTCGTGTCGTGAGAAGCAAAACTTTGTTGGGGGGAAAAGATAAGATTTTTTTTTTTTAACCCTAAAGAAGCTGACAAAGGATTTCCAATAGCTGTTTCGTTAGCTAAATCTCGTTTGACAATTGTGTTTGGTCGATTTGTTACCAAAGTATCCTTTGCCAACTATTTTTGGTTAATGAAGAGCTGTTTTTGTTTGTGAATTGTGTCATGCTCAGAAGAACAGTGTCACACTCAGAACAAATTCTTCTCCAGTGGTGCCTATAGTATTATACCCAGCCAGCCACCACTTATTTGTTAACATTATTCCATGCCCTCCCTTGTCTGCAACATCTTGTGTGCTCATCCAATTGCTGCAGTGAATCTTCCTTCTGTCCGCGAGTGAAACCATTTAGAATTATGGAAAGTACCGTCCAGTCAAAAAATGTATAGAATAGGTTCAATCCAATTATAACCCAATCACACACGTTTAATTGCAAATTACCCTTCCTGACCGGGCAAACGTCCCTTACCAATAATTTTTTGATATTTATTTATTCAATCAAGTTGAATCGTTTCGAACGATCAAACCATGGGATGAGTGGCTTTAAAGACATTGGATCTAGTGACAAATTACAAAAGCAAGTGAAAGCATAGAAAGCTAAAGATTCGAGATCGTGCTATTATTTAAAGGCTATTGAGACATTTGGTGTTTTATTTTTGTGTTTGTTTCTTTCATGCATCATTATTGTAGTTTTATTTTTGCATTTGTTTCTTTCATGTGCCTAAGGCTAGTGAGAAATGTGGAGTTTTATTTTTTGTTTGTTTCTTTCATGTATCATTATTATATTTTATTTATTTTGTGATGTCAATTGTCACCAATGTGGTCTACCTTACCCCACAACTATGTAGGCAAGTTTTACCATCAACACTAGGTTGAGTTAGTTCTAATTTATAAGCCTGTGAATGAGTTAATCGTTGGATTTTTTTTTTTTTTTTTTGGTTACACTAACGTTATCATGTAATCATCTTCTATCATCTAGTTTAAGTGCATGGACTCTGACAATTTGTCTTATTTTTTTGGTGGACATTGCTAGAGAACAGTAAGTAGGAATTTATCTACTGAATTCTTTAGTCTACCTGAAGAGATTCTGATTAGTAATATGTGCTTTGTTGATTAGTCAAAACATTCTACAAACATCAAAATATCGCATACCATACCTGTTCTATCATGACAAACATCTACTGATTTGCTCATAGTGTGATATTTAGAAAAGATATTTTAGTATTTTTCCATAAAAAAGACCTTTTAGCTATGCTCTCTGACATTATTATCCAAGATATAAGTATCGAAGACTTAAATGTCAACTTCTGAAAGCTTTCAAAATTTCTTATTCTTCCTGACACAATTTTTTTATTCCTGATGGTTATAGTGATAAATCTAAAAGTAGCATCAGAACAAAATTTCTTGCTTTACCGCTACATGTTTATCCTGTATGTACCACCTTCAAAAACACCATGGCACAGCATGCAATTCAAAGACATAGCAACAGAAAAAGCTTGGGCATAGGTTGTGTTACGAAAGCTATAGACTATCTCTCTATCACTTCCATTCACAATGGATGGCACATGGGAAACTAGCAAGCAGCAACACAATATTTCACTGTAATTAAAACAGTACTTTTTTTATGCTAGGATCAAAGACAATTGCCCGGAAGAAGAGGGCTACTTGCAAGTTCGAAATACCAATTCTGGAAGCATGGATACAAGAGAAAGAAATACATCTGGATCCATGATTGTTTGTGATTCCCATGTTAATGATTTAAACTCAACCTTAAGTGCTCATGAGTTAGCTGAATGTATGGGACCCAGAAAGACAAGTCATTTGGGCAATTCTATGCTGGAGAAGGTTGTAGATTCATACAATGAAGTAAATGTATCAGATGAATTATATGATCAAAAATGCCAAGATTCTTCTATAAACCAGGAGAACACTAGCATATGCCATCGTTTACATACAGAAGGAGTTTTCTCAGAGGAAATTCATTTTCCTATGCGTGTGATAAATCACAAGCTGAAGAATATGTTAAATCGAAAAAAAGGACTTGGGTTCAATCGAGTGGCTAGTAGATTTGCTCAGTCACATATACCATTAAGGAAACACGCCTTAGGTTCCTATCTTACAGAATTTGCTGCAAAGGAGCCTAGTTCTGGAGCACAGAGCATGCCACAAAGTAATGACAAGGAGTCTGACCCCTGTGAAGCTTCGAAAGCCTTTCGGCTTTTCCAAGATGAATTTACTGCATCAACTTCTCAGTCAGCAGCAGAGAAATTTGAATACCCAACAACAAACCTGTCTACTGTGTATAGTAAAGATAAAAAAGTCTCATCACAATCGCATCGTGTTTTTTAACACCCAATACAGGCTAGTTTGACTAATGTGAATAAGATGCACAACTTCCATAACTTTGTTGGCCAATCAAGTTTCACAGGCTCAGGTGCCAAAGGTGGTAATAAGTTTACCAGTAGTATTAGAAGTTCATGGTCCAGAAAAAAAGGTGAATCCATGAAGATAATAGGAGATTTGTGGTCAGGTAATCTCCCCTTTCCTTTTAAAGACAAACTAAATGAGATCGAGTATATCAATCACTCATTATGCAATATGCCTGACTGTTTCATTCATAATGTTGGAAATTCAGATGTGCATGACAATCGGAATTCTGCAAATGCATATGGCAATCCTAATTCTGTAACACACACAAATGGAGGATCAACAGACCCTTCCAATGCTCTTGGTCATCTGTTGATGAGAAAGATGGACACAGAAATGTCACAAGGGAAAAATACTATGGTAGACTCAACAGAAACTGCCCAAGTAAACCGTGGTAATTTGTTTAAAATGTTCACACTGCCTGCAATATCAATGAGATCTGGAAAGGAAGAAGGAGATTTACCTTTTATTAACTTGAGTAGCATGAGACATAGGGATGATGGGTTTGAAAATGAGAGTTATACGATGGAAGCAAGGAAAATATCTTATTCTAAAATTGATGCTGTTCAAGTTGATGCTTACCCAGTAACGTCTTTTCCAACTCCAGTAGGTAATGTTTGATAGTTAAATGATTTACTAAGCCTAGAGAAAACATTTCATTTTTGTTTTCAAGAATCAATAGGCTTATCTGAATGCGGTGTCTTTATTTCTAAAAGCATAATATTTCCTAATTAATTCCTTTTAATATGTTTTTCAGGCATGATTTCTGACAGATTCCAAAAGGTACGACTATGTTGTCTTGAATTTTCTAACTCTAATATGGAATCTGTATGGCAAGCTAATAATTGTTTGTTATGGTGCATATTAATTTATATACATAAAGACATGCCAAGTTAATTAATCTGGTTGAGCATTTCATTGTGCTCAAAATTGCTGATATCACTTTTTTGAGTTGTATGCCTTGTGTATATTGTCTCTCGTTATTATTATTGCTAATACAGTATTTAACTTTTGAAAATTACCATGAAGTTTGGTGTCGTTCTTTCATGTTCTAGTTTCTTTGTATCCATAACGAGTAACTTGGTCTGACCCAATGACAAAAGCTGAGTTCCCTTGGTCTGTTAACAGCAGAGGAGATTCTCATGAAACTAGAAAAGGACTATGAGGACAAGGTATGCTATGTACAAGAGTTTTGGAGCTATGACTCCCATGGATTGACGCAGTTGGTAATTATATGGGTGCTTGCCACGTGAAGTCTTGGGGTCAATTCCTAGCGAGTGCTAAATACCTCGCTGGGTTCCTAATCTCCCCCATGCAAAGAGATCACTGTGTGGGCAAAGCCCCACATGATTTACCACCCTTCATTAAGCCGGGGGATCGACCATAAGGGACGCTTGGCGTGAGCATTATCATTTTTTGCCATAAAAGTTTTGGAGCTATGAGGAAAATATCTACTTATTAGGACTACTTGGAAAACCATTTTTTACTCGTGTTGAAGAAAATCTATCAGTATCCTAGAAATAAAAACAAAGGACAATGGACAATCTATTGAATATATGAGCAAAGCTGCCAATCAATATAATGTGTTAATATCAGGACTCATCAAACATTACTATTGGAATGTTGCTAATTAATCTAACTAACTTTTTCTTGGAGGAAGTAAAATGCACCACATTGATATAAGGTTACAGCATTTCATGATACAATATCATTTGATTTCTAGATTTTTCTATTTTGATATTTATGCATATTTGTACACATCCAACCATCCTCTAGCCAAAGCTTATTTAGCATTTGATTTCCAAATAATTTAAGCTTGTTTTGATAGTCTTCCTTTTAGTCATATTGGTGATGATTAAAAAAATGCCGCTACTGACATTGAGTTTTACAGGATCTTGAGCACACAAACCTAATAAAACACCATGCTTTATCAGCTTTTCCAATCGAACAAGCCATGGTGAGATATGCTGCTTCCTCAGATAGAAGATGTAGCGCAAGTAATGAAGAACTGAATGAATCTAGAACTGGGAGCAAGGATGTGGTTCAACTTGTAAGTCACGGCCAAAAATCCATTGAACCCAATTCAGTTTGTGTAGTTGAAAACTCTGTAATGCCCGAGCATTATAACAAATGGCTTAAGCGCTTAAGACCGAGATCTTCAGTCTTGTTTAGTGCTAAAAGAACCAACATTGGAGTTGACCCCGTGAGTGCAGATGCGTTTAGCTTATCAAGTGATCTTGGCAGTTATAAGATACCCAGCCCTGACATGAATAAAAATCCTAAGGAGCAACTGATATCCCTTGGGACCAATAACTCGCCATCTGCACTGGAATGCTCTAATGAACCATCAGTGAAGGAAAAGCAGTACTGGATAAAAAGGTGGTGTTGTGAATCCTGTCAAAAAGTTGAATCTCGCAAAACTATCACCACGCCTGGGCTTTGTGAACCTGAAATTCCTCAATTGTCCCTTGATAATTTTGAGGCCAAACAGTTACCTAGCATCAGGGCTATGGCATTGATGGGGAGAGTAATGAAAAGTTTGCAGACACCTAAGTTCAAAAGAAAGGGATCATTAGTGTTGTGGAATGATGAGGATTTTTGAAATCTTCTTAGCTTTCAGTTGGAGTCTGCTTTCTCATAGTCATGGCATGATCGGTGCCATACAGATATCTTCCACGTACTGCTGAACAGGTACTCTTGCACTTGATAAATGTCAGTGTGTTTCATGCAGACATTTAAGAAAGATTTCTTTAATATCCATGTTTTTGTTTTTGCTTTTATTCAGTATCTCTTCTCTTCATCCATCCTAAATCCTTTGTCCTTTCTTCGTCGCATCATATTTCACATACTGTCGAAAGATGAAGTTTAAATTTCCATATCTTGTTACTAAAGAAAATGGGTCCGAACAAAAAGATTCATGAAAGTTATTACAAGGGCTCTTGTTTTAAGATCACAGAGGATATGTTTACCCTTGCATATTTTTGATGAACTCCTTGAGATTGAATTTGTTTTAGTTCCTAACATGTTCTATCTAATATCCCAATTTTTGTTGTATATTGAGCATTATTCTACAATTATCATTTCAAATTAGTTATTACCAAGTAAATAGTAACCCAAAGCGTAAAAGGAAGGTTCCAAGTTTCTACTGATGTAATGTATCTGTTAACTGATGCAGTGATGCTTTTTCTTGAACTTCCAGCTTGCAGGTTCCAACAATAGTGTGTTCTGTAACTTGTTGCGCCACAAATATCTAGCTGTATACTATCGAACCTCAGCTTTGAGATGTATTTATGTATAGAGAACGAGTTTTCTGTACTGCAAACAGTATGTTCTAGTTAATGTACAGTGTAAGTGGAATAACTACTGTATAATAAAGTTCCTCCTATAATTATTTGTTATTTTCATTATGTTTTAAGTGACAAATTATAGTTTACACAATTTTTGTTATGGAGCATTCCCCACAAGGTGATCTTCCACAGGGATCAAACTATGCTTTGATGCACATGAATTGAGATCCCAAAGTTGAGATTACAATCAGGTAAAAAATTTTAATTGTAGTTATTCTTTCTTAGGGATTCATAGTATTGATGTGGACATCTAACATTGAAACATTTTATTTTGACTTAGATTTCGCATACTAAACAGATCGATCATCCCATCTTACAATCCATCTAAACAAAGGAGGTGCAGATTAAATTACAAAGTTCCATTTTCCCACAGTACTGATTCCCTAATAAATAGTGCACATGAGCTGCTTACAGCCTCGGCCCAAAGATCAACTGCATTGCTTATTTGCCAGGGACGAAGTTGGTGGCGTAGGCCCAGGCGTTGTTATTCACCGGGTCGGCGATGTGGTCGGCGAGGTTCTCCAGCGGTCCCTTCCCGGTGACGATGGCCTGCACGAAGAATCCGAACATGGAGAACATGGCGAGCCGCCCGTTCTTGATTTCCTTCACTTTCAGCTCCGCGAAGGCCTCAGGGTCGTCGGCGAGTCCCAGCGGATCGAAGCTGCCGCCAGGGTACAGCGGGTCGGTTACCTCCCCGAGCGGCCCGCCGGCGATCCGGTACCCCTCGACGGCGCCCATCAGCACCACTTGGCACGCCCATATGGCCAGGATGCTCTGCGCGTGGACCAGGTTGGGGTTGCCGAGATAGTCGAGCCCGCCCGGGGCGAAGATCTGCGAGCCGGCCTTGAACCACACAGCCTCGCCGAACTTGACGCCGTTGCGGGAGAGGAGCTCCGGGAAGACGCAGCCCAGCGCACCGAGCATGGCCCACCGGCAGTGAATCACCTCCAATTCTCTGTTC
>JBAMHZ010000112.1:3518037-3536188 GCA_037177395.1 Alpinia galanga | reverse complement strand
TTTATATATTTGATCATGGACTCTAAGATTATTTATTTATTTATTTTAGAAAGGAAGTTGGTTGATATGGCCGTTAGAGCCTAGGAGGGGTAATATTTCCACGTCCAATACCTTTCTTCAGCATTGAAAGAGCACCTTGAACAGAGTCTTTTCTCAACTTCTACAGCTTTTGAAAGCCCTTTTCATTTTTCCTTGAACAGAGCCTAGGAGGGGTAATATTTCCAAATTTTTTTAAGTAAATTTGCACCAGTAGTTTAGATTCTAAATGCCATCTGCATCCCCCCCAACTGGAGTGTGGGTCTGCATATATATGCATCATCATCCGATTACAGGCATAGAATCAGAAAGATGGAAGAATCATATTGCTGCGTGACTGGACTATGCATTGCATTCACGAAGCTAATTATTATTTGTTTAATGAATTCAGAATAGATATTCACATCGTTTTGCAGGTATTTAAGGAAGTGAAAGCTGGAGGTGGTTAATTACATGTCTTTGTGCTCGCTTCAGCAGAAGTACTCGAGCTGGCCGGAGATCACAGGAAGGCATATCCGTGATACATACGCATATATCTTGATCTCATGGCGATGTGGAGCTCAATGTGCTACTCCTTTTCTTGTTTCCTGGTGCTCATGCTATTACTCGTTCGGAGTTCAGAGTCGTCTCCTCGGAAGATACTCTGTGATCGACCATCCTCACCGTCGATCCACTGTCTCGAAGGCTCGAACATCGACGTCGTCGTCTTCGACTCCGCAAAGACGAAAGTCCCGAAGGCGGTAGTACGGTGGTCGGTGGAGCGGGGGAAGACTGTAGGCTTCGTGAACAGGCCAGAGAGGCTGAGCCCAAGCGGACCCGACCCCATGCATCACTGATTTTAACCTTTCTTTAAGCTGAACTCTTACGGTCCTCGATCGAGTCAGAGTTTGGAGTTTCCATTTTCTATCAGAAGGTTTAATTTCCTCTAATATTGTCGAATGCCGACGAAGTATTCGCCATGTTGCTTTTTTAAATTAAGAAAAAAAAAAGGGGAAAAGGTCATTTAAACGTACACTTTCCGGCGTCTTCATCTCCTCAATTCCCGCTGCTGCGTTTCTGTGCATGTACAGTAGCCCGCGCAAATGCTCCCCTGTCGTTTCAAATTCCAGAGCCCCACTGATCAGGCCTTTTTCATCCCTGTATAGATCGAACACCAAACGCTCTTGTTGCCCAACCAAATCTATAAAACCGTCCAAGTGCCGCGTTGCCACTGCGTGGCTTCTCGTTCGCTGAGTTGACGCCCGCACGCCAGGCCTCAAAAGCCCGAACGCCTGCAGCCTTCCCAGCGGCCACTGTCTGCGATCAGGAAAGAGAAAATCATTTTTGAATAAAAATTTCAGTAATTAATAAAATTTTCATAAATATAAAATTTAAAAGTTTATTTAAACATAATTTTTTAACATATTTAAATTTGCTAGAAGTAAATGATGATATGAATAATTTTGCTTTCGAATTTTAGTATTTTATTTTATTTTTTAGATTTTTTTTAAAAAAATATGGACTAAATATGGGACTTTTAATTTGTTTGACAAATTTCGCTTAAAAGTTCGTCCGCAAAGATTTTATTTTAAAATTAAAATCTGAAAAAATAAAAATAAAAAAGAGATGTTAGAAAATAGTTAATGGGTTTGTTCTGTTTTTCCTGACCTTCTTTATCAATGAACTGTAGTTCTCCTTCTTTCCTTCCGCTTACTTGGAGTTCGAGCAGCGGGCGCCGTGTTGCCGCCAATGGACGCAGAGGAGCGAAGGGAGGAGAGCGCGACGCTGGTGGTGATCGTGGTCCTCGCAGTGCTCGCCCTCGCCTCTCTCCTCTTTGCCTTCGGTTACTACTGCTACATCCGCAGCAAGGTCGCCCGACGCCGCAAGGCCCTCAAGGATGACGGCCAGAAGGTGTTGGGTGACGAGGTGGCGAAGAATGGGGATGATGACGTGGAAGTGGTGGTCGCAGTGGGGAAAGGCAGCGGCGGAGGCGGCGGCGGAGGAGGAGGAGGAAGAGGAGTGCAAGTGTTCTCCTACAAGCAGATGCATGCGGCCACGAGCGGATTTGGGAAAGGGAATGTAATTGGACGTGGGAGCTTCGGGTCTGTGTACAGGGGAACCCTCCCGCCACCCGATGGCCGGAAGGTGGCCGTCAAGCTAATGGACAGTGGCGGGAAGCAAGGGGACGAGGAGTTCAAGATGGAGGTGATGATGATTTCTCAAATAACCGAAACAAATTTATCTCCTTTTACTAATAATACAGACAAAAATCGTTTCTTTGAACGTTTGGATCCTTTTCCTCCCTTCTTGTGCTTGATATGTTTTTGGAATGAAACTAATTGCCATCAGATGATAGGTGGAACTCCTGACGCGACTCCGGTCGGCGTATTTACTGACATTGATCGGCTACTGCTCCGAAGGTGGTCACAGGCTGTTGGTTTATGAGTACATGGCCAATGGAAGCCTCCAGGAACATCTATATCCTGCCACGAGTTGTACGCAAGCTATTTTTTCTGTGAAGATATCTTGTAATTTCTTCTGGTTGTTTACTGTTATTGGTATTGAATTGTAGCGGATAACAGCTGATAACTGGTTGTTGGTTGCAAAATGTTAGGTCAAACTCATAGGCCAATATTCTGACATCTTAATATACAGGAAAGCAAAGATACGACAACAATGAAACAACACAACTAGAAGACGAAAAATAGTTCTCAACTTTAAGTCTTGTTTCTCCTTTTGGTAGATATTCTGATATAAGGATCATTGCAGAAATTGTTCTGAGTTAATTTACTCACAATTTTTGTAACTGCGTTATTCATCATGATTCAATTGAGAGAAAAGCTATGTTTTAAAATAAATAGTAGCAAAGAAATGGTAAGGCAGAAGCAGTTGGTTCAGCTGGGTTACTTAATTAGTCATTTCCTCTAGCACTTTTGCTCCTCTGCTTATTTCTCTGGTAATCTTCCTCGATTTACCTTGCATTGCTTTTTTTCCTCTTCCATTTGGAAAGAAATAGGACTTCAAAATGGTTTGTGGAATTCTAAATTAAATGATAATAAATTATTTATTTCTAGTTTTACATATCAAAATATGCTTGATGGCATCATTCTGCTTGCTTTTTGTCGGGCTCAAGGGTTGCAGCAGAAAAAGTTTTACTACTTTGCTGAAACTATATCTTGTTGAGATATGTTTGACCTTGATGACAAATTTACATCAACTATAGAAAGTCACACGATTAGTTTTTCTTTTCACAGTGGAAATTTAACAATGCACCACTTATCACAAATGAAATGGAAAAATAAATACTTTCAAAGCAATTCTCAATGGGCAGTTAGATTTTAAATCTAGAAATGACAATGATAAGATTGATAAATATTTTCAAAACAATTCTCATTAAACAGTGTGTTTCTTCCTTGTTCAACCAAAGCTTGTTATCCAGACCACTCTTTGTTGTGTGGTTGTTATGAACTAGTTATACTGAGTGATTTAAGCAATATGTGCCAGTCCAACTAGGGACTTAAATATTCATTACGGGCATGCAAATACATTAGTGGAACATATACATTCTTATAAGTTAAGCACTCCTTCAGCTTCAAAAATAACAGGAGAGTGAATCCCTATAAATTGCTTTCTTGAACAATTCAATTAAAATGGATAAGTTTTAAATTGTCGCATAGGATCAGCCAGTGCCAAACTAAGGTCCAGATAGCTGGATGAGACTGTAGTGACTCGGTGATGTTGACAATCTTATTGATTCCCTATATATGTGCATGCAATTACATAAGTTGCTTATGATTTGTAGCATACTAGGCAGCTGCATATACTCTGGATGATGTGAGCTAAAAATTTAAAAGGTCTTCAGGTACTTTGAGAAAGAAAACAGTCTTGGACCATAAATTGAGTGACATTTTCTTTTTTTATTTAGATTCTCTTATGTTCATATTTGACATTATTTAAGCCTCAAAGAGTATTCAAATAGCTGTTTTTGTCCTAAATAGCTAAAAAATGTTCAAAAACTGTGTGTATGTAGTTAAAATTGGGTCACATACATTTTGTTCTTGTTTTTCTCAAGTAAAAGGGAACAAAAGTGTCTCCTGGCAATACATTCATTCATGAGACCATTACAAATCCATTTGAAACTAGGAAAAAAAGTTCACATTATTACTTGTATCTTCAGGTTCGGTTGGGTGTGCGTCAAAGTTGGATTGGGAGGTTAGGATGAAGATAGCTCTTGAGGCTGCTAAAGGTCTTGAATACTTGCATGAGCAAGTCAATCCACCAGTAATTCACAGGGACTTCAAGAGTAGTAATATCCTGTTGGACAAAGACTTCCATGCAAAAGTTTCTGACTTTGGTCTAGCCAAATTTGGATCTGAAAAAGCAGGAGGTCATGTTTCGACCCGAGTTCTTGGTACCCAAGGCTATGTAGCCCCAGAGTAAAGTTCCAAAATGATACATATTGTGTTCAAATAACATTGTGGTGAAGTCTAAGCAACCACAATTTAGAAAGGATTGGTTGTCTTAACCTAATTGAGGCTTCCTGTTTTCTGCAGGTATGCACTAACAGGTCATTTGACTACAAAATCAGATGTTTACAGCTTCGGCGTCGTGCTCTTGGAGTTGCTTACGGGCAGAGTTCCAGTCGACATGAACAGACCTCCAGGGGAAGGTGTTCTAGTGCCTTGGGTAAACATCCTATATTCTCTATGTAGATAATCCACACTGCATTGGGGATGCTTTTTCAGTATCTCTGCAGTATTATTCTATTATGTACTAATCCAATTTATTTTTCTTCTGCTGAAGGCACTTCCTCAACTAACCGATCGCGAGAAGGTTGCACAAGTTATGGATCCGGCACTGGAAGGGCAGTATTCCTTGAAAGAAGCTGTTCAGGTTGCTGCAATTGCAGCTATGTGTGTGCAGCCAGAGGCTGATTACAGACCTCTCATGGCCGATGTAGTCCAGTCCCTGGTCCCTCTAATAAAGCACAAATCAGCCACAAAGGCCAGCAGTGGCTCCAGTTTACAAGCTCTGTAGAACTGGTTACTTACCTGGTTTTCTTAATCTGCAAGATCGCACTAATTTGTAACTTAGAAACATGTTTGTAATGGATCTGTTTTATTTGTGATGTTTCTACTTGTGCGATTGAAGGACTGCCTTTCTTCTGTGTATTTGCTGATATGAAAGCTTCCCCTTCTAAGTTGTAACATAATGACTATATATATTGTCTGAATGGCTCAATCGCAATGAGGAGGATAGGGAAAGGATCTGTCAGCGAGAAGGGCAATAGATCTCGAGGCCAGACTTTCATAACTTGGGATAGTCCTTAGCTAGAACCTTTTAGATAATGTTAAAGATAATTATGTAGGTCCGTTGCTTTTAATCTAATTCTCAATAATTCATTGCTTCGAGAAGGTCATGAATTGTCCTTAAGAATTTGACAAGGAAAAAGGAGGAGAAGAACCTCACAATCCGTATTTTCTTCTCCCTGCTGATTTCTTCCGCAGGATACATACAGCAAAGATGGTGCCAAAATTTGACAAGCCATGCTCATCCAAACAACCAGTCAAAAGTGGTTCTATTGTTGTGGTGGATAAGGAAGCACTTTCCTGTTCGATTCTAAATTCTCAAATGATTAACAAAGCAGTGAATCTACCTGGCAGAACAAAAAGATATTTTGATATTTATCCAGGATACAAAGCGGAACGCAAGCGTCTAAAATAAAAATATCTATACCTGTTTCAATGGATTAACAAGACCAAAAATTGGCCATTTAATTCCTGCCTCACTTCCTTTATCCATACCTTGTCTTTTTGCGTCGGTTGGGACGCACCGAAGCACTTTTTAAAAAAGAGGAATAGTTTGTGCCAATTTTTAGAGCTCCCTTCTCCTAATTCTTCATCAAAAAACAAACCTTCTGAGAGGAGATGTTGGAAGGCAAGGCGATGATCCAAGACACAGACATGCCGTTGGAGATGCAGCTCCAAGCCATGTCCTCCGCCAGCGAGGCTCTCGACCTCTTCGACGTCATGGATTGCAGAAGCATCGCCGGGCACATCAAGAAGGTTTTTTTTTTTTTTTTTTTTTAAAGGTGATCGAAATGGAAGCTTGCTTTCATATGAATTCTAAAACTGCATTTCTTCTCCGGTTTCAGGAATTTGATGTGGTGTATGGATCTGGATGGCAGTGCGTTGTGGGATCAAATTTTGGGTGTTTTTTTACACACTCTAAGGGGACCTTCATCTACTTCTGCTTGGAGTCTCTCAAATTTCTCATCTTTAAAGGAGCTTCTGCATAGTTTGAAGTGCATACTGGAGAATGGAATATACTGTAGATATTAGGATGATACAACTTTCAATTATTAGTAAGCAGTTTTCTCTTTGATTTTCCTTCGAAATACTGAATTCAGACTTGTTACAATCAAACTTCAAATGTTACTGATAATTTACACGGTGTAGAGATCTGTAAACTTGTGGCTGCACATGTAAAAGAAAGGTTTGGTATACCAAGCCGTCGTTTCAATGAATATTCAGCTGTATGCAATGAACAGCAACCATTGGGCATGCAGATGCTTCTGCTTGAAGTGAAGTGATAAACGTGTGCACTGGAAGGAAACAAGAATTTTAGTTGACAAAGATACATTTTGATGAAGTATTAATTCTGTCAATTCCATTTCATCACTGACAATGAGGCTTCGATGTTAAAACAAGCAAATTGGTTGGAATTAAATATCAAAATGAAGTGCAAAGAATATATGCATCTACACAATTATAGAGAGAGAGAGAGTTGACAATAGAGTTTTTGTTTAACAAGATAGTGCTGGTGAATCGGATCCATTCACCACAAGAAATGAGTTTCTGAATTCATGTATAACTGCTCTTTCGCAATGATTCCTTTGTCGAGGTCCCATCGTCCTTAAAACGACTGCTAGCACCAACACATTTACCTGTAAACATCACCATGAACCATTGCAATAGGTTTTAGAATTCAAGCTAGTGGGAAAAAAAAATTCACTTCCTCGATAGAGCATTGAATCGATGGATACCTGTGCTAGAAGAATCATAACTCCTACCAGGCGGCAAATATATGCATGGAACGAGAAGGTATCCACAAAAATTTGGTGTTCCCCTCAAAATATCCGTCGATCACCTGTTTTGAAGCAATTGAGAAATGAAAAAAATAAAACTCCATCCAAAGTCAGGATATATATAGATAAATAGAAAGATAGATAGAGATCAAGACTCATGAGCCTTACCCTTGGCCAGTCTATCTCAAAGAGAATCGCCACAATCACCACAATTTCAGAGAAAAGGATGAAGAAAATGAACACTATATACTAAAGATGGTCAAGTAGAAGTTGCACACATAGTTTCATATCATAAACATATCGTTAACTGTGAAAGAGAGTACAAGATGTGAGAAGAGGATAAAACTTGATCTTTTAGTTCTTAAATACGAATTAAAGTGATCCCCACTCTTGAGATTTTGGATTAGATTGAACTTTCTTTAGCTAAGACATATTGCTTAAACCTATATGGTAGTTTAGTAACCAAGAGAGGGGTAATACCAAAATTAAGAGACAGAGAGGAATTGAATAAAGGATACGAGGGAGAGATAAATTGGCTCGAGTGAGTTGGATACAACATGGCCGACGATGGCACTGAAGCAAACAATGATACCTACACCGAGCAATGCGTGAATAAACCTGAGAGGAAGTTAAAACAATATCATGATCAATTTATATATATACATTCAGAGCCCGCCCTCAGAATTCAAAGGGCGAAAAATTAGACTATTTTACATATATTTTTTTGAAGATTAAATCTTAGACCCTGAACGAAGGCCCTAACAATTCTCCTCCAGGGTTGGTTCTGTATATATTATTCATATGTGAGCACATGTGAACATATTTATTATTTACTGTTAAGAATTAAACTATAATGGATAACAAAAATACTGACAAACGAATAAGATAATATTTCTTTAAGTATACATATATCCATCGGTTTGTCATACTGTTTGCATCATGTAAACTCACTTAAATTATCAAATCTCCATAATTAGAGGTGTCAAGTACAGGGAACATGCAAAGAAACACATACCATGGCGCTGGAAAAGTAGATGCAGTGGCATCGAATTCAGCAACTGCTTGCTTCCATGCCTTGAGAAGGCAGAGTGAGTAGATGACGATGGCCAGGCCGCAGAAGTTCATCCCAAGATTCACAGCCCTCATTGCATGGTTTAGCAAGCATATCGTGCAGTGCGCCATGCGGTGCGTGCTCTCACTTGGGCTAACGGAGGTGGCAAAATATGGATGAGAGAGTTCATTGATTAATTTGACTGGAAGAGCTGGAAGTGGCATCCCAAGACCTAACAATCAAACCTTACCGGTTTTCCTTGGTTGACTGCTTGTGTGGGAGTTTGTCGATTTCGGTACTGAGTCAAGACTTTAAAGCTGTTATATTCATATAATAATAAAAATGATTGACTCAGGTTGTCAGGTATAATATTTAAACTATCGTTAACCATATGTAATCTAAATGCAAATTTAAAGATTTTTACAATAGTCTTTTATAGTTTAATCATAAATTTCATTACACATTCAATCATTGTCATTATTTAAATATATATATAACCAATTGACTTATGTCGTTCTGACTAGTGGACTTGGCCAAGTCAATATCTAGTTGTTATACAATTGATCTACTGGTCTAATTGCCGAAGCAGTAACTCAAAACTCATCTGGTTTAATTTCTTACAATTATGCTCTCTCCAACAACAATTGCAAGCAAGAGAGAAACAAGTGATTGAAATAATCGAGCGTGGCTTGTATTACACGTCGAACAACATGCGCATATGCTGTCAGAATAAATACACAGAGATGCAGTCACTATACCTATCTATTTCTCGCTTTCCTACCTACAACTCAGTGTTCTCAGCTCTGGGTTTAATCTCTCCATTCCGCGTGATCGGCCGTCCTACTTGTTGATCATGGTTACTGGAATTAACAGGGTTTGGTTTTGACGTTTGAGGTAGCTCTGCAGCAACTGTTGGAGCTCTACTAAAACCCGCCGCAGGTGATCCATGGAAATCAGATGTGTCAGGTTTCCCAGTCATGGATTTGAATCTCTCTTCTGTAAATATTCAAGAATCACATTTCCGAAAATGCAAATCGAGTAATAGAGTCAGGATCAAAAAGAAATTCAAATAATGTGCCACCTTCTACATAGCGGAGAAAAAGATCTAATAAGAATAATAAAAGGATCTATACTATCAATTTTCCCATCTAGTCATTACATTTGCATAGAGATTAACATTTACCTTTGAGTCTGCCAGACGTGACAATTTTGCGAAGGTAGTTCCGAAACTCCAACAGCACACACCTTTCTTGCTCTACAAAGATATCGGATGTGCTATGATTGCTGCAAGACGTTAGAGAAGTACTAGGATATTGAGACGTCATAAACATTGTGTCTTGCTCGTCACACATTAGAGCCAGTGTTCCTGGAGACATTGGCCTCTGCCCATGCTGTGCGTCCTCACAGTCAAGGTCTGTCTCTTCTGACTTAATTTTGTCTGCAGGAACACTGGCTGAATTGTGATCCGCTGACGCAGGCTGAAAAATTGGATCCTCTTGTCGCTGATCATCTTCGTCTTGGTTTGAGGAAGTGATATGAGATTCAACATGCTCATCCTTGTCAGGTAAGAAATTTTGTGTTTTCCCCTCTGAAGTTTTTGATTCACGCAAAGCAACAAAAAGAATGTAGAACAAAGGATTAAAAAGACCATCAAGATGGTGGTTCACTACTGGCTACATCACCAGAGCATAGAACAGAAGTCGAACTAAGCATATCAGTTAATTGGCAGAAAGAATTCTAACCAGGAACCGAAGCAATTTTAGCATTGTATCCTTTTTTTATGCGCAAATTTTACCATTTAGCAAATAAATTTTCACAAAATAAGTGAATTTGGAAACTTCCCTGGATTATGAATGCACATATACAAGTTAAAATTAACAATAAAGCAGAAATAATAGTGAAATTTTTTGAAATAATAAGCACCCAACTTGTTTATTTCAACAATTTGGCGAATGGAGGAAATAGCATTCTAGTAAAGTTTGCTGCCATTTGTCCTCATAGTGGATAATTTGTAAGGTTCTCTATACAAAAACGGCAACGGAACTACAAAATTGCATCCAGTTATCTAATAATCAACCTTTAATGATGTTATCAAAGTGTTTTCAAGCAGAAACATAATGGTTTTTATGACAATCAATGTAGCACAAATAAGCAATTAGACTATAGAAAGCCGATTTGCTCACTGCAGAGAACTAAATGTACAGTAGTAATTCATCAACTTGAGTGTATATATATCCAAGCTGTTGCAATTATCAACTTGTGAAATTAAACATACCAGGAAAAGTATTAGCTACATGCCCAGATACAACTACCAGAAGCTTGCAGAGGTCAGTTATGTGCTCAGCTTGAACTACATCCGCTAGAAGAGACCTTAATGGTACCCAACCAAAGTCAAAATCTCAGAAACATACAAGTAAAGGCTCCAAATCGAAGCTATGATGCAACAAAATCATTTAATGATAATTTGTCTACCTGTAAGTGACTTTTGTAGGAGCAGTTGTAGTAGGAATAGTAGAATGTGTCGCGCGAACAAAGTTAAAAGAAGAAGTTGGAACTGAAGCCTTCACTTGACTAGCCTGATAATCATTAAAAATTGAACAAAAAAAGATAATGAATAAAAAAATAGATTCGTCAAATTAAATATGCTTTAATAATGCATGATGAACACAGACAAAAAAAAGAGTCAATTTATGTTGGCTTTCAAATTCTTTACTATTAAGGTCAGTACAGGAAAAAATGAATTGGCTCTTCCAAATCTTCATTAATTAAGGTCAATTAAGGAAAATGTTTGTAATGAATAAATATAGTTATTAAATGAAGATCACACAACCTTCACAAACCAAAAGCATAGTATCAATAGGAAAGCCATCTTTGTTGGTTAGCTAATTAAAAGCACTCCAGAAAACCAAGTAAATCACATACCTAAGATTGTTAAAAATCAAGAAGCTCACCTGTGGAAGTTGTGAAAGTCTGTGAAAAGATTGATCCTTTACGGTTGTACCAGTAAAGAGGCTCTGGTTTCTCCTCCTCTTAGAAGATGGAGACATGAACCCTGAGGGACCAATAGCTCCATTCAGGGCTGCATTAGCCTGTTGCATGTAAAGCATGCTTCCATGATTACTATGAAAAAGAGCTTTCCTCTCTTCGCTGCCTTCAAAATTCTTACAATCCATGCATTTGCAATTATCAGAGCACAGAATATTGGCTTGGAAGCACTCGCAGTACTTCTTGAGGCATCCAGACTTCTTGCAATGGCATCCTTTGTTGTGTTTTCCCACCAAAGGTAGCTCTCCTGCCTCATCCTAGCATCCAATGGTACATTAGTGCACGTCAGGTTAAATGTCGGTGATCTATGCAGTTGAGTGACTAAAATGAGCTTTTAGGAAAATAACGAAAGCATACCCTACTATCCCTAGTTGTGTGAGGGCTACTACCAATCTTTGGCCTGAAGGCATTGGGATTGCGTTCTAGAATAGCTTCAATAGCTTCATGCCTAGCAGCTTCATTTTCAGCATTGTTACAACAGTTTGTGCAGTTGCAACCATCACAGTATACCCCAGATGCAAAACATTCACAATACCTATAAAACAAAACGAGGTTCACTTAAAGATATTAAACAAACTTAACAGAAAAAAGATGATAATTATGACAAAATCAGCCACTTTAATAGGATACCAAATTGTGATCCGACAGAAAATGCAGCTAGGGTACCAAAAATATGATTTCATGTAAAGAGGACCATTATAAATTGTAATTTATTCATGTTGTGACATTCCTTGTGATATATACCATTGACTTTAGGACATGGTAAAACAGGAGCACAGTTTTTCTCATTAAGTCACTCTTAAAAGAACCAAAATGAAGCCTTTAGGCATTAGTTCAATCATAATTCATGTGGAGATCCACCGCAGACAAGAATGTAAATAAAAATGAATATTGTGTTGCTCTGTATATGAAGAAACAGTAGATTATTGTTGTTTCATTGTATTTTCAATTGATTTTTTGTTCTTGTTCTGTGAATAAAAGATGAAGGCTAGCTGCATTTAGAATGCAATCTCTAAATGTTAGTAGATTTAAACTTTTCTCTGAAAGGGGCAACCAGAAGTATGCAATAAATCATATGCTTCGTAAAATCTGTTGTAAATCCTCTTCATGCAAATAGGTGAATATGATAATCTGTCCCTCATAAACAATATACAAAAACTACATCATGAAAGTTTGAATATTGACATCAGAAAAGTTTATCAAACAGAAATTCTCAATTAGTTATTATGAAGTGAGCATTATCTCATAAGACCAACGTGGATAAACTACCAAGGAAACAACATTTGTTTATCTTGAAAAGGAAATGGCACTTCTTAACTACTAGAATACATAACTCTGTAATCAAAATGATGTAGCTTTAAGTACTTCAATATTGCATAATTCAAAGCTCTTTTAGCACACCAAAAATAACATTACTTTGACCAATTAACCATGATATTAAATAACAGCTTGCCAAATAAAGCATTATATATATATGGAGGAAATGTATGTAATATCAACAAAATAACATTCATTATCTTGTAACTGGAACATTGAATATGCATCATAAAAAATGACTATAAACCTTACTCCATTGACTTACAATTTCAAGCATCTTGAATGTTTGCAGTTGCAGTTTTTCTTTCTGGGAGTGCCTTCTTTGGTTTCATATCCTGGTCGTGATCGTTTCTTTGGGGATTCTGGCCTGATGAAAAGAAAGAGGATGACCAATAACATCAAATGTAAGTACCAACTGACTACAATATTTGTAAGGAGATTCAAAAATCTTCAGAGGCTAACATACTTCTTATTTGATTGTCTTTTCACATTGCCTCAGTAATTACATACAAACTCAAAGATTTAACTTAACCTATCAAGTACAAAATAAAGGTTTAACTGGAGAAAATAATCATGGCTATCAATTTTTCTTAGTTGCTTAAAAACTTAGAGTTTACCACAAAATATACAGTTTTTCCTGTTGCTGCATCAAGCTTCAAAATAAAAACTTTTTAAGAACGCCAATTCCTCAATTATCAATCCCATCCTTCAACGCAGTTCTAACATTTATTTTTTCAAAACTCTCAAGGAAGTTTTTTTTAATTCTCAAATCGAATAACATTTCATTTTTGACAATTGTTGAAGAAAGAATATATTCTCAAAAAAAGGAAGGACGCCCTGGCCTACTCAAAAATTGAAACTTGATTCAAAATGGAAATTTGGGAATCACAATGTGAGATAAATCATAAATTGTAAAAGGATAAACACTCCTGAAATTAGAAGTGCACATCCTGAAACCTTCAGTACAGGTCCCCAGTAGAAAATCCACAAAGAAGTGGCACCATCACAAGAAACCTAGCCGACAGGCGGGAAAGAAGAGACGGAACTACGAACGATCAAGCGACAACTAAAAGTTAATCACATATAGACGAACTTACACGGGCACAGGAACCGAGGGGCGGGAGGACGGAAGCGGAGACAGCGTCAGCATCGGAACTGGCAGCGATTGCTGCTGCGGCTGAGGCGGCGGCGGCTGTTGTGTCGGTTGATGTGGCGGCTGCTCAGGAGGTACCGAAGCGTTTGGAGGAGCAAAAGAACTCGGATATTCGGAGGTGGTGAAATCCAGCTGGCGGACGGGCTTTTTCGGAGGGAAATCCGACGAGGCAGATGTGGGAGCAGGTGGATTCCCTGGCTCCATCGGAGCCCTCGAATCGGAGTCCAAGGATTTCAAGAAGGGAAGCCTCCAAAGATGCCTCGCAGCGGCCTCAGATCCCAGCAGCAAAACCGAGCCCTCGGTTGCGTCCGGGAATCCAATCAATTCGCCTCCGCAGATCAAGAGGCGAGGAGGGGAGATCGAGGGATAGAATCGTCCTTCTGAAGGTCGGAATCGGAGGGGAACGATGGCGAACGGCGGCGGCGCAGGGAGAGCGCGAGATTTTTTCAATCGGATGCGGGAAATTTTGGAGTGGAAGAATGGGGAAGGAGGCGAGGCCAAGACGAGGAAGTAAATAGCTCTCTCTCTCTCTCTCCCTTTCTTTTTCTCTCTCTCTTTCCGCTCCGCTTGAAATCAAATTCAGATATTTAACGGCCAAGATTCGAGGCACTGAGATATCGAACAGTTAATAGAAGAGTAAAAGATCTGACGGTTCAAATTCATAGGTCTTGGTAGGGGGGCTCATTCGCCGTCGGATTCGATGAGATTTATAAGTCTCTTCGTCTTTGTTAAGATATGTATTTAATTGACTAAAGACCGCAAACTTCCGCATAGATTTCAGTGAGGTTTGAGAAAAATAATGAGGAAATTGAAACTCATCTTGCCGTCCAAATAGGAGAATGGACGGTAAGATATGGATCATCTCGATCGACAAATAATAGAAATGATAATAAACAATATTAACACGTGTATTGCATAAGGAGTATAAGTCGTCAATACATGAGCTATTTTTTTTTTTAATATTACTTTTTAAAATATCCCTGGATTTCAATTCCATATATTGATGTACACTAATTTTATTTTGAGTTTTATAAATTACATTATGTGATTCTAAATGACTAAACGGACTGAGGAGAAATGCATTGGCAACGATGGAACAAAAATTCTTATATAACCTTTAAATCACTCGTAATTTAAATTATTCGTAGAAATTCAATTGTACTTTTTAAATTTATTTTAATTTGATGATCAATAAAATTTCATAGAATCTATCGGACAAGTCATTATCAAAAATAAAATAAAATCTCAGGTATTATTTCTAGAACACAAAATTATAGTATATAAAACAGTAGCATAGATTTATATAAAATCGTATTATATATACACCTTACTTTATGCATTAATTTTTTATAATTATATTTGAATATTTTTTTGAAATTTTGTATAAAAACAGTAACTGAGCAATCACCTGAATCTATGCATTAATTGCCTATTTCATAAATGCTGGAAATTGCTGACATTTACAGTGAATTCCCCTCTGCTCGAGAGCATTGCCTGATTCTGTCGTAATTTTAATTATACTGTAAGCCGAGGAAGGGATTGCCGTCGATTCAGTTCCTTCAAAACTTGCATGTTGAAGTACCTTTTGCCCGATATTTGTTAGAAATCATCCTCTGGCATTTCTATTAGCAAGGAATATTTGACTTTAAGAAAGATCTTCCCACCCTCCACGCATAACTTAGCACCGGTGACCACCCAGTATCCTGGTAGATCATCTGGGCCTCTCGTCATCTCGGTGGTGTCCACAAACCGTGCCATCCTTGGTATTCTGATCGGCACCGGCGGGCCTTTCGGATAGATTGCAGAGTTTACTTCCACCTTGCCCTTTGGCTCCGGTATCAAGCCTGTGCTGAAGCGCGAGCTGATCAAGGTTGAGATGGAGCCTGACTTTTGAGAGATGGCGGCCGGCCCTCCATCCCATGTTGACCGCCGGATTTTCATCGAGGGGGCGTTGGAGTATGCGAGCCGGAGAAACAGCACCTTCTTCATGCCAAACTCTTTTACTTCCAACCATGCCTTGGTTACTATGTAGGCAGAATCGTCGAAGGAGCCCTCGTATTGCACTGCAGCTGTGCAGACTTGCGAGAGCAGTGCCCACTTGACGGGTACGAAGTAGGCACGTTCATCCAACGACAAGTCATTTCCAGCACAAGCAGTGGCATCAGAGAGATGAAATGTGTTAGGTTGTGAAGAGAGGTGTTGAAGATGAATTGCTAAGCGATCGTTCCTCTTGCCTTCCAGGTACAGTCGAAGACCTGTCACCGGAAGTTTCTGGGAATCAACCTGTAACAATAGCACAGAGGTAGTTGCAAGAGACGAAGATTGGTATCTAATGAAACAAGAAAGAAAGCAGACGAACTGCATAAAAGTTGCCATGGTTATATGATGTTCTTGGCGAATGATCTTTCATATTCGCAATATCAATCAGCGAAAGAAGAGTGTATATCCCAAACACTTCTTCTATGGATCATTTCATGGTAGTCAAAATATTCAATTTCCGCATCCTATATTTAACTTACTGTTAATAAAAAGAAGGTTATAAAAGAACTGTTGGTTACCTGAATATTGTTAACATAAAGTCGTGGACCCATCAGTGTAAACTGGAGTGACTGTAAATGTTTTTTTTGTTGAGGACCCAGAGGGAGTTCACCAAATGCTGGAGCCCACCGACGAGGTATTTGGAACTCGAGAAAATGATGCAATTCTTCAATCGGTGGTTTATCTAAGTCATCAGTAAGGACAGTCAGCAGCTTCACTAATTCAATAATCAACATCAGGAGTGTGAATTGTTACGTAGATTTTATTATCAGAACTAGTTGACGTATAATCCAAGTGAATAGGTAAAATTTTCTAGTTTCAGAATCATTGTGGCCTACAAATTAACAATATTAGAGAATTTAAGACTAGGATCTTTATAGATGGAACAACAAGATACATGGAGTCAGCCAGGGGAACATTTATCTAAAGAAAACTTTGAGAAGAATTGCTGACTATTATCAATCTTATCTACTTGTCTTCTAAAATATAGGAAGATGTTTGATAATTGGTTGAGACAATTGGATGATTGGTAACCTGCAAAGAGTATCAAAGTGGAATCTTTTAACTCTCTTAGCTAATCATTTAAGATTATCTAAGTGCATAGGGAAAATCTGACCTTCCATAAAGCATTCCCTATTAATGGAATGTTTAAATAAACGAATTCTCTTTAACTCCTTTGTTTCTCTTGAGGATAAGAGCAGTAGGAGGCATAGGAGGAGATTGTAGCAGGGCAGAGATTACTTACATCTACAATAAAGATTCACTGCATGACTTAGGAACCCACTTCCTTTAACACCATTTAACAGAGAAATTATAGGCACCAAAGACATTGACACCAAACTCGGGGCTTGTGGTATAGTTACAAGCCATTGGTCATGGCTTTGCCCTTTGTCAGCTCCTCCTATTCGCACAAAATTTGCGATATCCTACAAAAAGAAACATGGATAACTGTCATACAAAAAAAGTTCATACATGGTAACACCTTACAAGAATGAATGAAACTCACACCGTTCTTTGTTTGTGATACCATAGTTGACCGCACAGACACCGACATCAAAAATGGTGTGTGTAAATCTTGGTTCTCGAAATTCTTGACCTAAAAGGCCCATGGTTCAGTGAAAAGCTTGAGAAATTATCTATACGAATTAAACAAAATAAACTGTATCTCGATACAGAATAAAGATGATAAAATTTCTATAGGTGGTCATGTATTAACATTGCAACAGAAAAAATTGTAAATCAAGCAACCATGAATAAACATGCCAATCCATGTTAACATATCTTTTGAGAGTTTATCATCGGTTACCATCATGATATGTAAATGTTATCTAGAATTTTCTTAAAATCTACACGTTTGTTTTAGCACGAGTGAATCCAAGACAATAACATGAGTCTAGACAAGGAAGTGGATTGCAATCAAAACATGGACAGCAAATGATTAATAGAAATATATCAATAATATGCTATCCTCCTATTATGCCTTTAGGGAACAAAATCCTTTTTTTTTACATATGTGGTGGCGGCCCAAACGTTTTTTGCAAAGGGCAGCCTGGTACACGAAGTTCCTACCAATGCAGGGTCCCAGAGAATGATTTATTGTACGCAGCCTCAAATGTCTCTTGCAATGACAGAATATTAGAACCAAATGCAGAATGTAGATGGTGATCTAACAAAATAATATCTATATTGTTCAGTAGCTTGGAGGGTGAGATTTGAGGCATAACCATGGTAAAATAATTTAGTTTATCTCTTTTCTTGTTACTATCTAAATTTTCAGAAGAAAAATGGTGTCCTAGAGTTATGGAGCTAATCGGTTATGGTTACTAACAAGCCAAAACCTCAAGTAGTGATTAATGCAGGAAATTGAACAACCTCAAGTAGTGATTAATGCAGGAAATGGAACGATTCTAGAATTGCAAAAAATTTCTTGCTAATATCCAGCCAA
>JBAMHZ010000112.1:3419381-3429498 GCA_037177395.1 Alpinia galanga | reverse complement strand
GATAAGAAATTATCATCCTAATCTTCCAATATAGAATTCTCCCCGTGAAGATGAGGTATGGTAAAGTAAGACGTTTATTCATTGAAAGTAACGTCCATTAACACATGAACTTTTTAAATTGAGGATCATAACAATGGTACCCTTTCTAAGTTGATGAATATCCTTCAAATACACCTTTGAATGTCGTTGTGTCTAGCTTCCCTCTATTTTGACTATGCACATGAACAAACAAGCCACCTAAATATCTTATGGACAAAATTATTTATGGTGTGTATATTTGGATAGAATGTTGACTGTACTTCCATTGGACTCTTAAATTCTAAAATTTTAGAATGCAAATGATTTATAAGATAAACAGCTATAAAAACTACTTCCCCTGAAAAGATTTAAGTACATTTTTCTAAAATTGGAGGCCACACGGGGCCCGCCGAGGCATGCAATGCCTCCACGGCGCCTGCGGAGGCTGCACGGCTCTGCCACGGCCACCGATACCACTGTTCCGATGCTGAGCAACGGGCGAAACGATAAATTTCGCTTGTTTCGCCGGACACGAGTTGAAATTTCAAACGTTGATCAAGATTACGAATAAGAAATCTCAACTTCTTAGCCTATTCTTAGTTGAATCCACTAAAGTCCTTTGATGTTGCTTCATTTTGTTGTGTATTCACCATATGCATCTAATAATTGATCCTTATTTGTTCTCCTTTATATCCCTAATCTTGGCTAGGTGCTCATTCGTGAAGCTTCCAACATGATTTACGAGTATGACATGTCATTTTACAATAGCTGCATCATAAGCTATAAAAAATGAGGAACTTTTGATTATGTTGCAGTTGTTGCTTCTGCAACTCCTGACATTTTTATAAGTCAAGTTGCAGAAAATTTGGTGTTCAGAGATAGGAAAGATGAGCAAAGAAGGTTGAGCAATATGAAAAAAATCCAACTATGAAGGCTAATAATAGAGAAAAAAATCAACACAATAGCAAAAAATTTGGATATAAAGGTTGGAAAACAAGGAAGAATTCGATCTAGCTACGAAGGTTAATACAAGAAATTTTATTTTGTCTTTATAAAACAAAACAAGAAAAAGAATGGTGAAAGGAGAAAAGAGAGGGATCAGATGCTTTGCACTGATCAACAAGTGAAGTTAAGGAGGCTAGAGTTAATAGTCCTTTAATGGTTGCAAAAGGAGAGATGGATAGAATTTAGAGTCACAGCTAGCATTTGGAGAGATGCTAAGGTTTGCTTAGGTACCATATTGGAAATTGGAAATTGAAAATTGTACTACTTAAAAATACTTGTCAAACACATGGGATCCTAACCTCTTATAGATTAATAACTAACAAAGAAACCCTAAAATCCCTAATTGACTTTTTAGAACAAATAAACTTTTATGAAGTCCTATTTTCCCATAAGTTTGTTTTTCCTTAGCCTCCAATTTTGCAGCCAAATGTGACCTTTTAAAATTATAATTAGTTTCAATTAATACATATCGTTGCTCATAGATCCTTACTCCAGGTTTGGTTTTATTGTCATATTATATTTTTTTCATATTTCTTTTGGTATTATTGGATTTTTTTATTAAAAAGAATGATAAAAATATATACCTAGTGTTTAAACTTCTTAATTATATTTAGTGTAATTGATTATATCACTCTTGGTTTTCTATTATCCCATTGTCACATGTAATGTGGAAATTATACCCAGGGGCATGACATGTAGAGTTTATTTCTCTACTTACAATAATGCATTAATTAATGATTCTTTTCATCATAATTTTATTATTCTCAGGATATGTTTACATTCATTTTTATATTCTTATGCTCAAATGGACAATTCAAATTCATGAACTCTGATTCTCTATATTTTGATACTTTGATTGAAATTAATAAATTACATGTACATACATCGATGGAGTATTCTAATTTTACTTACATGTTATAAGTTTAGACAATACATTTTATAATTAGATTAGTAATACAAATTGGTTGATTAAATGCCTAAATATTTAGAATTTAAATATTTTGTGGCATATAATTTAATTTTAAGAGTCACAGAGATGAGAATGTTAAAGAAACTCTGCAAACATACAAGGAACACATTTAAGATGGTGTATATATATATATATATATATATACTTAAACGATCAATAAATATTCCAATCAGATAATGTGAAACTATGACAAATATGTACATTAAAGAAGGAAGAGAAAGACCAAAGCAAACTTAGTTAGTTATAATAAAACAGTATAAAATTTATATAAATATAGATGATGACTTATTAAGTGATACAGTCCAATGATATAAAAGGATTCATATAGTTGCCTCTACTTAGTGGGATAAGACTTTGTTGTTATTATTGTATATAATTTAATTTTCTCAAAATTAAATTTTTGGCAAAATTTTTAATTGTTTGATATTATAATTTTTATAAATGTTTGATTCAATGTATAAATTAATTAATTTAATATTAATTTTATTTATTGTAAATTAATTCCATGTAATAGGAAAATAATTTTAATTAATTTATTTATCTATTAACCAATTACCTGTAGACAAATTTCAACTTTAATTATATTATTTTGTCCAATTGATAATGACATTACCCTTTGAATTTTTTATTTATAAAATTAAAAGTTTTGGTTAATTTAACCCTAAGATTTTTTATTTAATAAAATTACGATTCTGGTTAAAATCAAAATTCTCTTGTTTAATGAAATACAAATTCTCTTTATTTTAAAATTAACTTTCCTTCTTTAATAAAATCAATTTTCATAGTTCATTTAAACCAAAATTTCTAGTTTAATCAAAGGAATATTTCTGATTAATTTGAACATCAAATTTACTGGTTTAATAAAACTAAAGTTTCTGATTATTCAAACATAAGTTTAATGATATAAAACAATGTTTATAACAAATCCAAATATAAAGTGATTAAGTTTCGGATTATTTTGAATATGAGTTTACTTGTTCAAAACAAAGGTTTCTAGTTTAATAGTCCTAAAAATTTTGTTTAATTTTGGTTAATTAAAATAGTAAAAGAATCGCCATGCAAGGAACACTACCAAAAATTATCGAATTTATTATTTTATTTGAATGATTTGATTAATTTATCTATCATGATGATTCCTTGCCTAGTCTTTAAATTTATGATAAAATCTATATTAATATACCCAATGTAGTCCCACTTTTCCTCGAGACCTTGCGTTGATGGAAGCTTCATGCATAGAAATGCCCTTCTATACCTAAACACTTACTGTTTTTTAGATTCTAATAATACATGACTATGTTTATATTTATTTATAACTATTTGACATTGACTTGCAGAAATTTTATTCATTATTTATTCTACTTACTGTTTATGTTGATCCTACTACTTCAATATTTTTTAGATTCTAAAACCAGTCTAAAACATACAACAACAACAACAATTAAGTTTTATCCCACTATGTAGGGTCGGCTATATAGATCCTCCTTCACCGTTAGATTTTATCCCCTATTATATCATCATCTATATTTAAATAAATTTATCTTGTTTTATTATTACTAACTAAGTCTTCTTTGGTCGTCTTCTTTCTCGTTTGATTTATATATTTATAATAGTTTCACATCACCTAACTAGAGAATCTATCAGTCTTCTAAGTATATGTTCGTACAATCTTAAATGTGTCTTCTGAAATTTTACCTCAACGGGTGCAACCTCAACTTTCGCTCTAATATTCTCATTTCTTATTTTATTAATCCTCATATGTTCACACATCTATCTTAACATTCTCACATCTGCAACTCTCATTTTCTGCTCATGTGCTCGAGTCATAACTCAATATTCAATTTCATATAACATAAAAGGCCTAACTGTCATTTTGTAAAATTTTCCTTAGTTCTAAAGGTATTATGATCACAAAAAATACTTGATGCTCTCCTCCATTTCAATCATCCTACTTGTATTATATGTACGACATCTCTCTCAATTCCTCTATCCTTTTGCAAAATTGATGCTAAATATTGAAAACTTTCAGTTACAAATAACTCATTATCTCCTAACTTAACAATTGTCTCATTATATCTAACATTGTTAAATTTAAATTTTATATATTTTGCTTTTACTTTACTAAGTGTAAGACCTTTCACTTCTAGCATTTTCCTTCAAGATTCAAGTTTAGCATTTACTTCTTCATGTGTCTCATCTACCAAAATAATATTATCTGCAAAAACAAGACACCATGGTACCATATCTTAAATGTGTCTAGTGAGTTTATCCAAGATCAATGTAAAAAGATAAGAACTTAAAGCTAATCTTTGATGTAATCCTATCTTTATGGACGGTTAATCCTCCTAGCATTTTCACTCTTGTCATTGCATCTTTATACATATCCTTAATCGTTTCAATATGTACTACATTAACACCTTTCTTTTCTATAATTCTCTATATAGTTTCTCTTGGGACTCTTTCATAAGTTTTTTAAGATCAATAAATATCATATGTAAATCTTGTTTTCATTCTCGATACTTTTCAATTAAGTCTGAAAAGATGTATAGCTTCTATTGTCGATCTTCCAGGCATATATCCAAATTGATTTTCGATCATCACGATCTCCTTCCTTAATCTTTTTTCTATTAGTTTTTCCCATAGTTTTATGGTACGACTCATTAATACTCGTATAATTTGTACAGTTTTGTATGTCTCCTTTGTTTTTATATAAAGGAACTAAAGAACTTATCCTCCATTGATCAGATAATTTTTTTTGTTTTCAATATTAAGTTAAATAACTTTATAAGACATTCAATACCTTACTTACCTAGGCGCTTCCATATCTCTATCAGAATATCAACTGGTCCAATCACTTTTCTATTTTGCATCTTATTTAAAACTTGTTTTACTTTTGAAAATTGAATTCTATGATAAAATTTTAAATTTTTACACTCTTTTAACTTATTTAAATTACCTAAGTTAATTTGATCACCTAAATTTTTATTGAAAAGTTAATGAAAATACCTTTTTCATTACTCTTTTATTTCCTTATTGTCCACTAGTATCCAATTTCATTCATCTTTAATGCATCTTATTTTGACAAGATCTCTAGTCTTTCTTTCTCTAGCTTTAGCTATTCTATAAATATTTTTTCTCCTTCGTTTGTATCCAGTTGTTGATATAAGCATTCAAAAGTTTTATTTTTAGTCTCACTATTTTTTTTTGCCTCCTTGGCCATTGTATACTTTTTTAAGTTTTTCTTATTCTTACAAGTATATAGTACCTTATAGACTTTTTATTTGTCTTTCACTTTCTCTATACTTTCTCATTCCACCATCAACATTCTTTATTTAGTAGTGCACATCCTTTTGACTCACCTAGTAGACCTTTGACTACCATTTTTAATTTTAATATCATCTTATCTCAGGTTGTATTTGAGTCATCATATATCTCTTCTAATACTTATACTCCTACCCTCTTTTTAAATATGTTTTATTTTCCATCTTTTTAACTTCTACCATTTAATCCTAGGAGTCATACATGTTTTTCTTTTATTAATATAATATTTAAGGTGCATATCCAATACTACCAATTTATGTTAGATAGTTAAGTCTTCTCCAAGAATAATTTTATAATCTTTACAAATCTTTCTATACTTCTTTCTCACCATAAGAAAGTCAATTTGCGACTTATTATTCTTACTTTTAAATATGACCAAATATTCTTCTCTTTTCTTAAAAAACGTATTAGCTAGTATAAGTTCATATACTATTACAAAATCTAATATAGTTTTTTATTCTTCTTTACTTATTCCAATCCCATAAACCTCATGCACTTTATTATATTCCACATTTTTTACTCCTACGTGCCCATTTAGATCTCCTCATATTAAAATCATTTCGTTTAGTGGAATTTTTATAATACCTCATCTAAATCTTCCAAAAATCTAGTTTCTGTTTTCATCTAATCTTAGTTGAGATACATATATACTAATTATATTAGTATATATACTAATTATATTAATAGTTTCTTTCGCTATCACTATCTTGAGAGTTATAATTCTATCATTTTTCTAATTAATTCTACTACTTCATCATTTAATAAACTATCTACAACAATAGCTACTTCATTTCGAGTTTTACTATACAACGCGTTCTTTACAGGAAACAACCTAGTATTAGTATAATATATCGATGGATTCAGTCATTGAGATTGCCAAAATTCAACACTGATTGGCAATCTAATGCAACCCTCTCCCTTTCTCATCCGGGCTTGGGATCGACCATGGCGAGGTAACCAATCTAAAATATGAAAATATCTATAAATGCAATTCTTGTCTTTATTCATTTAGTAGATACTTTTTGTATTTATAATTAATGTCAACATAACTTTTTTTTTTTAAATTGTAAAACATTTGAGATGTTACATTAATTGGTTTTTTTATGTATGCTCTTGCTGATATTTTTTTAGTATGGATAGCAATTCTTGTAATGTTCTAATGCATGTATTACTGGGTGCATTGGGATAGGACTGTTATACTCAGCCAATCACTTTTTTCAACTGTTTCCCATGCATGCAGATTTTTAATTTATCACGTTAGATGGTCTTCCAGAGAGTATTACCTCCAGCACTATGCTACGTTTGAGTAATTAAATGGTGAATTAAGTTAAGCAAAGAGACACGAAGATTGGAAGCATAGATGGAAGATTGTAACCTTCATTACTTACTCAGAAGTATGTTTTAGTGCACAGCTGTGTTATGTTGTTAAAAAAAATGATATCAGAGCTTTTATGATTTGAATATATCATTTGACAGCATGAAATCCACTTGCATTAAAAACCCGAAGTATGGTTGCTTTTGTATGTTAGGACTACAAGTGAATGACAATCATGAACCTAGAAATAAAGATTGACCAAGAATGCACTTGAAGATGTTGCTTGGTTTATAAAATTCACAGGTAGTCAAACAAATTTCACTGCTACAAAACACACAATATACTAATATATCAAAACCTGCTTTTGCACAAGAGACGTAACTTGTAGAGAGAAGTTGAAAAGATTCATATACCATACCTGGAAAACTCTTCAGCGCTGTGGTAAAAAATCCAGAGAAGGTCAAGACATGAAATATGGCATAAACAATTTTAAAGCGCTATGGATGAAAGTCAAAACTTACAATTGCAGACTAGAAAAACTATTTATGAGATACAAAATACCTTAACTTTTTGTGAAAAAGTATCATATTGTCTTCTTCTGAGCTGATCAACTGTACAAAAATAGTCCTTTCACTTGTAGGAAAATACAAGAAACATTGAGAACATATAAATATTTAATTGGGAAATAGCTAAATTACAGGCATAGCAACAAAACATGGCATTGGAGCATACTATATCTGCAAAATGATGTCTGTTAGATGTAGCTGATTGACATGTGCGGTACAGTGTAAGTATCAACTTCAACTTCCCTGCCTTTGTGCATTCAGACTCCTCTATCTTTATCTCAACTTTTGGAGGAAGTAATAGTAGAGATTCTTTAATGTGGTTTCCAAATGGATATTTGCGACCTGTAACTATTTCTATTTTCCTAGGATCAGCTGCAGCCATGCTTTCAAATGAATTAATTCCTGCTGATTGCAGTGCCTACCAATAGAAATGAAAGTCCACTAGTAAAGAAGAATATAGAAACTCCTTGCTAGATATGAGAACCAAGAAAAGAGGATGTCACCCAAAACCTTTGCAGTTACCATCCCGATGCCGGGAAGTTGTTTCAACAAGTAAGGGCTATTCTCCCAGAGCTTGTTGTGCAAACATTTCGCTAGAAGTATGGAACTTATGGCTCCCTTGTAACTTTTTCTATAGATGTAACATTCTTTCATGCATTTAGCAACTCTACATCCTCTTGTGCATATAGAGTTTGCATCCTGCAGGAATATAGAGATTCCACATTACAAATATTAAAAAATAGGGTTAAATATCATCAGCTACCATAAAAATAAAAATAAATTTAAAAGACCTGGTTAAGTGACAAATCATGAACCAAAGGATCACCAGTCAAGCAGTCATTTGCGAGTACAAATATCTTCTCCTCTCTTGTCTGGATACGTTTTTTTCTCTTTCCATTTTCAGTTAGTACATGAAATCGAAGTCGACCTTCTTTGTCAGAGTTTATGTCATTCAAAAGTTTCTTTTCATTGCGCCTCAGTTGGATCCCTTGTGGGAGTTGTTAGGAGAGTTGAATGTCAGCAATATATCAAATGTGCACTTCAAAAACAAAATGATCTAGAATCTATTTTAACCCACGTACAAGATAACTCTTCAGAATGTGAGATTATATGAAGCACGTCTTCTACACTGGAACTTCCAGGAGCATTCACAATAAGCTTCATGGTATTGAATTTCAAGTACATTTTTGTCATCAGTCTTCCCGGTTCTGCAAGCTCAACAGTGAATCTCCGTTCATAAGACTAATCTCAAAGTTAAATAGGTAGCATAATCTTATGCAAGAGCTTATGCTGCATTATTACCACTGACTAACAATAATCTAGAGAATACTGCTTTCTCTAGATTACTTGAGAGGATCAGATACTCAAACAGAATCAAAATCTGATCTCGACTTAGAAAGTGTGTTTCCAGTGACTAGGGTTACTGCAGTGCATATTAAAGCTTAATAAGAAAATTCAGGTTTTGAGACAGAGCCTAGCCTAACTCAAGGTATTCCCAAACATCATATAAAGTGAATTCTCAAGAGAGGAGAATAATAGAATTTCCATCATCATTCCTTTTTGAATTGTTTGGGAAAAGTGGTTCTGCAAAAGCTATGGAATAAAGCTAATCAGTGAAAGTTATTGTTTTTGCCTTCAAAATGATCTCTAAGTAGTTACAAGAACATTTTGTCTTTTGCTCTTCTGATATAGGCTTAAATTATGTTGCCAACCCAACCTAGCTAGAACACAGGCTTGATTTATTTATTTATTTATTTATTTTGCTATAATACATGCGTTTTGTTTATTGCTAGTCCATGTTAACTCATGTCCTAGAAATCTAATGTCTCCATCCCAACACATTTAGTTTAAAGAGAAGAGAAGAGGAAATCCCATCCATGTTATATATAGAGGTAAATTATAATTATATATAAAAGCTTGCTTACTTGGGTGCACAGATAAGAGGGAAGAGGAGAGGGAGAGGAAAAGGTTTTATATGTCCCTTACCCACTCCCTTTCATTTCCCTCCTATTTATCTGCTCAATAAAACATGAAAAAGTTTGATGGCCACATACGTATAACAAAGTTTTAGTATGATTTTTTGAATTATTCCAACATTAACCTTAATATTTGAGAATGACTAAGCATTAATTTATATTCCGTACTAATAGTTTATCTAAATGAATCTTAATAGAGGAAAAACTTGCAAACATGATATTGATCTAATAAATTCCTAGGCACACTATATAAGTAATAAAATAAGGGCTATATTTGGTATATATTGTAGGATAGAATGCATGACTAGAGGGTGTGAATAGCCGATAGCCTACAATAACAACCAAATCTTATCTCACTAGGTAGGGTCAATTATATGGATCTTTCTACGTCATTGGGCTTTATCCCCTACTATACCATCATCTATACTTAAATAAATTTTATCTTTTTTAATTGTTGCTAACTAAATCTTTTTTTGTTTTTCTCTTCCTCTTTTGATGTACATATTTGTCATGGTTTCACATCGCCTAACTGGAGTATTTATTGGTTGTCTAAATATATATTGGTACCACCTTAAACATGTCTCTCGGAGTTTTTTCTTAATAGATGCAATTCTGACTTTCTTTTTAATGCTCTCATTTCTTATTCTGTCAATCCTTGTGTGTCCACACATCCATCTTAATATTTTCATCTCTGTAACTCTCATCTTCAGCTTATGTGTTCGAGTTATAGCCCAACATTCAGCGTCATATAACATAGCAGGTCTAACTATCATTTTGTAAAACTTTCCTTCAAGTTTTAAAGATACTTTATGATAACATAAAACACTCGACGCTCTCCTCCAATTCAACCATCCTGCTTGTATTTTATATAAGACATCTCTTTCAATCTCTCTATCGTCTTGCAAAAATGATCCTAAATACTTAAAACTTCCAGTTTCCGACAACTCAT
>JBAMHZ010000112.1:3333499-3350429 GCA_037177395.1 Alpinia galanga | reverse complement strand
ATAAAATGTATTTAAATCTAAATGATGATATAGTGGGAGATAGAGCTCAATGACGTAGAAGGATCCATATAGCCGACCTCGTCTAGTGGGATAAGGTTTGGTTGTTGTTGTTGTAGTAGTTACTATAAGTTCATATGCTATTGCAAAATCTAATATAGTTTTTTCTTTTTTATTATTTATTCGAAACCCATAACCCCATGCACTCTATTATATTCCACATTTTTTACTCTTGTGTGTCCATTCAAATCTCCTCCTATTAAAATTATTTCGTTTGACAAAATTCTTTATAATACCTCATCTAAATCTTTCCAAAATCTAATTTTAGTGTTTTCATCTAATCCTACTAGAGGTGCATATATACAATTTGTATTGATAATTTCTTTCACTATCACTATCTTGAGAGTTATAATTCTATCATCTTTTCTAATTACTTCTATTATTTTATCCTTTAATGAATTATCTACAATAATAGCTATTCCATTTTGTGTTTTACTTTTTCTTGTATACTATAATAAGTTAAAACTTGAGTTCTCTATCATCGTTGCCTCTCGTATCCACTTTGTCTTTTATAAACATAGAATATTAATTCTTCTTTTAATCACAGTATCTATCACTTCTATTGTTTTATCAGTGAGCATTCTTATATTGCATGTTCCAAATCATAAATAATTAATTTTTTTATAATATTTATTTTTATCCAACCTATAGTGCGAGAACTCTTGCATATTTAATAGTACATCCAAGTTCTCATGAAGATGTAGCGGTATTTGCTAAGAGGTTATAATTAGATCCTGCAACGCATTCTTTTAGGAGAATAACCTCGCATTAACACAATATCTTGATTGATCCATTCATTGAGATTTGCCGAAGTTCAACGTTGGTTTGCAACCAATGCAACCCTCCCCTTTCTCATCCAGGTTTGGGACCGGCCACAGCGGAGTTGAGTCAACTTGAATATAATGAATTTAATATTAGTTGGGTTTAAAGGAATAGAGTTTAAACCTTTGGAACCATTATGTTAGATATGGACTATAGGGGAGGAGACAATTTTGAAACTCTAAGGCTATAGTTCTTAGTAGTAAATTTGCCCTCAGGCTATTCTTGATAAGCCTGTAGGGGAGGAGGCTGTATGGGAGGGTTGTAATCTTCTTACTATCAGATGATGAATTCCATGGTCTTACTTGTGGTGGGAATGGTGTGAGCTGATCTAGAAGTGTTTTGAGTATTCTACCGCAACTCATTGAGGATGTACAAGTCTACCCCATTCTTAGAGATCAAGGAAGTTGTAAATATCCTAGCTGTGGAAGTAGAAGACAAAGACAGCGACTGCAAACTTAAGTTCAAGGTGGAAGAGAGGATCATCAAGAGGTTAGAATTGGTGTAACAACCTCAAGAAGAGCTGCTCCCAGGTTAGTTGATAAAATAATTTGGTTTGTAGATAAAGCACAGAGGGAGCAGTTGTTTACCTTTAAGGGAGTTCAATGGAAGTTTTGGCTTAGTTCATTGAGAATATCTTGGGGATTGATCAAAGCATCAAGCATCACCTTCATGTGGTTACCAATTATTCTTCTGACCAATATGTCATTAGAATTTGCCAAGGAGCAACGAATATAATGGATGAAGAGGTAAGAAAGCCATTGGAGGTTGGATTTTTTGTGAAAATTGAGTTTGAAGGTTTGCTAACCGCTAAAGTGCAATGTTGAAGAAGCTGCATGTAAACAGAGTATGTTGTGAGCTGCACCAACTTGAACAAACCTTGCCCAAAAGACTTCTCTACATGATGCATCACAAATCTAGCTCTAGACTCGTAGAGCATTGAAATTGATGAAGCACAGAAATAGCTATCTCATACACTGTGAGGAGGGGAATTTATCAACTGAAAAATTCCCAACACAATGAAATAACAACCTTTTAGATTCCATATTAACTAAATTAGGAAATAAATATCACTAATTGATTACCTTATTAAAAAATACTACCGCCAATAGACACAAAACTTATTAACAGAAACAATTACCAAATTTAACTACAATTCAAAACTGAAATTGATTCTTTTTCCTTGTTTGCATTTATAATTCCTCCTTTTCCTAGCAAATTCACGATTGAACCTAAGCGGGTGTTGAAGACATCATCAGAAGCTATTATGAATCAATTGAACACTCAATTGGTAACTAGGAGAGACACTCAAATTTATCAAGTTGATTACCTTGATAATTTTTTCCTGTTGCTAAGATTGTTTTACTGTGACTTTTTCTCAGTTCAATAACAATATTTCAATGGCCCTTGTACTCATTGGATGTTAAGAATGATTTCCTTTATGGTCATCTTTTAGAAGAGGCATCATGGAGTAACTTCCATGCAATCTTTTCATGTGGTTTGATAAATATGGCCCTTCTCATTTGCTATGAGCGTGATAAATGTGCAAGGAAAATGCCTTATCTATCGTGACCATGGCCATATCTAAATTTTAGGGTATACAAGTGCAAGGATACACAATTTGCATCATATCATTCTTTTCCCTTGGCAAGAAATATGATATTGTTGAAAAGCAAAAAAGCAATGCAGTGACTCCTGCCACGCATGGGCTTTTTTAGCTCAAATAATTAATGACTGAGTTGTATAATCTCCAATTAAGCCGATGAAGTTGTCCATTGACAATGAAGGTGTCATGCACATTGCCTCAAATCTAATATTTCACAAAAGTATTAAAATAATAAAGGAAAATGTGTGATGTGAGCTTCAGTGTCAATTGCTAAATCTATAAACTGTTTATAGAAGGTCTTAAGAATTGACTACAATTGTAACGAACTGAGTTTTTTCTATATCTTTGAACTAACTTAAGAGGAGTGTTAGAGACTGATTCCAGAATATGTGATATCTTTGAACTAGCTTAAAAGGGAGTGTTAGGGACTTGGTTGTAGAATGTGATAACATAGGCATTATAAATATACAATGTCAACAGATGTAAAAAAGACTCAGCCCATGTCATCTAACTAGGAGCATTTAACTAATACTCTACTAGGATTGAATATTGTTGATGAATTTCTAGTGGAGGTCTCAGGAACTCTATCCTAGACACAAGGGTTACAGTTGGAGCTAGGTGTCAACAAGGAGACCATAGGGAATAAAGTGAAGAAACAAGACAGATAAAAAGGATGCAAGCTAAAGGTCAAAAACCAAGAGAAATTGGTGCTAACCTCTGGAAAAAAAAGGAAGTACTGAGTTACATTCTAAAGAACAAATTTGGGCAAAGAATGTGGAGATAAGGCTGTGACAGTAGCAAGGTAAAACTTTTTTTTTTCAAAAAAGTAATTGGGTTAGTTGGAAATGCTTGATTAAAGAGAGGATCATTCAATTTTGTATGGTTTCTCAAATCTCTTCTAAAACACAACAAAGGGGAGAAGTGATATAGACATAAAAATATCTTGCTTTTATGTGGACCTAGGGTCGGTATCACAAAGTGTCAGGTTTGACTCAACAGTAATGACAATCTGGGAATCTACACATGATCTAATGGAATAACAATGCTAGCAGCCTAGCATAAGCAATAGGACAAGAGGTTGAAGCGTCCTTGACAATTGACAACAGGTGACCAATTTATGCTACTATGAAGCCTATAAATACCTATTCATACTTATATAGAATGTATTAAATTCTTTCAACTAATGATTTGGTACTTTTAGTAGTACATTTTAGCAATTTGGTCAAGCATCGAACACTTAGGCAAATGGTCTGAAGAGCTTCTCCACTTGTCTTAACTTACTTTTGTTGGTGCAATCGACCTTTGGTCAAGTGACCAAACTCGAGTTGAGTTTTGATGTTTGAGCAATATGTGTTGATGACCGAATGATAATCTCAAGAGAAGGTTGTTGGTCAAGGGCGATTAAACTTGGTTTGATCCTTGAGCAAGACGACAAGTGAAAGGAGACATTGATGGTTGAGCGAGAAGTCCAAGTGGGTTAAGGAGGACGGATACTTGGCATGAGAGGTAAAGACTAGACGAGTTATCGAGGACTGAACATTTGACATATGAGAATTGAAGTTCAAGTGGATTATAGAGGATTGGACATTTGACATGAGATGAATAAAGTCCAAGTGGATCATGGTAAATCAGATACTTGGCATGTGACGGAATAAATCATGGAGGATTGGATGTTAGATATCTGAATGAAAGTCCTAATAGGTCATGAAGGACAGGATGTTAGTCGTGAGACAAGAAGTCTAAATAGGTCAATGAGGATTGAATGCTTTGCAATAGGGAAGTCTTGGCAGGTCAAGGTTGATCGGATACTTGATATGAGAAGGGAAGTCTAAACAGATCAAGGAGGATCGGATGTTTGATAATGATGAAGTCTTAGTAGATTAAAATTGGCTGGATATTAAATGAGTGAAGTTTAAGCAGGTCAAGGATGATCGGATGCAAAATGGGAGAAGTCCTGATAAGTTGTGGTCAACTGGATACTAGACAAAGTGAGGTTTCAAATTTGGAAAGGCTGAAATAGGTGTATCAGTCCAGTGCTGTAGAGTAGTAATCGACTGATGAACTGTTACAAGTGTTTTGGGTATAAGCAATCGACTAGTAGTCGACTGCTTCATCAGTTGAGCGATTATTATTCGAGCGAATAAAGAGTTTAGAATTCATTATTCAAATAAACAGAAAGTTTGGAACTTGATTGCGGAGCTCGATTGTTTAGGCATTAATCGATTGATGATAATGAGTTGTTGGTTGATATAGTCAAAGTTGAGTCGGAAAGAACCGTTTTGTAGGTGTAACGTTCGGATCTACAATGGAACAATTGACTTATGGACACTAGCAGTTGACTGGTAGACGGAAATCAACCCCGACTTAAAGCTTATAAAGGAGGATTTCATGGAGGATTTCGAAGTTGGTTCTTGGAGGCTTTGAAGAGGAAGTGCTGCTACATTTTATACTTTCAAGAAACATTCCAAAGCAACTAAACAATGAACAAACAAAGATTTATTGTTGTAAAGTGTTTCATTTGCATTGTTTTATTTTCAATTGTATCTTTGTATTTATTTGTGTTACTTGTAAAAGAACATATTGTAAGAGGTTTTTTCACATCCAAAAGGTGAAAATTAGTGGTATTACTATTAGGACGTTAGAATAGGAATGGAGTTCCGAATCACGTAAAATTGATTTGTGTTTGTGCTTGTTTCTTAGTGTTTTGTTTTTACTGCATGTTAATTTTTTATAGACAAGTATAATAACGAAAGAATTGAAAATCACTATTCACTCGCCTAGCGACGTCAACGGTCTCAATGTTATCAAAGTAGGCTACTTTTTATCGAACTAACCATTGAGGGATCATAATGCTAGAGGAAGAAAGAAGATCCGTGTTAAGGAAACCAAATGGAGTTCGAAGATGGATTCAGGTTTGACACTTGATTTCCATCCCCTTTTAAATTAAGAGGTTTTGCTTGGTGAAAAGGTAAGAACTGAGATGTTCTTCTAACTGAACATAAAAGATTGGTTCATTCTATTGGAAGGATTAAAAGCTTCTAAAGATAAAAAGGGAAAACTTCTTCAAAAAAGCAATGGACTAAGAAATAAGTTCTGAGATTTGAGACACATGATAAGTTAATCAAAATTTTGATTAGTTCGGTGTCTAATGACATTTAGTGCAAGATAAGTAGATACCAAAATGCTAAGGAATTATGGACGAAGCTAATAAAGATTCATTATTGCACAAGATGAAATTGAGTTCAAAGAGGGAGACTTGTTGACTCAAGAATTTAAAGATTCAGAGATTGAGAGGTGCTTAACATTCGATATGAAAGAGGTTAAAAAAGTCTACCTCAAAGATCGAGGGGGAGGATAGATCATCAATATCGGAACAAGAGTAACCTTTAGGGTGCGTTTGGTTCAGGGTAGTCATGTATAACCTTGGTCATGTGATTACTAGGTAATTGCATAACCAAGGTTATAGGGAATGAAACATAACTTAGGTTGTTTGGTTCAATCCTAAATAATTCAATAAAAACTCGTTTGTTTGGAGGTTTTAAAGTATAACATAGTGTAGTATTTTACTATATTACCCCTGCTTTAATTGTAATATTTCATTTATTCTCTGAAATATTATTGTTGTTATTGGTGATAGACGATGGCTAGCGACCAACAATTGGTGAGCGACGATTGGTGATCGGTGATAGTAGGCGGCAGACGGCTGGCTATGATCGGCTGCCGGCGATGACTGGTAGCCGGCGGTGTCCGGTGGCTGACGACGTTCAATGGTTGGCCGGTGGTGGTGCCGGCGGTGACCGACAGCTGACGGCGTTTGACTGTTGGCTGTTGGCTGATGGTGGTGCCGGCGACGGTGATGAGCAGCGGCCGACTTGATACGAGTATTTTTATTTCAAATGTTTAAAATTGAAGGATACTTTTGAGAAAACAAATACATAACCCCGGTAATCAACGAAAACTAAATTTCTTAAAGGTTTTCTAATTCTCCCATCTATAACTTTTTTGCTGACATGATATGATGTGTCAGATATCCTTCGTTACTTGGAATCATTCAAATACTGAACCAAATAAAATTTTTATTGATAACCTTAGATGGATAACTAAAGTTATCAATAATCACTCCGAACCAAATGCACCTG
Source organism: Alpinia galanga (assembly GCA_037177395.1). Classification (NCBI taxonomy): domain Eukaryota; kingdom Viridiplantae; phylum Streptophyta; class Magnoliopsida; order Zingiberales; family Zingiberaceae; genus Alpinia; species Alpinia galanga. Next base: position 3,343,808 of record JBAMHZ010000112.1, on the reverse strand, counting down.
AAAATTTTCTAACCTGGCGCCCTTATAAAACACCGACAAAAATTACTTAAGTTTGAGTAAGATTAATGCTAACGGTTATCAAATAAAAATTTAAGTGGCTGATCATTTTTAACCGTAGCGCAGTTATTATCATATCAAAATACGTGTAATTCTATCCAAAGTAATCGCCTCAAACTAAACTAGATATTGAATAAATATATTCAGAATTTGGAATATAAGAAATCGTAATCACTAAGTGATGAGTAAAAGTGTTATAAAAGTATAAAAAACACTTTTAAAAGGAGAAATTGTTCATCAATTATTCTGCTTTAACAATATCTGTACCGAATTTTATAGAATTGTTTCTATCTTCGTAGTTTGAAAAAAATATATACATGCTTTTTATAATTTTTAACTGCTGTAACAAAGCAATCATTGTATATTTAGTATTTAGCATTGTAAGTGGATTACATCATATAATTTTCTAAAACTTTCATACGATAAAAAAAATTATATATATTGTTACAACGTATAATAATTTTAACTAAAATTATTATAATATTTCGATCAGTTGAAAAAAAATAGATAATGAAGGTGAGATGGGGTGCAACAACTTGGGATGCTCTTCTAATCCTATTAAATTTTATCTAAATTTCTTTATTTAAAAAGTAGATTCAACTCTTCAAAACTAGAGGTAAAAGCTTAACATGGAAGGCAAAGTGAGTTGCCAATTTCGTAGAATTTTGCAGGAATATATATTTTTTTGAAATTTAAGGGTAAAATGAAACGAAAAACCAATCAATGAATCCTAGTTTGTTAAATAAATAAATTAGAAGGGTATGTTGTAGTAAGTTAGCCATTCAAATAGCAAGAATGATTTAAATTGTAATATATTTAATTTAAAATTAACTTATTTAAGTTTGGAGTCTATTGCATGTTAAAATGATCCATAAGTTAATTTTCTTATTGGATAAGATCAGTGCAAGTTAATTTTCAAGCAAATAAACAAATTGCAAGTTAGTTTTCATATTGCATAAGTTGAATTTATAATTAGCTCTTGGTATGATTTTAAATTGAAATTTATTTGTATGAGTTTGTTGCTTCAAAAATGATTAATTTGGAGGGTGAAGATATTTTTTTTGTTTTTATTTTTAGAAAATTAAAAGAGTAAATGTGATTGTAGGGTTACGGCTATTTTTCACTCTACATATCAGAAAAGGATAGAATGAGCCTTTAAAGCCATAAAATACAATAAAAAGGTTCGAGTTATCTACAAAATCATTTAGTAACAGTTTTTTTGTAAATTAACTAACAAAAAGAAGACATTTTTTTCAGTAAATTCTACATAATTCATTCAGTCAGAAAAATGTGGAATGTTTTTTTTTTTTTTGTTGATTTCATTTCATAACAACTTCCTATTAAGTGTCAGAATGCATATAACTATGAAAATTCATAATTATATAAAAAAGGTTCATTAGAGAACTTATTGCACATAAAATATTATGGAATAATTACATAAAAATAATATCACATAAAATAAAAATATTAAATAATTAAACATCGAACATTATTGAGATTCAGTAAGGTTTGAAAATAAGAATGGAGATCAATTAATATTTTTTAGCTCAAAAAATCAAAGTATAGATATACACATACACATAATTTAATTTTAAACATTCAGAATGGTAGATCAATATACATTACCTTATTAATAATTCAACTTTTACCAAGCGATTAGGATATTATTTGGTTAATTACGAGGTTGAGTTAAAATTCCTGTTATTGTTATTTTAAACACAAGCTTTTTATTCGTCTTCTGTCTCTGGGACAAGGGTAAATGCAAGAGAAAATACCAAGTCTGTGCTCCCCTCTCTTATGCTTAACCAGCTTCAGAGACGTCGTCTAAGCCTGCGCTCCAAGCTCCAAAAGCAGGGTGTGGTTGACATCGTTTGATCCCGGACCAATAAATTGAATGGGGCCTGCAAAGTTGAATTAACAAAAACGATATTTGGCTGCAGGAAAAATAATGGAACCAACAAACAGAATAGGAATAAATTTGAGGGATCAGACCAGGGCTAATGTATCTGTTCTTGATAGCCCACTCATCTCGCAGGGATGCAAACTTGCCAAAAGGGGCACCTGAATAATAATTATTAGGATCAGAAACTAAACTACACTCGTAATAGTAATATTAGTTTTAAATGTTACAAAAGATGAAAGAGATTTACCATCGAGTTCGACCATGGCACAGTAATATTAGTTTTAAATGTTACAAAAGATGAAAGAGATTTACCATCGAGTTCGACCATGGCCTTCTTGATCACTGGCTTGAACTTACCTGGAGGCAATTCATATCTTATAAAGAAAGAAATAGCATCGAAATAAAGCCATTAGCAATCTTTCAATTTCACTTGACAAGTCAAAGCTTGGCAACCATACAGGTTTGTACATGTTTGAAGTTATAGATGGGAAACTGGAGCTTTATAACTTGAATCAATAGTTATTCTATATTGAAAGATACTGCATATTAATCTAGCTACAGCACCGGTTCTATTTATCAGGGTCACTATTTTCGAGTAAATGGACATTCGAACCAAGGTGATTGGCAAATAGCAACTGTCAATTTATTAGTGACTTAAACTGTACGTCCATCACTGAAAATTTGCTGGCATGTCAAGGACTCTTAACTTTTCCAACCAAAAGGAAAACATACAAACATATAGAATGCAGTGAAAGCTATCGCATGGACGCCTTGCTCTTCTTATTTATCCAGAAAGGGAAGAACACTTCCAATAATCCAGCACTTACAAGAATTTTTTTGCCATAACCTGTAAATTGTTGACTGCCTAAGGACTGGCTGATGTGGATTCTCCAAGCAAAATGGATGGAATCATTGGAACGTATCTTGAAGATGCCCAAAGTTATGATGGGATGAATATAGCATTTTCACCCATATAAACAGTAACGATCATACAGTTCAGATAAATATCGAGTCTGAAGTTTCTCCCAGCAAAGTTTAGGTTTCTATAGCAAGTAATTAAAAACAAGAACAAAACCAGAGCGATAAAAAGAAATGAATCGTGCAACAGTTCTGTGTAGATGTTTTGTTCCTGATCTCAAGCTGTTCATTTATTGGGAAAGAATGCCAAAAAAAAACTGCCTAGCAAACCAAAAAACTCATCAGGCTTAGCAAATTGAAGTAGAGGAGAAAAATCATGCAAATATTTTGATTGGCAAGAAAAATAAGCAAAGATGGCATACCATGTCTCCTCTCTACATCCATCAATGAAGTCAATGCAGTTCCACCAACAGTCCATTCATCAATAGAAGCACTCAAGTTACCAACCTGGAATTGTCAAGCCAAAGGAAAAGAGAGAGAGAATTAGTAACTAAAACCTAGAAAACATTTTATACTATTTCTTGGTAAACTTTAATGAAAACATTGTTTAACGAGATATACTGGGCAAATTATTCAAGCAGGACTTTTACATAGTTATCTTGTGCCATAACATCACTCAATCTGGTAGGATAACTGTGACAAGCAACTATATTTAGCCCTAGTAACACGAACAATCACAAATCATGAAATAATGGAACATATCAAATGAAGCCAATAGAAAAAAGAAAAAAAAAAGGTAAGAAACCATTGATTCACCATTTTTTGTTATTGAACTAGAATTACAAAAATGACTTCTACCAATGATTTCTGGTAGAGTGTTTACCAAATCAAACAGTGGTCCAAGAATCATGGCATGCATGACTAATACAAATCATAAACTAATACATATGATACAGAAATTGATGTGAATGCACAAGCAAATGTAGAGATAATTACATAAACAAATTTGATGAATAAATGTAGCAATTACTAGCAGTACAATATCAATTCTTCATAACAGTAAGTGATGAAGATAACAAACTGAGGAAATGAGCCCTGTCTTTCCAGAATGTAACAGGACTCCTGCAGCATAACCCAATGCATAGCAATAGTTGGCATCAAAATTTGTCGGCAAGCCACATCTTCCTTCATATCTGCAAATATGTAGAACTCCTAACTGAAACAAAAGCGTATAAAGGAAAACCAAAACACCCTAGTAAAGTTGGCATAAAATAAAATTAAGAACTTTAAAATGTGTGAATGAGGGGTTAAAAAACCAAAAGGAAGCCAATGCTAGAGAGTACTCCATAATGACATCAAAATCAAAAACCTTAAACTCTAAAGGGAATCTAATGTATTCCTTGATGTAAATATTGCCAATGATTCTACAATGATGCCTAAAAAAAGCTTAGCATGAAATCAAGCCTTACCTGAAGTAGTCAATCAACAGGGGAAAAAAATACAAAGAGACACTGGAAAGTCAGTGCAGGCCAATTGAAGTAACATGGCTATACTTACCCAAAAAAGTGGGATTGTCCTTTAAAATTTCGAGCATATTTACCCTCCAATTTTCTTTTCTGCAACTCAGTTTCCACCATGGAGATGAGCATTTTCTCAGTTTCAATTTTGGCAACCTGTGCAAGAACATAAATAAGCCCATTTCAAGAATACCAATAACACAGGAACCTACATGGCATGATCCTTAAATAGTTAGCATCACCTGTACATTGCCATGCGGATCTCTTTCCAGCAAGAGTTGCTCTTGGATTTGCTGGGGCAGAAATTCAAAGAGAACTTTCGATTGTTGTTGAAGTTTATTTTTCCACAACCCCTCAGCATCAACTACATCATGAGCTAGGATTTCATTTAGTTCAGCAATAAGTTGTTGAACCTAAAAGGAAAGAACAGAAATATCAATTCAACAGTGTATATCTGGACCACAAATGAATACCAACAGATTCCTTGTTTACTGATTCATACCAAACATGCAAAAAGAGGAAAAATAAGGAATAATTCATGCCTCAGGAATAAAATCAATCAATCCTTCAGGAATAAGTATGACACCATAATTGTAGCCAAGTTCTGCCCGCTTGCAGATAATATCAGTAATGTAGTCGGTAACATTCTTGAGTGTTTGTTTCTTAGCAGCCACCTGTAAAATAAAGACTGTGAAGCCAGAGGAAATAATGAATAATTGACACAGTGATGAAGAAAAATACATTGTTCATCAAAAGTATTGAGCTAGTAATTACAAATTACTAATTCTATTCTGTTTCTCTCACTGTATGCCTTTTTTTGCTAATCAAGCCTACATTTTGCTCAAGTTTCTCAACCCACGGGTATTTCAAATCGATACTCGATGAAAACATAAGCAATGAACGCCATACAGACATACATTCCCAGGCTCATCAATGGAACATAAAGATTTAGGCAAGTTTAATTTAACTCAGCAGCAAAAATTGTCGGGATAAAAAAACTCCCACAAAAACACCCTATGGGTTACTTTCAACTTAAATCCTAAGGAAGTACAACAGAGATCACTTTCCTCAACCTAAAAGAAACGCAAACAGCCTTTATTCATCTTTGATCATGGAGAACATCATTAAATAACTTACAAGTTAATGAACCACATGTTAGCTTGTAACAAGGTAATGACTACCGCAGAAAAGATACATTTTGCATTATCAAATAGATACTTCAACAAAATATTTAAAATTAAATAAGAGAATTACCTCTTCCCCAATGATGGCAATGTTAGGATGTGTTTGCAAAGCACATTCCAATGTTATATGAGAAGCAGCGCGACCCATCAACCGCACAACTGTAAAAGCAGGAGTCATTACAAGTGCAAAGAATATATATAAATGAACAAGTAAAGAAAAAAGATTATTTGTAATAATTATTTAAATCATCTGAGATTTAGGATAGATTTATACATTCTTGGTTAATAATATTGAGAGACATTGTGGGATATAACATGACTAGAACAATATCATACGATAAAAATAGTCAAAGAAGGAAATATGAGAAGAACTATAAATTGATGGTTCCATGTGCTCATTTCAAACAAGACCAGATCACACAATATATACCATCGATAAAAGATTTGGTAATAATTTTTAACAGTTTTATGATGCAAGAATGGCCTGAGTTTCTACAAGAAGGAAATTTAACCTCATCTTTTTAGTCGGTTTAGGTTGTTCTGCAAAACTATTTTTAGAAACTAACCAATCTATTCTACAATTAAGAAATTGAGCAAGCTCCTTCGATATCCACCAAGAGCTTTCAGCCAAATACTGAAGCAACAATTTCAGATCAAGCTGTGGAATCTAGCAGTTTGTGAGCTTACAATGGTAATATTTGCCGGTAGAACGTGCATCTATCATTACATTTCCAATCATTTCAGAGTAGATCTGCAAAGCAAGAATTAATCTCAGAGAAAGAGTTCCAATAAAACTATGCCATATATGACACTTATCAATTAGAGAAAGAGAGACCCAAGAAATAGATTAACTGGTGAAAATTTTCATGTGAAAATAATTTTTATTGTCTCATACACTTGCAAGAAGGCACAAGTTATGTGATCACAACTAAGTAACGAATATTGTAAAAGGAGACACATTGAGAAACACAAAAACACTACATAAGATTTCCTATTGTCTTGCAATGATATGAACTATGAAGGTTTGTAGTCATGAATTTGTCAAAGTCTCTACATAAGATTTTTGTGCATGTTAAATATTCTATATGATACAAATATTTAAAGCTGCATACTCAATCGATTCTAAATAATTTTGCATGTTGTATCACTCAGCCTTTATGATCCTTAGATGCAGACTGTACCGAACAAGCATAACTCAGTAGTGAAGAAGAAACCTTGCATGCAGTATCAAATCCAAAACTTGCAGGAACTTCCTTGCTTTTAAGATCTCCATCAATTGTTTTGGGGCATCCAATAACCCGAGTTTTCATTTTCTTTTGCCTAATCAAATGCGAAGTTCAAGAATAATACTTGGTTAGTGATCATCAGCAGGAACATCAAAACGAGTGCATTATTGGTTTAGTGAATTTTATCTCATAGTTCAACCTAAAATTTTCAGCGAGCAGGCATGCATTAGTATTGGAGTCATCTCCACCAATAACAACAAGTCCATCCAAATCAAGCTTTGTGACAGTATCTTCAGCTTGCTTAAACTGATGGGCAAGTATATGAATGCAAGTCAGAATAAAAGGCAATACACAAACTTTTTTATAGTCAGTAGATATAGTTTATAAGAAAAAACACTCATTTTTGACAAGCTAGAAAAGGATGAGAGAAATGCCTGTTCTGGAGTTTCAATCTTGTCCCTTCCACTACAGATCATGTCAAATCCACCCTATTCAGAAGAAAATATAAGATATAACCACATTTTTTCCGACTAGGAAAGGATCGACGTGCAGAAGGGTAAGGAGGCATGTATTCCAAACTCAACAACAGTAGTATTTCGATAAGCAGACAAAAAATCACATCAGTTGGATATTGTTGTGAAACTGATCATAAGTGTTCTGGTCTGGGAACTATTTTTAGAGCTTAATCCACCAAATTTAACTGTCTTTGTCATGGAAAGACTAGATCTAGGATAACTTTTCAGAGATTTTTTTCTTAGTGATGGAGCAATAGGTACCTGATTTCTGTAAGGATAGACAAAATTATGAGTCAGCTCCACATACTTGCACTTCATAATACCTGCTGGACCTCCTTTAAATCCATAAAGTATGCTGCCCTTCGCCTTTTCCTGTAAGTAATCTAACAGAAGGGGGCAAAAAGATAGTAACAGATCACTTGGATACGGGGCGGAAAACAGAAAAACGAATTATAGATCAAGAACAATCAAGATCAAACAGTTGGATAGGCCAATGGAATAGTGTCACACCGAAAATCCCAGATATGACATTGTGTCCACCGGGAGCCTGGCCACCAGACAAAACAACCCCAATCTTCAGGCTCGCGGGAAAATCTGAACGACCCGAGCCAGCCGGCACCAGCTTTGCCGACGGCTGACCGAACAAATTGGGAAATAGCTTCGCAATCTCGTCTATCATACACCAACATCAACGACAACGTCACAGGCGGGAGTGAGATAAGTAAAAAAAAAGGCATAATTGATAAAAACAGAAAATTCCAAGTGAACATCCATCTATCTACCAGATCAATGAAGGTGTCGCGCAATACTCAAGGAGATAAGGGAAATCACAGAGAGTGACCTGGGTTGCCGGCGGCGGAGCTACGAGGGCCGTCAAGGAGGTCGAAAGGGGCCTTGAGGATGGAAGGGAGAGGGAGGGAATGATTGAGGCGGCTGGTCTGCACCTCGCTGTAGACGGACGCTAGTCGGCCAGGCGACGGCAAGTTTACGGTGTCGCCGTTGGCCAGGAGGGACTTCGCCGTCGCCATGGGTAGATCGAAGGTCGGGGAGCCAAACCAAAACCGATGGGTTTAAATTATAAAAAAAAACATTTGAAAAGGGCAAAAAAAAAAAAAAAGAAATTAATTAATTAATTTCCCTCACTCGATTTGGATGTTCTACGGCCATTCTGTTCTAGTCTTCTGTAAATATCTTAAGAATAAACTGGTTTCGTTAAAAAAAACAAACTTTAAAAGGTTTAGAAATTTCCTTTGAGATATTTTCAGGATTATCTGAGACTTTAAATATTTTAAAATCAATTACAATTTTTGAAATCATTTATTTTATAGCTTTTAAAAAAGCTTTTGGATATCTATTTTGAATGTTTCAAAAAAAAAAATTTGGTTTGCCTAATTTGTTGGACTCGATATAACTTTTTTTATGGCTTAAGATGTTTTTGTTCATCGAAAATTTTTATTCTACGAGATAATTTTCATTTATAGATTTTTCTTAATATTATATCCTTTTCTTGTTTTACTCATCGTGGATAAAAAAAATTAAGAATAATATAAAATTTTACTTTGTGTTTATCTCGGAACCGAGAATCGTTAATATCCTAAGTTATTGTGCAAATTTCAATGTATTTTAAGAAGGTGCAAGTACTTAATGTGAAAGAAGCACGAGGGATAAAGAATGAGCATTTAAAAATAATTCGTGATGATTAATTAGTTAGGAATTAATTTTGTAAGATTAATTTGTTAATACTCTTCTTCAATTAGCCATAACACAAAAATCACAGCCAATTATTCATATAAATAACAATTGAACATTATAATATACTACTTTTTTAACCCTTGGGACTTGCTCGGATGGTTAACACAGTCGTGTTAAAGTCTAAAAGGGCAAGGAGTTGATTCCTAGGTTTCACCGTCAGGCTACCGATGACTCCGTATTTCTGCATTGGCCGCCCTGGGTTCCTGATTTACGCCCCTCCACACGTAGGGTCAGCGGTGGGGGGCCGCTAATGTGGCGGTTCCACATTAGTAGTCATATTCTTAAGAGATATATATTTCTCATAAATGAATTAAATGATATATTGTTCATCGAGAATGAGAAGCCTACCAATTATGAAGATGTTCTAAAAAATTTATATAGGGATAAATTACTTAAAGTCATGATACTGTAAAATATATGGTATATAGCGACGAATTTATTTCGTTGCTAACATAATTTTGGAACGACATTATTTCGTCGCTATTATCGTCGCAATAAGATTGTCGCGAACAGATATTAACGACGCATTATTATAGTTTCGTCGTTAATATTAATGACAATAATAAAAACGTTGCTAAAAATCAACATATCGTCATTAAACAATTTTAATATTAGCAACAATAAATATAAAATAATGTCGCTAAATAAATTACTATTAGCGACGAATCATTTTATTTTCGTCGCTAATAGTTGCTTATTTTGGCGACCCACATAATGTATTTTAGTCGACTGCGTAGTCGATTGAATAATTAGCAACGGGGAATTAATAATTTGTCGCTAACATAAGCAACATATTTATCAAATACCGTCGCTAATATATATAGTATCAGTCGAGTCGTATATTACACTGATCTAGTCACCATATTATGGCCATCCATAGAACCGACTCACACTCGACTGTTGACTCAGTTGATGTATTAGCGACGATAAGTCTATGTATTCGTCACTAACATATGGAGCATTAGTCGAGTCATATGATATACTAGTCGAGTCACCATATATTGGCTAGTCACAGAAGCTATTTTAATCGACTGATCAGTCGACTGATAGTTAGCGATGATATTTAGTTTAAAGTCATCGTAAAAGAGATATATCAGCGATGAATATATATATATATATATATATATATATATATATATATCGTTGCTAACATATGACATTGATTTTCTAGAATAACGTTTATTTATATTTGATATCATGTAATACAATACATAATCAATATACAAAATCATTTTAAATAATTAACTTAACAAATTCATAGGTTCACATCATCCAAATGTTCTTATCTGTACAACAT